>CM029279.1:18352669-18502392 GCA_016920895.1 Vaccinium myrtillus
TGTCGTCTTCAAAAAGCTCTTTATGGGCTTAAACAATCCCCGCGGGCTTGGTTTGGGAAGTTTAGTGATGCTGTCTTGCAATTTGGCATGAAGCGCTGTCATGCTGATCATTCTGTTTTTTCTCTCACATCTGACAGAGGGAAAATATTATTGATTGTCTATGTAGACGATATCATTATTACTGGTGATGATAAAAAAAGGTATTGATAAGTTGAAGCTTTTCCTACAGCATCAGTTTCTTACCAAAGACTTAGGCAAATTGAGATATTTCTTGGGCATCGAGGTAGCGCGGTCAAAGGATGGTGTTAATCTATCGCAGCGGAAATATGTGTTGGATATTTTAGATGAGACGGGTTTACTGGGGTCAAAGCCTGTTGAGACTCCTATGGACCCTAATGTCAAACTGTGTGTTGATCAGGGGGAGTTGCTCTCTAGTCCTGAACAGTATCGTCGCTTGGTTGGGAAGTTGAATTATCTTACCGTTACTCGTCCAGATATCTCGTTTGCAGTCAGTTTGGTTAGCCAATTTATGTCGGCTCCTCGCCTTCCGCATTGGGAGGCTGTTCTAAGGATTTTGAAGTATCTCAAAGCCCATCCAGGACGTGGTCTGTTTTTATAGAGCTAGTGGACACTTGCGTGTTGAGGCTTTCACTGACTCTGATTGGGCAGGAGACCCATCTGACAGGAGATCCACTACAGGATATTGTATCTTTCTTGGTGGAAACCTTATTAATTGGAAAAGTAAGAAGCAAACATTAGTTGCGCGGTCTAGTGCTGAGGCGGAATATAGGGCAATGGCTCATGCGACATGTGAGGTTGTGTGGATACGTTCGTTTCTTGAAGAGATAGGATTTCCTGTGCAAGTGCCTATGAATTTGTACTGTGATAATCAAGCTGCAATCCATATAGCATCCAACCTGGTGTTTCATGAGAGGACTAAACACATTGAAGTAGATTGTCATCTTGTACGAGAAAAGTTGACTGGTGGAGTGATTGCTACTCCATTTGTGTCCACCGGTGCCCAGTTAGCTGATATATTTACTAAGCCTTTGTTCAAACCACGATTGGAGTTGCTTTGTGACAAGCTGGGACTTATTGATATTTATTCTCCAGCTTGAGGGGGAGTGTTAGAATAGTTTATATTTAGTTGTCCCACATTGCGTAGTTATGTTATGTAACATGTCTCGTGATAATATAAATAAAGCTCTCTTGTGTTAGGGTTCATTAACACCCTACACACTTTTTTTCATCTCTGATAACATAAATATTAGAAACAATTAAACTTGAAATAACTTTTATAAATTCATTATTAAGAGCATTCCAAGATTATTTGAATTTTATAAGTACCTTACTAAGAACTATTAGAAAGATAAGGATCATTTTGCAAATAATAAAATTTAGGCACTTGTCACATAGGATAAAAACCCAAAAGGTCATCTTTTTTGTGGAAAGTTGAACAAGTTGTTGGAAGGTTGAATCAGAAAATAATTGGGAAGACTTTAAGGAGAAAACTACGTAGTTTTATTGCACCGTAGGTTCTGTGCACAAATGCACAACAACCACTCTCTATCCGTCTTTAGTACCCTCTATGATCATTTGCTAAAAGCACTTTTAGCAGTTTACTTTTAGCAAAAGGTGTATGTAAGAGAAATTTAGATTTTAGCAATTGAGCTTTTAGCTAATGAGAAACAAAAGTGATTTTAGCAACTAAGCTAAACTCAATTTTTACAGGAAAACTCATTTTAGCAAGTGGGAAATTAATGCCTCAGTTTGGTGTAATGAGTGAGCGAATAAGTGTATATAAAAATGATATTTATGTTACTCCATATATAGCCAAGTTCCCTTTTGGCTACGGGTTTCGATACCGACATTATTAAGTGTGAGTTTCCACCATGCTATTTTCAACAATTAGGATGTGAGTGCAAGAATTCCGAAAATGCCAAAAATACAGAAAGTATTTTTGGTGGAAATTCAACTTGAATCAAGCATATATCAAAATCAATTGATTTTTTAGTTATAAATCAAAATCCGTGACAAAAAATTAGGTAAAAATCGTCCCAATCAATGCAGACCGATTTTGGTATCCATCAAATCTCAGGTGAGACTGTTTCCTACAAATGTGTATAGCAAACGTCATCACAAACAAAAAAAAAGTTACAAATGTGTACTAAAAAATCCTATTTAGAATTCAAAACACCATGCCAAATACAATAATAACTCCATATACTGATATGTTTATTGAAACCATGTGAGTGTGCCCCAAGTACAGAAATCATCACCAAATTTCAAAATATTAAAGCCAAAGACAACATCAATGAGAAGATGGCTTCGAACCCAAATAGGTATGAAGTATATACATACCCCTCAATGAAATCTCTCCTCTCACCGTTTATCTATTCACAGAAAAAATGAACCCATATTAATATCCAAAAGAAAGATGACCACAACGCCCATATGCAAATATAGTTATTACAGCTCAAATAGCGGTGCTTGAACGGCTCCGGTGGCGGCGTTTCCCGTGGTGGCGGCGTACCCCACCGAATGTAACTGGGTCAAAACCTCTGAGCTGCTCAGCTTCCCGTGGATCAATCACACATTCGGGTGGAGGAACTTTGTACCGCTTTTTATCATAGCAATAGGAATATTGCATGTGCTTGCTTCTGAAACTCTCCATTTTGATTCGTTGTTGGGATGTGATACCTGTAGGGACGGATTCGGGATTCGATGCGTGGTCACATTTCGATAACGGTTCAATCGGGTCGACCGCGCATCCGTGAAGGACAAAGTTGGAAAATTCGGCGATGTAAGGGGCATATTTGTAATTGACTCTGTATCTGCCCCCATTTGTGGCCCAGTCAGAACCATCCCATATTGTGGCATACAAAGTCATAGGCTTAGAGGGAAAGTCCCCACCCATTGCTTCTGTCCTTTTGATCTCTCTTATGGGTATATTGTCAACATAAAATCTGCAGCAAAATAAAAGCACCAAAACAAACAAAACCTAATTATAAGGACAGAAAATGAGAACTCCAAGAGGCAGCAGAAAATTTATCTCCAAGGCTTTGTTTGGATCATGGATGTGCCCACGAATTTACGAGCATCACCACAACAATAACATTGCCCGTGTCACCATGTATGCCCAGGTGAAGAATGGAGACAAATCTAACCTTTCGCAATATATACACAAATTGCGACCGTTCTTGTAAATTTTTAACGCAGAAATAGCAGGCCCCCTTACCAGCAAATCAAAGCCGGAAGACATCACAGAGGCCGTGCCAAGAGATTCAATTTCTATACTCAGTACTACTGGAAAGGATAATAATAAGTATAGGAAGACCAATGCAGATAGTCAAGTTTAATCACTTAATTATCTTCTTGTCTTTTTTCTTTCTATTCAAATATCGTCCACAAAACTATGATCCAAACGAATCCTAAAAGAACCAGACAGGGCTTCCAAATAATTGAAGGAAAAGCAGGGCATTTCGAGACAACCTTCCTAAAACATGCGTTTATATCACATCAAAAGTCCTAAAAATAGCAAAACCCCAAAATACAATTCCTGAGATATTATCAGATTCAACTATCAAAATAAGATAAGAGCCCAGGAGAAAAGGCTATTGGAAAACAGAGAAGATTACCAAACAAAATAGTACTGACAGATACAAAAGGCAATGGTCCCCTACCTGATACTACAATTCACAGCAACATGTAGATTGCCTAATTACAGAGATTAAGGTGTACTTATGACACAATTGACCAGGGTTCGATTCTTGAGGTTTGGCTTGTGAGAACGTAATTTCTTGTGTGAATCCCTAGTCTTGGCGTGGATGACCTGCCTATCGGACAGGGGAGGGGAGTAGTCGAGGTGCGCGTAAGCTGGTTCGGACACCCCGACTGACGAACCTAAAAAAAAGTGTACTTCTAACTAGAAATAGGTCTATTAAAAAACAACATTGAGGCAAGAAAGAACAAAATGAATTTTAAGGTTGTGTTTGGATCACGAATTCGTAAAATGATTTGTTGATGGAAAGGAAGGGGGGAGGAGGAAAGAAGATGCTTATTAGTGAATAAACTAGAATTTTCCATCGGAGGAGGGTTTCCTGAAGGGCGCCCTGTTGATTTCGACAATCAACTGCTCAGATTTTCATCCAAGCCCTTGTAGATATAAGCCGTCCATTGCCGAGAATAAAGTCCGAACCGTTGATTGTCGAAATCAACGGCAAAGGAGCCGCCCTACAGGACCGCCCCCTCCAGACCCCAGGGTCCTTCCCTATCATAATATTTTCCTTTCCCTTGGAAAATACTCCAATTAAATATCCCTCTACACGACCCAAGCACAACCACAAAGCAGGGTATCCCATCAAAAACCCTAAAAATAGTGTAAAACCCTACAGAACAGAAGTGGCTTACATGATCAGATTCTCAGTCCAGAGAATACTGTAGTGATGGAAATCTTCAGAAGGATCAAACCACAGGCCATATCTCTCTTCTCTTCCAACACTTGTACTTCCATTTCCATAAACATTGGTCTGAATCCTCCAGTCTTTGCCTCTGATGTTCCCCAAGAACTCAAAGTCCAGCTCATCATGATTCTTCTCATACTTGTCTCCATTTGACATCTGTAATCACACACAATAAAATTACCCCCAAAAAGGGTTTAAAAAAATTGGTAATGTGAGAAATAATAAATAGTTAGGTATCCTCAATTAATTCTAAAAAAAAATACTCCAAAATAAAATCAAGAAATCTAATGGGTCTGATTAATCCCACAAAATTCTGTATTTCTGCGAAATTATGAACCATCTTTCTTCTCTGAAACTTAAGTGCGTATCTAAAGATTAAATTTGGGATTTGTACAGGAAATTTCACCGTCTCCCACGCGAGCAAATTATTCTAGCATAATTCAAAACGGAATGAATTTTTACGGGTGAAGAACAATTTACTCACATAAAATGCAACAACAACACCAGCAGTATAATCCGCAGGGAGTTTGATAGAAGCACTGAAGAATCCATGGAGATAAAGGTCTTGAGACACAAATCCAGAGCCTACACATAACGCAAAATATTAGTAGTAAAAATTAAACTGTTCAACAACGTAAAAAAACCCAAGTAATTATTCATAATTTTGAAAACAAAATACAGGGGCAGAAAAAGAGAGAGATAATGGATGACCTGTTCGTTGATCTAGAGAGAGATGGACCGATTTTCCATCACTGAGGACCATGAGATTGTCATCTCCAAAAAGATGTGAATACCCTTCATCAAATGACACGATTGGAAGATTTTTGGAATACCCAGAAGCTAAAACAACAACAAGAACAGAGCATAGCACGAGAAAACCCAGATGGAAATCCATGAGGGAATTCTGTTGGTTGTGTGCCTCAACGAAGTAGCAGAGTCCTGAATCAGGAAAGTGGAGGAGAGGAGAAGAGGAAAGAGTGGTGTCAGTCTCCTCTGCAATGAAGAGAGAGAGAGAGAGGTAATGAGGAGAAGTAAGACAGGGGGAGGTCTTTTTATTGGTGGAGAGTCGTTCACATTGTTGACGTATTTTTTTAGAGTGTTTTGTGCTTTATTACTTACAGAATCTGTAAGTTGCAGTATTTGTTTAATGGAAACGTATCCGGTACTCACTCCTTCACCAATTTTTTTGCCTCATTTTATGAATTTTGAGAGGCATTTTTGCGGCTCATTGTATTCGTGGGTGTACGGTATATCTTTTACAATTTTTGTGGTGGTCTGTTTATGGATTTTTGTGATGGTGTTTACGAATTTCTGTTCTGTTATTTACAAATTTTTATGGTGTTTCTTTATAAATTTTTGTGATCCAATGTACAAATTTTATGGTGTTCATTTACGAGATTTTGTGGTGATTTATGAATTTTCCTGGCTCAATATTCGAACGTTAATGGAGTCAAAATAAATTTATGATTTCTTTTATATATTTTCATCCTTTCACATATTTTGTATAAATTTAGGGCTATATTTTTATCCATTTTTTAACCTTACCAGTGAGTTGTTTTCAGGAAAAACAAGAATGTCATTTAATATAATTGCTTGGTTAGTAGGGGTTAGGAAAGAACCAAAACTCCCAACAAGAATTATCATTAACGCTCTTTATCACGTGAGATAGACCGCATATTATTAACTAGTGAGGTTGAGTTTTCATTAATCACTAAACGATATTTTCGATATTTTACACTTACTTATCCATAGTTTGAAGATTAATATTTTCTTTTAACTAAATGATTCAACCGGTATTTTTAGTAGAAACGAACGGGCAGTGTTGAATAGAAATTCTTTTCTTTTCTTTTTTTTTTCAGCGTAATCACATGTTAGATTCGGTGTTTGACTATTGCAGTAGTAGTACTGTTTCCAGTGTGAATCTTTCCTGTTTGGAAAAGATAGGATTCAATGAATTTATAAAAAAGGAGGTTTCAGCTTTTCGTAATGAAAGAAACTGCAGAGGGATGAAAAGGTTGGTTGGCCAAGAAAAAGGAAGAAGTGAAACAGAGGAAAGGAAGCTTTTGACAAACTTGCCTCTTGTTTTCACTTTTTCCCCCTCTAGGTTTTCATTTTCATGTTCTCTGATCATCCTGAAGTTTTATTAATTACCAATTCTTCCTTCATGACTTCAACATCTTTCACTTTCCTACCCAGACCAATGATGTTTATCTATCTTGATTTGATCCATCTTCTTTGTCAAGGACTATTAATTATTAGCTCCTCAATTATTCAGAGCATGAAAACATTAGGGCATCAAGATAAGCTTGCGAACCAATCCATGTGAAAGCTACGGCTTGAGATCGATTTTAGTGATGTGCAAATTGCCACAAGGCCTTATAAGGGGTTAGAGAACTTGTAATGCCACTTTTTATTTTTTAGCTTTCTATCTTTAATTTAAAATGCCATTCAAATAAAAAAACTTGAATATTACACAATTTGGAATTGTAAACAAAGATTCTTGAGTTGTAATCTTTTCAATGTGTACATAAGCTAGCAAGGGTGTAAACCTTGTAATTGGATTCAACTCGCACAAAACTGTATGTTGAAATTTACTATCATTGTAGATTGTCATCGCCATCCTTATAAGGCGGCATGTTCTCAAACCCATGGGTCATCATGTCTTTTTATGCCGAAGGTTACAATACCGACGGGTGTCATAAGACACGTTAGGGCCGATGGGCGTAATGGGATATTTTCGGATCAATGAGTAAGCTAACCCAGGCTAGGGGGTACTTGGGCGGGTGATTCAGCCCGACCCATGAGCTGGCCCGAACGGGTTAAGAGGCGGTTACAAGGGCACGTGTCGTGGGCCACCTGGCATCAAGAAAGGGGCTTCAAGAAGACTCTACATGACCGCGTGGCGCCCCACTATAGGTTATGTCACATGACTGAGGACGTCACATGTGACGTCATAAGACTTGGAGAGCAAGTACATAGAGACCTATAAATATCAAGGGGTAAACCCTAGAGGTACACACAATCTCAGATCTACTCCTTGCTCTCTCTCGCTAGATACTAACTTGATGGTCGGAATGTCCTTGGGCAAGAGGCCCATGAGGCACTAACCGTTGTACTCTGGTGCAGGATCACTTGGTAGAAGGGAGGAAGCATTATCAGGAAGTAGGTATTCCTCGTCAGAATCTTCCCACCACACTAGGTCATCATTCCTTGAGCTGAATTTTGTCGAAGTTCAGTCCAGAATATTTTTTCACTCAAATCAAGAAATTTTGGTTTTGAGTATTTTGGTAATATTGGTTTAACGGCCACAATTTTTCGGTCTGTCCGTATCTTAGGAAAAAAAAAAGAACTTGACCATGGCCGGTTATTTGTAATTCTCTTTTACATGGGTGTGTCCCATGTATATATGTCTTATCCAATGTGAGAAGCTTATAAATAAACGTTGTATCTAAATTTTGCTCATCTCCTAGGCTCGGGATAAGTATATTACAGAACAAAGGTATATTTTTTTGAGTCCTTGGTGCAGTTTGTAACACCACATTAAAAACTTACATATTCATATGAATATAGACACATTTTTTTTGAAGAGAGACTATAGACTATAGACATCGTGGTTTTGGTGCAAGATTGTTTAGTTCTAAAGAGCTCTTTTGTTTCGTGTCAGTTTAATTTTGCTAAACGAGGTTGTAATCGGGCCGCACATGATTGTGCAAGAAAGGCTTTTTCTAGTGGTTTGTCCGGTATGTGGACTTCCGCTCTGGCCCCATGGGGCTCTTTGCTTTCCGATTTAGGCTTTTGCCTACCGGATAAATAAAACTTCTCTCTTTTGTCAAAAAAAAAAAAAAAAAAAAAAAGACTATAGACATAACTCCACACAAATGTTTGGATTTCTTAATAAGGGTTTGTGATGTAAAATATTTTACGATGTAAAAATTTGGAGGCTATTTTGCAAAAATCATTTTTTCTAATCTTATTTTTTGGTGTTTGGTTGACATTTGGTGCATTCTCGGAAAACAACAAAATAGTGGTAATAGTAGGAGAGGAGCAAAATTAAAACAAAAAGGAAGTCGTGATTCTTTTTTGTCAAACTTTGTAAAAAACTTAAAAAAGTTACAATATTTTTAGAAATGTTTTTTTGGACTGCAACCAAACACCAAATATTTTGGATTTCGTAATAAATGTAATAAATATGTGAGAAATCTATAAACTACAGTAAGACGTTATCTATTTGCCTTTTTTTTAGGGGTGAGAGTGAGACCAAGAAAAAGAGAATGCCATCCTTTGACCTTGTATTTATTGATCCTTCCGTTCATAACACAAGAGCTGGTGATCTTTGCAGAGCATCAATCCTCAGGGTCCATTTGATTAGAGTGAGAGTGAGAAAATGCAATTAAAGAGAAAAAAAAAATGACACTTTTGTTGTGTTTGAGATTACCATGATATAGTGGAAAGTGCTAGAAGGTAAGTAATTTTTTTTGTACAACTCATTTAAGCATAGCTATATAGCCTTCATTTTCTCTCTAAAAACACAAGGAAATTTTATAAACATTTTCTTGTAAGATTCTTCTAAAACTTTTCACCTTTTTTTAATCAAACACATGGAGGAAAATAAATTTTATTTTCACCTTTTTTTTTAATTCACTTTCTCTCATTTTCATTTTCTAGCATAATTTTCTTTCTAATCAAACGGACCATAAGGTGTTGGCCCTGGTGCTCTTTGCCAGGTTCGATTTTCCTTGCAAGAAATTTTTGGGGCCACATCAAATCACGCTTAAGCCTGGTTAGGATTGTGGGAGAGGCTATAAGGATTAATCCAAAGTATGCGTTAGCTGGCTTTGAACACCTGCATTACTAAAAACAAAACACAAATGAGCATCTTTGTTTTACATTAACAATTGCAATAATGATTTTTCACTTTATTCCTCCTTTAAACTTTACAGCTAAGATCAAAAAATGAACAAAGCATCATATTCAAATCTTCTTGTCTCAATCCAAGGATAAACTACCAAAACTATTTTACAAGCAAAGGTAAGGAAAAAAAGGCGAATCATTACAAGCGAAAAAATGAGTGACAGATAAATATTTCAACCTTATTTCAAAGATAAGGGGGTTTTACTTTATCTAGTGCTTCAAGTAATCTTCTAAGGAATATTTTAAAATGGAAAATTCTAAAGTCTGTCTACTAGACTATTGTTAATATTTAAAAAATGTATTGAAACACATAAAAAAATATAAACATACGTAAAAGTGTATAAAAATGTGAAAAAAGTACACTGAAGTGTATATTTTTTTGTCCTCTTTTTTGTTAAGGAACTAGAATCCCACATTGCTTAGGAGTGGAATGGGTGATTACTTAATATATGTTGGGACCTCTTCATTCATTGCCAATTAGTTTTGAGTTGGATATAAAGTCACCACATGGTATCAGAGCGGGACCTATTTCACTCCACATTTAAAAAAAATCACAATCCACACATGTACGATGACAGACTAGCAAAAAGGCTACACGATAATATATACGACGAAAAAAAAGTGGTGGTGCGTGATAGACCTCTAACGCGACTGCACGTAAGGGGGTATGTTAAGGAACTAGAATCCCGCATTTCTTAGGAGTGAAATGAGTGATCACTTAATATATAATGCGACCTCTCCATGCCAATTGGGATTTGAGTTGGATATAAAGTCTTCACATTTTTGTCTTGTTATCAGTCTACCGTTTAGTGCATTTAAAATTAGTAAAGGTTTTGGAACAAAAAGGTGCAGCGCCATCTCTCTGAAACCCACGTAACCGCTCCCGTGAATAGGGAAAAACGCTCCAGTCGCCACCCGTTGCTCCCGTGAATAGGGAAAACGCTCCAGTCGCGACCCGTTGCTTTAGTGCGTTCAAAACTACGGATTTTTCCCTCAACTAAGCAGTATTTGCTGATTAGCTCCTAGGCAGTATGCACGAAAAAAGTTGGAGCATTGGGTAAATCCCTAAAAAAAAAAAAAATACTCTCTCAGTTCCAAAATAATAGCCCACTATGAAAAGACGGAAAATTTTTGGAACAAAAAATAAAATATTTCCGAGCATACAAAATTATGCTTGGAAACAAAATTATGCTTGAAAGCATTTTATATCCGAAAATTGCACGTCTTTTCGTAATGGACTATTATTTTGGAAGGAAGAGAGTATTGGTAATGGGTAACACCCATGGCACAGTCCTGTGAATCCTTTTTTGAAAAATGTTATGAACTGAAGACATTTTAAGGGATACATAGCTTACACACTTAAATAAATAAAGATATGTTTTGTAGCATTTTTCCCCCAAATTGTTTGAGTTTTGAGTCGTGAGTATCACGTGACCATGCATGATCCAGAACAATTGAATAATTACTTATTTATTGGGTGAACAGTTCGTAGAATCTAATCTTTTCTTTTTCTTTTATGAAAAAATGTGGAAGACGGGGTAAACTTTTATTACCTTCTCCGGATGTGGTTATAAACAGTAGTACAACGCAACGTATAACTTGCTACAGTCCTACCAAAGGGCTTGCAATTGCTACAGTCCTACCAACGCAACGTATATTTTGTCTCGACCAATTCCTCGGATACATGGAGTACCCCGTTCCACATGTACTAGGTAATTACCAGGCCTAAGCCAGGGGTAATCTCAAGAGGGAGTGAGTAATGAAATTTCACCGTAGGTCCACCCCTTAAGCTTCAAGCCTTAGATCTTCCATTTGGAAATTTTATGTTCCGGTTCAAAGGAGTTTGCAAGCAGAATTGAACCTGAGACATTAGGAGGAAGTAAATCCTAAATCCCAAGGCCAAGACCACACTACAATCATGTAATGCGGCATTTGAGCTGTTGATATCATCAATCAATGATTCAAATTTCATCTAATATAATGGGTGACTCGAATCTACAAGTGCCGAGATAAAATTAAGATCATTAATTGTGCAATGGATGTCTCGGATGCTGCACTACAATTGTAATGCGCATGATTTTCCGTTTCCATTGGGCGTTGCGCATGATTTTCCGATTCCATTGGGCGCAGTTAAGTTTCTCATTTGCTAAAATCTAACATTTGATAAAATCAAGTGCTGATTTTAACAAATGAGGAGAATATGTGCTAAAATCAACACTCAAATGAGGAGAAGATGAGTGTTGATTTTAACACATCTTCTCCTCATTTGCTAAAATCATAAGATTTTATCAAATGTTAGATTTTAGCAAATGGAAAACTTAGACGAGGCTCTTGTTAATGGGCAGAGCGTGGGCCATCTATTTTTAATTATGGGAGCTAGAGTGTAAATGAGCCGAATAGCTCGAGCTCAGTTCTTTAGTAAATGAGCCGATCCTTTAATCAGTAGAGTTAGAGTAAATTACTTTAAGAGCCTCATTAAACGAGTCGAGTTGAGCTTTAACGAACCCATTTACTAAACGAGCCTAAACTTGAGCTTAAACTCGGCTCGATTACTAAGAGCATCCTTATCTGACACAAAAAAAAACAACAAATTTAACCTCAAAAACACCTTTTTATAATTTAGAAAGTCACTTTTCAAAAAATTCATAAAATCAGACTCTCTATTCAAATTTTAACAAAGTCACTTTATCAAAAACTCACAGAATCAGACTTTCTATTCAAATTTTTACTCTTCCCTCCCTCCTCCTCTTTTGGTGAGTGAACAGTAACACACCAAATTTGTTAAGTTATGTAGCAAAGTTAAGAAATCTTCAATTTGGTGAGTTCGTTTGGTGAGGCTGATAATGGGTAGTTTTGAAGATTTTGCTCCCTATTTTAATTTAAAAGTTAGTTTGAGTATCCTGATATTGATGCTCTAAACGAGCCAAGCCAAGTTACGAGCGAACAGCTCAGTCCGTTTTGTAGCCCTACCTTTACGGATTTGGGGTTGCTGTTGTTCACATGCAGAAGACCGCATAAGCTTTGTTGTGCACCATCCAAGGCGATCCGTTGCTCGGATGGACGGCCCATATTTCATCTTGCACGCACGACAATGAACGGTTCGAATCGAATGCAAAGGTCTTGAGGTGTAATATGGGTCGCCCATCCAGAAACGCATTTGACGACTTGGATGGTGCACAATCAGATACTATGCGGAGTCTTTGCTGCAAAAGAACCCCTGTACTACCTTTACCATCTATGCAGGGACACCACGCGGCTAAAAAAAAAATGATGATAGATAACTCCAACAGCAAGCTCCAACACACTTCACATAGATGCTCGCATAGTGTGTCCCACACACTGAGTTTGAAGTGTGTGAAGCTCATGACAGTATGAAGTGTGTTAGAAATTTGTTGACATGTATGAATGTGTTTTTGTTAATTTTTATCAAAAACCCAAGACTTCGTACACCTTAAGAGTCAGTTACGTGAGATGTGAAGTCAGTTGACAGTGGGTCAAACAGTCGTCAAAAAAGTAGCCGTTGTACCCCAAAAGGGTCCCACTAGAGAATCTGACCACTGAAGGACAAAATGCACATAGCACTTTAGAAAAAGATCAACTGTACTGTGTCCCCAAGCGTAATTTAAGGGTTTTCTCTTTTGCAGTATTAACGGCGTCAATTTTGGTGTCACCGCATAATACTACAAATTTACGAATAAATTTAAAAATATAAAACAAAGTTAATTCATTAAAGTAACTTATTAGTACACCCTAAAACATCGAGTTCAATTTTGTTCAGCATTACTCTCATTTTTGTTCCTTCTTTCTAGCACTTACATTCCATCGTATTTAATCATAGTAATATTCAAAATCAAAAGGATTAGGGAGGGAAACAAAAAATAACTTAAGGGGTGTTCCGCTAAACGGTGTTTTTAGAATAAACTGATTTTTCATAGTTTTTCATAGATTTTCATATAATGTATTGCTCTATTTTTGAGAGAATGATATTTAGCCGATTTTTAAAAAATTGTTTTTTGTTAGTTTTTTTTTGAATAAACTTTTTTTTTGGCTTTTTTTTATGTGATGTGTTGTGAGAGAATGGCGCATCTTGGTTTTGGAAAAAATAGTTTTTTGTTAGTGGAACACCCCTAACATTTATTGACAACATTACAGATTGTGATACGTTAATTGAAAGGGTTTTTTTCCTTAGTTAATTGATCTCATGATAAAGTAAACAGTTGAAAGTATAAGACAAAAAAAAAAACAATACTCCAATGTTTTTTTTTATTTTTCATACACTTTTTCTGGCATTCTTATCATCTGAACTTTTTCACACATTTTCATACACTTTTTAACAGAATGTTAATAATAATAGAGCTCATTGGGTTGATTTTAGAATTTTCTTTAGTTAATTGATCTCATGATAAAGTAAACAGTTGTAAAGTATACACGTACCAGAATGTTAAAAAGAACGAGCATAGTTTAATAATATATTTTTAATTATTTATTTTTTGCTTAAACACACAATCTTAAGACACATGCTTAACCATAGCCACTACAACAATAGAATATGGGTACCATTCATGGCTTTGGTTTAAACACATAATAATCTCTTTATGTGTTTGTTATAGCAAGAGCAGTCTAGTATCAGTGGTCAACTAATTGGTTAACCGTTGCAAAGCAAAAAATTAATGCATAATTTGATAAATCACTAATTAATTGGTGTAACGGGTTTGAATCAAGTCTGTCTGACCAACAGAACAACAAAAAAGTAGTACTAGTAACTACTAAAGCGTGGCCCCACTATATCAACGGTCCATAATCTTCAAGAGTGTCAGTGAGGACAGCTGAACCGTTGTGCACGTGAAGATTCTGTTATAAGCTCCATCACCACGGCCACTTTCCGACACAGTTGCAAAGTGCATTTATCTGGAGGGGATGGTTACCTGCCGCCCAAGAAATCTCTCTCTCTCTCTCTCAGATTTCAGGGCCAAGCATATACCCCGTGACTTGGCGCTGAACGTGATACGTTGCAACCAATCAAAACACGCTGTTTGGCGTGGAGGTATCTGTTAGGCACCGTGTGGCGTATGACAAATGGGTCATGTTCGGTATTGCGTGGCATATTTTGATTTGCCATGGGTACCACGTCTGTGCGACACGTGGCATCTGTTCGGCTCCTAAAACTAGGAATGACAATGGGTCGGGTCGGTTCGGGTAATGCCATATCCAAAGTAATTACCCAAAACTAGATGGGTACCCAAAACCCAACCGAAATCCGAACGGGTAGGGGAAAATTGAAACCATAATTAAACCAATCGGGGATCGGTTCGGTTTGGGTACACAACGTTAAATTAGAAAACAAAATAAAAATGAAATAATTATGAATTAAAATCATTTAAACTGGAAATGTCACAAATTCGTCAATTAAAAAGTTTTGCAGATATGCATGTAGATATTTTAAATGCAAAACTAATATACATCTAAGTATAAATTCAATTAATTGAAGTTATACACAGGCTAAACTTCTACATATGAAGGGTAATTTTGTAATTACACATATCCGATTCGGTTCGGGGAATGGTTTGGTTATCAGCTCAAACCAAAACCGAACCGAACCCGTCCAGTTATCTCACATCTCATACCATATCCACACCCACACCCACAAGGAATATTTCGGTTATGATTCGAGGAAAAAAACCGGTTATGATTCGGGTACCTATCGGTTTGGTCGAGATTGCCATCCCTACCTAAAACTTTTCCCCTCGTTATCCCTCCCCCCCTCTCTCTCCAAATAGACGCACACATAGAGAAATCTACAAAATAAAAAAATCTTGATTAATTTTTTAAAAACTTTCAATGGAAAGACAACAATAAATAAAAATTGACCATTTTGAAAAATTGTAAAGTCTTAATCCTAGACAGATTGACATTTGAAACATTCAAAAGTTTTAGTTTGGTTTTTTTTTTTTTTACATTTCAATATTTTCCGTTGAGACAAACTAATAATTAAAAAAATAAATAAATTCAAAGCAAACAAATAAGAAAAACAATATTTGTCTTCAGCTATGACAAAAAAATTACAAGAAACACACTGGTAATTTCGGCAATGGTGTGGGTCTACCCAATCACTCTCAACCACGTGTACAAAGACGTGGTCCCTCAAGTTTTTCTTTTGATCAGTCGACGTGCGGAGCAAATTTGGGATTGCCACGCCCAGGAGAATGACTTCCTTTTTTGCCAAGTAGTCTATACTCTATAGGCACACCCACTTGAACACAGCCACACTCTATTGTGTGGAACCTACATTTGTGTCGTATACAAATGATCGGAACCGCTCAATTTTTTTAAAATATTTTTTTAAGTGTACCTAAAAAAAATTACCTCAGTCGAAGATCGTTAAATACTTGATAAGTTTGTTAAATTTTTGGCCCGTTCGATTTAGGAATTGAAACTTGAATGAATCAATTGAGCTTTTACCGGAATCTTATTTAACTAATTTTTTTCACAAACCCTTAAAAAATGTTTTAAAAAATTGAACAGTTTCGATTATTCATGTGAGACCCCGAAATAGGTCCCACACAATGAGTCTAGCTGTGATGTGTTCGAGTAAGTGAGTGTGCTTGTAGACTTATTTTTTTTGCAGCTTTTTAGGGCCGAATTCGGGTTTATCCGTTCACACATAGCCAATGCACACCTGGAGCCTTCAAACGCTGCACGTTATCAAACGGACCAAGGACCACCACGCGTGGTACATTACCCCAATCAGTATCTCTGAGTCGAACGTGTGCTGTTCCGAGCTAGTGATGGATTTGGAGACAGATCGGAGCCAGATAGTATTATCTTCGTCTTTGATTCTCGAACTCTATTTTCGATAGGGCTTTGTTTTATGTCCATCCCCGCCCCAAAAGGAAAATAGGAATCTCCTTGGGAACATGTTGTAATAATTTTTATGAATTTTTCTTAAAAATTTTATATTATTTTTTAGTTCTCGTCTTGCATGACAAACATTTTAGTCTATGTACCTCTACTTCTAATGGTACCAACTTTCGTAAGCATGTCACTGGCCTCTTAGCTACTGCTTTTAGTGATCTACGATAGACATATTAAATCATGATAGAGTTATTAAAATCATACTAAATACTACTATTACTTTATTTTCTCTAATTCGATTTTTTCTGCAAGTGCTACCCCTACAATCCTGGGAAGATTTTCATTTCTAATTCGATCTTGCAAATTATTACAACATGTTAATCTTAATATTATCACTTCAACAATTCGCTCGAATTCGTTTTGTTAGCCTTTACCTTACTCATATGTTTGGTTTTGGCTTTTCTTTACCCTCGATGCATCATTTGTTGAGTTTTAATAGATTTTTGTTGTCGATAAAAAAAAAATTCTCACTTCAGCTACACTTATCTTACTCGCATAACAATTCGTTTTACGTAACATGACTTCGTCTTTCAACAATACAGTAGAATTTTTTCTTTAACTTTCCACACTACACCCCCGAAGCACTTTGCCACTTGACCTATTCAATTTGCACTCTATGTGCAAATCCCCCATAGTCTCTCCATTGATCGATGATAATAATCGAGCCGAAAAAGCAAAAATTCAAATTTTCATGGGAGAACAAAATTTAAGGCATACATATTCAGCAGTGACCCAAAGTCTTTTGAACTAGTTTTGTTATTTTCTGTTATTTTTGTTTTTCGAGCCACAAAACTGAAAAAAGGCCGTCTGATTTTAAGGAGTCAAAGGAAGAACCCGTGAACCTATACAATCTCAATTAATCACCAGGGGCCGCTGGATTGTTTGACTTCCTAACATTAATTGGTTGTGATGAACTAGGCATGCATGGGATATGTTAATCTTCGTGACCCAGCTTCCACATTTTGTTCCGAGTAATTATTCAGTAGTCTTTGGAGAAAATTTTGAGTGAAAATCCGATTTTTTTGCGTGGCTTTATCCCTTACAATCCAAAAAATATTTTCACTGCTAATTCCATTTTGCAAAATATTACAACATGTTAATCTCAAAATTCTCACTTCAGGATACCCACTGGAATTCGTTTTTTTGGTCTTTTCATATGTTTGGTTTTGGATTTTTTTCTCTTGATGCAAATTTGTTGAGTTTTAATAGATTTTTGTTGGATTAAAAATTTATAAAAATAAAATTTCATCCCTAAGTTACCCAATCCCATATTTGATTCGCATGGGATTATTTATGGGATAAATTTTTTTAATCAAAAACATTTTTTTTTTTAAAAAGAGTTTAAAAAGTTTTTTTTTATAACAAAATATTATTTTTAAATAAATGAAAAAAATCTTTTTTAAAATTTTTTTTGTGGAAAACAGTTTTTGAAAAAAGTTTATTTTGAAAAAAAATTAAAAAAAATATTTTTTAAACAAATAATTTATTTTTAAAAATTATTATTTCAAAAATAATTTATTAAAAAAGGTTTTTTTAATAAATTATTATTTCCAAAAAAAATTAGATTTGTTTTTTGGAAAACATTTTTTTTAAATAATTTTTTTATAGAAAATATTATTTCAAATTTTGAAAATACATTTATAATTTTTTTTATAGTTTTTTTGTAAATCATTTTTTTTAAAAACTATTTTGAAAATACTTTTTGAGAACAATTTGATTTTAAGGAGTCAATATTTTTAGAACAATCTGAACCTTTACAATCTCAATTAATCCCAGGGGCCGCTGGATTGTTTGACTTCCTAACATAAAATTGGTTGTGATGAACTAGGCATGGGATATGTTAATCTTCGATTGGTTAGAGTTTAGACCCAGCTTCCACATTTTGCAGCTTCACCCACTGATTTTCAGCAAAGTCTTTGTCGAAAATTTTTGCAAATAGAAAAACGTGGTGCTCTATCGCACGCGTATCATCATAAAGGGATAAAAATAATACCGAGATTAACAATCTCTCATCATTTGGGAACCAAACATGGGATAAGCAAGTTTTTCCGTCAGACCCGGGATACCCACAGTTAACAGTTTTTCTCCTAGTCTTCAACAACACTTCATAGACTTTATCCTATACATCATAAGAATGTGAGGTTTTCTAGCAAATCAGCAACTTTACTACTACAAATTCTCAATGTCTTTCAATTACACCAATGTTAATCCCTCAATTTTTTTTTTTTTTTGTTAAAATAATTTTGAGGTCCAATTTCAAAAAGTAAATTCTAGTACGGCAACGAACACACGTCGTATCATGCAGAGAAATCTTTAACAATAAGAATAAATGGATTACGACGTAAATTTCAAAACGTATAATTAAAGACGTGGTACCCCTGCATGAGTTTCTTACAAACCAATAATTTAATGGAATTATAGCTATAATTAATAAATAGAAATTTCGATGATATAAAGTATATAAAAGCTACTATTATTATATTATAAATGAAACACTAGATTCCACCGAAAAGAGCAAGGGAGCCGAAGAGATAAAAAGAGACATGCATGACAAACAAAAACATGCCGTGGTGGGGTTCTTTTCGTCCATCATTCAACGACTCCGGACTACCTCTTATGTTTTTATGTTTTTGTTTTTTTATTTAATATAAGAAAATCTCTTACGTAGGCCCATTCCCATCTTTTATTCCCCGACACATCATAACAAACGACAATGTAATTAGTCATACTCTCTCTCTCTCTCTCTCTCTCTCTCTCTCTGATTATATTATATTCAAAGCGAAATGATTTCCACGTACGTCCCTTTGTTTCATTAAATTATAATTACGTTTCAATTACTTATGAATTCGTATGAAGGAAGACAAAAATAATGGGCATCTTTTTTAAAAAAAAATAAAGGAAGTGTAAGAATTAATTCTCTACTTAATTGGAGAAACGGTGGCCAAAGTTCAGAGAGCACACTCTTTGGGGCTATATGATCACCTTACGCAAATGCGTGGAAAGCGCTATATATGAGAGGGACCAGGGAAATTAGTTCGACTCTTCATTCACCACAAGAGAGAAGATCTCTCCCGGTGTTTAAAAGACGCTGCTAAAAGCCCGAAAAACACGGACTAAACTTGTGGCGACATTTATAGCTAGCGTTAACGATGTGGGCATCGTCTTATGTCCCAAGCGATTTAGAATCGTCGGCATTTTATTGAAACCGGTGTTTTGTTAAATGTCGTCTATAGGTTGAACAATAAACATGTACCGAGTGCAAATTTGTTCACCTTTACACCCAATGAGGATGAACAAAACCCTCAGTCTGATTGGTCGAAAGGACGTGGGGTCCACCAAAAAGTGTTGTCATGCTTACCAAGAAGTGATGGGATTCACTACAAAATGATGTCATTCTTACCAAAAAGTGATGTGATTCTGTGGACGCCACACTAATCAGAGTGAGGGTTTTGTTCATCCTCATTAGGTGAGAGTGAACAAATTTGCACGTCCGTCAACATGGCCCATTAGATTACGTAAGCTGACATCATACAGCGATGTTTTTTCCAAAAACGCTTGCTAAATTTTTTTTCCTTTTTTTTCCTTGTTCACAGGTTCAAAAGCTCATCAATCCAACAGTGCTATATGCCAAAAAAGATGCACATAATTTTCCCAGAAAACAATAATGAGTGGCTTAGAGTAAATCTGAGCCACCTTCTTTGTTCTTAAAGCAATGGGTGGCTCAGATTCACTTCCATAATTTACCCAGAAAAAAACAATGGGTGGCTCAAATTCACTTAGAGCCACTCATTGCTGTTTTCTGGGTAAATTTTGTGCATCATTTATGGGCACTTAACATTATTGTTATCAGCCAAATTAGCCACAAAAATATTAGTTGAACATTTAAATCATCACCCGACACCTTTTTGGAGAACATGGAAATTAGACAAAATTACAAATGTTCACAAAAAATAAATGCAATATAAATTGATCGAGCATTGGATTACTACAGGTCCATACATGTGAACCCACATTATCCAGCCAAAAAGAAAAGAAAAAATAAAAACACCAGCAAATTAGTACATTACAAAAATCTCCTGGGTGCCCTGACTATGCCATTCCTTGTGACACAAATATTTCTTGGGAGCCCTGACAATGCCATTCCATACAACAGTATAGTATCAAGGAATTAAAGAAAGATTTCACAACAAAAAATTGGGAGTCAAAAGTGCCAAATTGAAAGCCATTCACCCAGTGGTCAGGCTAAGATCAGTTTTAACCAGAAAATCTGCAGAAGTAGCTAAAATCATTCACCCGTTAACGAGACTTTTCTAATCTGGTGCCGTTTTACCGTCGTTTGTCAACTACCGGCTTAGTCCTCGTATCCGGCTCTTCAAAACACGCCGGAATTGAAACGCCCGGATAGCCCTTTTTTCTTGTAGTAATATTACAGTATTTCGTACGTACTTTTAACCATCTGATCATGATTATCGATCACCACATGATAGTTTGGTTGGCAATTGATGCCAAAAGATAATAATCATAGTACAGGACTCCATGTATTGATCATTCAACTTGGTTCAATGATTATTATTAGGAAACAAGTTAATTATTTGACCGAAAATCAGGATAATCTTCAACTATTCTTTTGACATGCATGCACGTCCATTCGGATCACTTCACAACGAATTTAGATCTTCAAATTTGATAATTTTTTGCAAATTTTTTTGCCCAATTTGATTTAATTGATAACTTCTAGTCAAAATCGTTCTAGAAAACCCAAATATGAAAATTCAATCGGGTACAAAAGAGATCGTGCCAAAGCATATGGTTCCCGCATACAAAAAGGTGTCGAATATAGTTTTGATGGCACGTATGGTAAATTGAAACGAAAAAGATATGGGTACAGAGAAAAAATGTACATAAAATCTACAAAGGTTTTTATTTGGGCCAATTCCGAGTCTCACACAGATGATCGAAGACGTTTATGTTCTTTAAAATAATATTTCATTGGACCACATAAAAAATCAGCTCAATCGAATATCGGTAAATATTCCATCCGTTTATCCATTTTTTGTTTTGAACAAAAAAATTGGATAAAAGAGCATTGCGATACCCCAAGCATTTTATGGCTTGAAATTTTATTTGTACATTTTTGTACAAAAGTTATGTACCCCTAGATCCTTTTTTTTTTTTTTTGTAAGTTTAAGGGATCCATTTTTGTCAAAACAATTAATTAGTTAACTGATTTGCTGGCATGATATTTTATCTTCAAAAATTTTTATTAATTTTGTTTTTTTTTTTTTTTTTTGATATGTTCTAAGGTCCCAATATTTTGTCAAAACAATTATTAGTTAACTTGATTTGCTGGCATGATAATATCTTCGAATATAGTTTAATTTTGTTTTTTTTCTACCTTCCTTGGATATGTTCTAAGGTCCCAATATTTAAAAAAAAAACATGCTCACATCTCGCGCTTATGAACCACCACGGGTTTGTTGGACTTATCAGGAATGTAGATAAGAGAAAGGCGGGTTTGTTGGACTTATCAGGAATGTAGATAAGAGAAAGGCTCGTGGAGTCACTTGACCTTGTAGGGTACTATTTCCATGTGATATAACATGTTAATCCTCATACATATATGGGTCGATCAGGGGTGTGTGCTGTGCAGTGTTAGGGCCCACCTCGGATCCGATTTTTTTATTTTATTTTATTTAAACTGTTAAATTTGTTCATCTTGTTGTGTATGTGTATCACATGAAATTTCAGGTTGATCGGACAGAAATAACTATGCTCTGAAGTTAGCAAAATAAACGATTCTGATTAAATAACAGGTCCCGTGGTGGGTCTCATAACGCTGCACAACACACACAAGACACCCTCGTATATACAATGACACACCTAGACTTATATACACGTGTATGTACGTACTAGTGTACAAAGAAAATTTTTATTCGTTATTCACGGAGCATGATGTGAGTTCTTTGTTTAATAAATTATTTGTGGGAGTTAGTCTTGCTTTGGCTAAATAAATCAAAATAGTTTATTTTTTTGTGTTTATCCATTTTTTTTTTTTTTTTGCATTTGTTAGCTTTGTGTCCATTTTTTGTGGTTAATTGGTTCGTCTCGACGATTGAAATCTACAAAAATCTAAAATTATGATCACAATTTTAAAAAAGTTCACTAAAGACAAAAATAATCCTTTTTTTTTGTGGTTTATTGGATTATTGTTGTCTTTATTCACAAAAATTTAAGTTTGGTTAATAATTTTATACTTTTTAGAATCATCTCATCGAGACGAACCAATAAACCATAAAACATCGACGCAAAACTAACAAATGCGATAATTTTTTTGAATAAGGACAAAAAAATAAACCACTTGCTTGGCTTATTTACACACTCAAAATGTTAGCGTAACTGGTCAAATATAAACTTAAGTGTTAATTGGGCTCAGACCTTTAGGTGTTTGGGCTTCCGGTCTTTTGGGTGTTTCTTGGGTTGGTTTCTTGCTAACCGAAAGTTTGCGCCTTGGGTTGGCATAAGATAAGATTGTTTTTAACTTAGCTTAGGATACGATGCCATCCTCCTTATCCTTTAAATCTATTAATGAAAAAAATTCGCCTTTCAAAAAAAAAAAAAAAAAAAGTGTACAGGCAAGATTCGTTCAATTAGGTGTGATCATGTGCATATTATATTTTTACTTGCAATAACCTGTGCAATGAATGGGAATTTTAAGCGGGCAATTGGAAGTAAATGTTTTTGGATAATAAAACTAAAGTGTAGACATAATGCCTCGCAACCTCAGTCAGAAAATATTAGCTCGTCACACTGGCCGCACCATTAGGTATAGGATTATTTATTAGGTATAGGATGTACAGGACTATGTTTGGCTCTAATAAGTGTTTAACACTAAAAAAGATCTCACCACTTATTAGGTAAAGAGATGTAGCAGGACTATGTTTGGCTCTAATGGGTAAATTATATTTTTGTAGTTTGATTTCTTGATTTCTCCGGTGCATTTTTCCCTAAAGTTCTTAATAAATACTGTAATATAATAGGGTTCGGTGGTTGTTGGTCTAAGTCCCATGATTGTAGCTTATGTTTGACAAATGAACATAGCCACCCCCAGTCCCCCACCCAAAACCTGTCCATCATAGGTGTCCCTCACCCTTCATTTTCAAATCCTTCTCCTACATATCATTGTAAATGGCCCCCCTATCTATGTATTTATGTTTCAAGGAATTAATTTTGTTGAACCCCATTCAAGCTTTGATATGGCCTCTCTCTGTCAAGGAGTTTGAATTATTTCCTCTAGTTATATCCTTTTGATTAAGCTAAAAATAATTGAACGCCTAACCCAAAATTAATTGAACAACTAACCTCCAAAATTAATTGAACAACTAACCTCCGAAAACCAGCCCACAAACTAATCCAATGTAAATAACCTAATTAAAAGCCATAAGAGTCTCCATAGCTTAAATTAGAGTATACGTTAAAAAAAAAAATAATTATGTTGAACCTATTCGCCAGATAATTTTCTACAATAAAAGCTAATGTATTTATGTACCGGTTTAATTTTGCTCAGCCTGAAAAATAGAATTCGCCGAGGACATGCAGTTGTGACATATATCTTACGTAAAGTCGGGATGTACTCTGCAAATAGTGGAACTGTGGAAGCTTGTTGGGTCTGGCATGAAAATGTCGAAAAACAGGAGAGTTTGTATGCAATGTAGCAGGAGGTTCTGTATACAATGTGACCCTCGGTGAACAAGAAAGTTGGTTCCTAGCTAGCTAGACTTGGAAGTTGGAAAGCAAAGCAAAATCAAGATAAATTATTTATGCATTCTAATTCCCCTTATAAATTATTTCTGCACTCTAATTTCTTATGAATGTACCTGACAATTTGTTTTTTAGTGGAGTGAAATGCAAAAATCATGGAAACTAATTGAAGACAATGATCCCAATCATAGAACTTTTTTTCCCCTTTTCATGATCTTTGTTGGTTATTTTCTCCCTTTCAGTTCCCAATCCAAAACTGTGGACCATATTCCAAAGCACATACCCTTGTTGCCCGTCTGAGATTCCCTGTTCCAGAAAAATGGTGTGCCTCTGTGCCAAAATATTTTGGATCGTTGGATTGCATGCATTCTGGAGTATTTTTTGTTTTAAAATTTTCATGTGATCCAATGGCCGAAAATGCACCAAAATAGAGGAATAGAGAATTTCGGAACTTAATTCCTTGTTGCCGTTCAGATGGCACAAAGAACGAAACACTGATAGCATGCTTACACACACATAGATACATATCTACCTACATATTTCGCTATTTTGCCAACCATTACTGTAAAGACCCGATTTTTTATGAGGTATATATAATAGACTTTTAATTATTTTTGTTTTGAAACAATAGATTTTAATTTGAATTCATTTATCTACTAGATAAATATATAATATAGATATAGAGATAATGAATTTATTTTTTAATTATTTGTGGTTAGGGGATAAATTGAAGTAGTTAGTTACTTCTCCTCAACTACTAGATGATTATCTATTAGTGATATCTATGTACATAAATTTGTAGTTTATATTTCCCTAACAACTAGATAATTATGTAGTAAAAAAATATATAGATAAACATGTTTTGATTGGATTTGATTTTATTGTTTTAAAAGAAAACAAAATCCCTATTTATCTTCTTATGTATATATCTCTCTTATCTCTTCTATTTATTCTCCCCAACAATTATCTCATTGTCTCCTATTTATTCTTTTTATTTGTTGCACCTCATTATCTTTTCAGTTTTAATTTTTAACTCCTAATTTATCTCTCCACTTATCCGACACACTTTAAAACTCTCCTGTTTAGTTTCTCACTTTCTACAAAACTCTCTTACGATATATTTCTCACACCCACATCTCTTTCTCTCACTTTCAACGTTAAATCAATCTCTCTCTCTCTCTCTCTAACAATTTTAGCTGTCAATTCCTATTATGTTTAGTTGTTGATCAACCGGCAATCCTCGAGTTCATCACCGGTTTTATTGTGCTAAAACATCGGAGGAGAGGTAGGGTTTCGAGAGCTTAACTTTTACTTTGGTTTTGCTGCTTACATGTTAGTTCATACATTCATAACTATATAAGGATATATGTGAGATAATAATATGTAAATATGATATTAAGTCGAATCGTTATGATAACAAAGGCGTAAAACGGGATTGAAACAATGAAAAACGAGTTTCATATGAACTGTATTCTGTTCGGCAGTTTCGGCCCTCTTTCGAGTAGATTCAGGAAAAACTCAAAACTGAAAAATTGTATATCTTGAAAAGTTAAGAAACTTTCATATACAACTCGTCTCAATCCGATTTACATAGAATTTAATATGAGTTTTCAAAGTTTCTGTTGTAGTGAAACTCAAGACAGATTACAAACTATTCTTAAAACCCATTTTGACCTCTTTAATGAAAGAATTAGAACTCGAGTAAAACATGAAATCTGTTTGTAGCATAATGTTTAATGTTTCTTTAAAATCTCGTGATTTATGGAGTTAGTTTGTTTTTTTTAGTAAATTGAGAAAGTTTCTCATTTTACATGTTATGATAAGTTTTTTTTCAACTTTGTGATTGTAATATTTTCTTGTTATGTTGGACTTACGTAAATAATGACTCCTGTGATGAATGAATCCAATTATTAAGCACGTTTTGATTGAAATGTTTAATGTATAAGGATGAACGAATTTAATCGCGAAATTTGGGGTTGGGACGTGTCCGGCATGGGTCTTGAGCCATGCGCAGATTATACTTTTTGGTAGCTTTGCTGTGTGATCGGGTGCCAGAAGTATACCGTGGGTGGGAATTGATGCCGGATAAAAATTGGCGGTGATGTTGTGATCAGGCATGAGCCATGCACAGTATACCCCGAGGTAGCTTTGCTGTGTGATCAGGCACCTGAGATATACTGTGGGTGGAAACCGGTAATGGATAGTGTGTGATTGAGGAAAAGAAAAGTATAAATTGGAAGATGAAAAATGATATCAAATTGTTGATCAACGGAATTGATAAGGGTTGTGAGTTTCAATGGAAATTGAGTACATGCCTATTGAATTATTTAAGTATTTCCTGTTGAGCACCTACTGTTTGTGTTATTAAATCTCCTTGTTATGTGTTATAAATGCTATTAAATGTTGAATGAGCATACTTTAGTAACGGGGTAGCTCTGGGCACCCTACTGAGTGTAATTTTACCATTCACGGTGCTACTTTTTGTGGCCCTGGCGTCCCCAACGCCAGGTACAGAAGGTGATGAGGAGTCATCTGCTTATTTTGAGGCGATGGAGCAGCTAGATGGGAATCAGGTGGCGGATCCATGACTTTATTAGTAGAATTTAGCTAGATGGCTCTGCCATTTATTTCAGTTGGATTTTAAATAAATGTTTAAGTTTTTCAGACAATGTTCGAATTCAATTTATTTCAGTTGTAATAAGTTAGTTTACTTTTAGTTTTTGCTAAAAAAAACTTATTAAGTATTCTTTAGAATTTTAATGAGGTTGGTATTTTTATTTAAATGAATTATGAAATTTATTTATTAACGTACCCAATTTTCGGGGCGTTACAATTACAACACAAGGTTCGAGTCACGTGAATAAGTATCGCGACAAGACGTTTAACCATTCCAAATTGTTGCAAAGTGGAAGCTAGTCAAGACACTTGTGAATATTTGTTCTCCAACCTTATCTAGTTCATTTCTTCATCTGTTTCAACACAGAAGTGTGGGGTGTGGGTAATAGCATTGTGGGATTGAGAAAAATAAAGAAGGGCTCGCTAGCTATCATTGATATGCAAGCAACATCATGCCAGCTCTCTCTCTCTCTCTCTCTCTCTCTCTCTCTCTCTCTCTCTCTCTCTAATAAATTTCATGGCTTTGATTATTTTGTCATCATAGAGAGATATTTGATAATGGGATTAGCTAGCAGTGCAAATTATGATCACAGTTTTTTCAGTGGTGGTCAGCTAGGCAGGCATTCTTTTCCGAGCTTTCAATTTATATCAACTTTGAGGACCATTAGCTTTTATCATCTTCATCCCTTCTTTTTCTCTCTCTTCATCTGTCCTGCCCTTTCAATCATCCATCTATCTAAAATCTGTATCTACAAAAGGAAAAAAAAAAAAAAATGGTGTCAATTTTATTGATCCGAACACGAAAAAGTTGTAAAATGAAAAAGTTATAAATGGCATTGTCAAGTTGGCATCAATATTTTTCGCAAATTAAAATGGTGAAAAGGGCTCAACTACAGTTTTGGTGGTGCAACTCCAACCACCAAAATGAATCTGAATTTAAGCAGTAGCTATTTATCTGACTGTATTTTAAGAAGAAAGCCTCATGAACTTGGTGTGATTTGTTTTTCAAATGTTATGTAGGTGTTTCTCAAGGGAAGAATAGTTTTTTTTCCTTTTTTTTCCCCCTTTTTTAGAATGGTGGGTAGAAGAATGGCGACTCATGAAGATTGAAGCATTTCTTAGGACTGAAGAAGATTAATCAAATACTTCCTCTAAACCTCCCTTATGGCCTTACCAAATTTCAATGCTGAATATACAAGTTCATTAGTTTTTATCTGAAAATTACACATATTTTCATTGTTGACTAATTTTTTGAGACGAAGGAAGTACATTAAAGTGAATGGTCAACTCTGCTTTTTTAAATACAAAATTTTCTTCCCTTAAGCATAAAGGTCATAACAACACTCTTTTTTTTTTGTCACTTCTTTTTTGTGGGAGTATTTGTGAAGTTAAGAAAGGAAGTTTGAAAATATATTTTCTAAAATGGATCTCAAAGAATGCATAGTTTTAGACTGCTAAAACTACAACAAGTGGTGAGCATGGACCGGATTGGTCCGATTTTATAGTGAACTAAGAACCAAATCACTACCTAAGGATTATGAATTTTAGAACCAAATCAACCCATAAAATTCATAGAACTAAACCAATCCAAGCCATAAAAATACGAAGTTTGAATATATTTTCTAAAATGGATTCAAAGAATGCAAGTTTTGAGATATCATCTTCATAAACTATTTTTAAGTCTTAAAATTTCAAATAAATAAATTAAACCAAAACTTATATAATCTATTAATTAATTTCTAATAAAAATCAAATAAAAAATCAAAAGTAAAGACAATCAATTTCTTAAAATAGTAGACTCATCAATCAATCAACTAAAGAATAGTAGACTATCAATGACTAAAATTAGAATAGGCCCAATGAAAATCAATTAATTAAGCTCATGTTGTCTGTGTTTAGAGTATTGAATTATATGAATAAGTTATCATAATGTTTAGGGAATTAATCTTTCAAGCGAAGGAACAAGGTGGTGAAATGTAGCATGAGATTATGAAACTAATTGACTATGGGAGAAAATTTAATTCAGTGTATCTAAATCAAATTATACTGACTATTTTGATTATACCGAATCAAGTTAATTCATTCGGTTTGAATTCGTTTAGACTGGAATCACGGCTTCACGATTATTATTACACTGGGAAACGTCAGGTCGGTCCTTGAGGCTTCTTTTCGCGCGCTCCAACCCAAAAGCAAAAAAGCACAAGCAAAGATGCGACCTAATTTTTTTAATCCAAATTAGGCTTCCCCAGTACATATATATTCTCTCTCTCTCTCTCTCTCTCTCTCTCTCTCTCTCTCTCTCTCTCTCTCTCTCTTATTTTACATTTTAAATTTTAAAACCCCAAACCGTATAAAAGTGTCTAAATCCTCAAACCGTATAAAAGTGCTTAAACCCCCAGACCATACGAAAGCGCTTAAACCCTAAAATCATATGAAAGTGCCTAAACTTCTAAAACCCTATGAAACCGTATGCCTAAAACCCCCAAACCCTATGAAAGTGCCTAAACTTCTAAAACCTTATGAACCGTAGGATACCATGAGTGTCTAAACCTCTCCAAAAAAAGAGTGACTGACCTTAATGATAGTTAAAAAAGAGTGACTGACCTCAATGGTATTTTTTTCCTAGAAAAAAGGTGACCTTTAATGGTAATTGTTACTACTTTTTACTAGGGGTGTCCACGGATCGGATACGGATCCGATCCGATCCGCTCAGAGCGGATTATGGTTTTTAAGATCCGGAACCGAACCGAACATTCACGGATCGGTTACGGAACGGATCGGATTGGGTCGGATCGCGCGGATTTGACAGATTAAAGAAGGATTATTGAGCGGATCGAGCGGATCCGATCCGATCCGGAACCGCCAAATAAGAAATTCTCGATCCGGAACCGAACCGAACATTCACGGATGGATCAACGGGTGGTTCGGATTGGCGGATCGGATGATCCACTGGACAGCCCTACTTTTTACACCTCAAACCACATTCTCTCCTATGTATTCCACATGCAAGCCGAATTGGCCTTACAGCTCCTTTGGCAAGAGGGATGAGAAAAGAAAGGAAAGGAGAGAGGTTTCCATTAATGGTGAGAAAAGAAAGGAAAAGGGAGAGATTTCTCACATACACATCCAGACAGCACTGAGAAATCAGTTTCTCTCCCTCCCATTCCGGCGACCTCTGTCATCTCCGGTGACTCTCCGGCGATCTCAAAACTAAGTTTTGATCACAGATCCGGCTTCTCCTCGACGAGACGAAGACAACGGTGTACGCACGACGACGATCCGGCGAAGGGGTGGACCTCACGGCCGCCGTAAGTCGTCGTCCTCTTTCCTTTCTCACGCAATTGAGCCAATATTGGCGAGAAACGAAACAGGGGTTTAAGGGGAGTCCGGATTCTCACCCTCTCCTTTCCTCTCTCACTTCTGGTGCCATCCAAACGGGGGAGAGGAAGCAGTTTCCGTCGAAATCGTTTCTTTTCTCACGAAACCCCTCAATCCAAAGGAGCTGTAAAACCCATGGCAATGTCATTAACAGGCCTAAAAGTTCAAACCGAAGCCCAACTTAGGCCCATTTCATAGCCCGATCCTCTAATTTTCTGCTACTAGCCTATTACTACTAGCAAGTACTCCTACTTGACACAAAACGGAGCCCAAACAGTGTGAGAGAAAAATGCAGCAGCAAGCACCGTCTCCGTTTCACGCCACGCCGGCGCCGGCGCCGGCCCACTCGCCGGCGGAGTCCCGTGAATCAGGCACAGAGGCGCCGCCCAAACAGGTGGCCCTCGCGATGGACAGGCTGTCGAACGCCGGCCGTCTAATTGCCGACATTAGGCTGGGCGCCGATCGCCTTCTCGAAGCCCTGTTTGTGGCATCGCAGCCTCACCAGTCCACCAAACCCTTGAACTTGATCCTTAAAGAAGAGGCCTTAATGCGACAGCACCTCCACGACCTTCGAACAATCGGTAATTAGCTCCCTTAATACGTGTGGTCTCAATTTTGCTTTATTTCACTGTTTTTAGGGTTAGTCGGTTAGGGTTTCGATGCCTAACGAAATATGAGCGTGTTTGGCTGGGGGAGTAGCCCCCTGATTTGCTATGTCCCCGGAGATACACTCCTGGCCCCACGCCAAATCCGGTGTTTGGCTGGGAAATTCTTCCCCCCTCTTAGTTCACTGTTGGGACTACAAATCCGCTTGAAGGTGGAGTAGCAATACATAATCTGAAAAACTTATGCAATATATTGTACAACCAAGTGTTCAGGACATGTCCCCGTAGTTGCACCCAATTAGGGGACACATATCCTAATATTCTACAATTTAAGTTTAGGAAGGTCCAACGCTTGGACTCGCACCCGAGTCCATGTAACATAGGCGTACGGTACATGTGTGCCTTCCCATATAGTATTTAGAACTTGGATTTAGTTATATCAACGGCTTGGATTTCATTCGAGCATCTGAGCCATCCATTGCCGAGATGAAATCAACGGCTTGAGCCGCCCAACGGCCTAGGAGCCGCCCTACAGGACCGCCCAAGCCGTTGATTGATGGCCTAGATGGATGGCTCAAATGGATGGCTCAGATGCTCGAATGAAATCCAAGCCGTTGATTGTCGAAATAAACGGCTTAGATACACCCTACAGGGGCGCCCTCCAGGAAACCCTCCTCCGATGGAAAATTTAGTTTATTCACTAATAAGCATCTTCTTCCCCCTCCCCCGGCCCTTTCCGTCCACAAATCATTTTACAAATTCGTGATCCAAATACAACCTTAAAATTCATTTTTGTTTTTTCTTGCCTCAATGGTGTTTTTTAATAGACCCATCTCTAGTTAGAAGTACACTTTTTTTTAGGTTTGTCGGGGGCGTCCAGACCAGTTTACGCACACCTTGACTACTCCCCTCTCCTGTCCTGTAGGCAAGCCATCCATGTCGGGACTAGGGATTCACAAGAAATTACATTCTTGGAGGCCTAACCTCAAGAATCGAACCCTGGTTAATTGTGTTAGAAGTACACTCCAACACAATTAGGTAATCTACATGTTGCTGTGAATTGTATCTGGTAGGGGACCATTGCTTTTTGTATCTGTTAGTACTATTTTGTTTGGTAATCTTCTCTGTTTTCCAATAGCCTTTTCTCCTGTGATATTGGGCTCTTATCTTATTTTGATAGCTGAATCTGATAATATCTAGGAATTGTATTTTGGGGTTTTGCTATTTTTTGGACTTTTGATGTGATGTACACGCATGTTTTAGGTTATAGGATGGAGACAGTTTTTAGGAAGGTTGTCTCGAAATGCTCTGCTTTTCCTTCAATTATTTGGAAGCCCTGTCTGGTTCTTTTAGGATTAGTTTGGATCATAGTTTTGTGGACGATATTTGAATAGAAAGAAAAAAGACAAAAAGATAAGTGATTAAACTAGACTATCTGCATTGGTCTTCCTATACTTATCTTTTCCAGTAGTACTGAGTATAGAAATTGAATTGGTTCTCTTGGCACGGCCTCTGTGATGTCTTCCGGCCTCTGCTATTTCTGCATTAAAATTTACGAGAACGGTCACAATTTGTGTATATATTGCGAAAGGTTAGATTTGTCTCCATTCTTCACCTAGGCATACATGGTGACATGGGCAATGTTATCGTTGTGGTGATGCTCGTAAATTCGTGGGCACATCCATGATCCAAACAAAGCCTTGGAGATAAATTTTTGCTGCCTCTTGGAGTTCTCATTTCTTCTAAAGATCAAACAGCTATAAAACATACTCCCCCTCTTATTTCTTCACCTGGGCATACATAGTGATGATCAGTGATTGATTTGAGATTTGATATAAATGAGGTAGGGATGCAATATGTGTTGCTGATAAAACCAAGTTGACACCAATACGGGGTTGGTTTAGTGGTAGGAACTCAGACTTGGTTGGATAAGGCCCTGGTTTGAGTCCCGTATCCCCTTATTGGGGTTAAAATAATCCTAACACCACCCACACATGGTGGGACTTCAACTTTGGTCCCTACCCAGGTTTGGTGGGGTCCCCTATAAAAAATGGTGTGGTGTGATGGGGCAATACTTCCCGGCGGAGGTTTTGGGGTACCATACCTGCACTTCCATTTTTGTTCCCCAAAAAAAAAAAAAAATGAAATGAAATTGACATTGATGAGGTGAGATTTTGGGCAGATGGGAGAATGATGATGTATAATAAGATAAAGGTATTTGGATAGACAAATGAAACTAAAGCGTGCATTGAGGGGTGAATAATCAGTTGAGTTGCGTTTGCCATGCGGAAAGCAGGATGGGACAAAAGTAAATTGGTTGGGATTGAAGTAGTTGTTGAAAGGATGCTGGAAGCGGTACTGAGAGAAGACATAATGCGTTAATCTTGAAATCCATATCTACCAGTCAGGCCTCGGAACCAATTTTGTTCACTTGGAACAGGCACTTGATACTCTGCTGAGCTGAGGCCCACGTCAAGATGTTTAGTCATTGTCAATACGGAATAGGACCGCAAATAGTCGAATTGGGATGCTTACTATAGTGATTAAGATTCCATTGGCTCACTGGTGAGTGGTGTCTCATTTGTCTGTAGAAAAATTTGCATAATATAAACCCTTTGTACTTGCTACTTGCCTAAGTACTTTAAACCTTTCTAGTTGGTATTCTCCTAACTCGAGGTTGGTGAACGGGACTTACCTGCGTGAAAATCAGAAAAGTTTATTGTAGCATGTCTTCCAATGGATGACCAGTGTTCTAAAAGTCGGTCAAGTCGGTCGACTAGTCGGCCCACAGTCGCTAGTCGGGGGTCCCCCGACTTGATCGAAACCCGACTAGTCGGCGATTAGTCGGTCAAGTCGGCCAAAAGTCGTTAGTCGGCAGTCGACTCGACCTGGGACCAACTAGCGTCTTTTAGAACATTGTGGATGACTGTATGGCTGCAAGTTGGGAACTAAAATTATGCTCAGACACGATATTCCAAGTCTTGAACGGAAGAGTCCATATTTTTGTTCAGACTGCATCCATGAAGTTAAAATCTTCTTATTTTTGCTAGGAAGGCAGTTGGAAGATTCTGGGGTTCTTAATGAGTCACTTCGGTCACGCAGCAATTCGTGGGGCCTCCACATGCCCTTGGTTTGTCCAGATGGTGCCGTTGTTGCATATGCATGGAAACGTCAACTTGCTGGCCAGGCTGGTGCATCTGCTGTTGATAGGACCAGGTATGTCTTAAAACCTTTTGTATGCTAATTTTTCTTTGAATTCTTCTTTTTATTCATTCATTTATTGAACTCTTCGTTCATTTTTCCCCTTTTGATTTCGTTTGAATAAAGAGCTTTGATTTCCTTCACTATATATCGGAAGACTGCTCTTTGTGGCGGTCATCGATGCATCGTATGCATGAAATGCTACCAAATCCATTTCCAAGTTTAATCACAGTTTTCATAGTTCAAGTGACATACCAGTTTTGACTGAAGATTGTTAACTAAGGGAGAGGGATCAATTTTTACAGCTTGTGACCTGTGTTGCCCCCACTCCAAGGAACACAAAGAAATTCCGGACAAACGTGATGTATACCCATTAGTAAAACAAGAAGTTTGAAGATACCATTTGCAATAGACAGTGGTTTGAAAAATCTCTAGAACTTTTGACGAGTTCTCTCTCTCTCAGAGTTTGCTGAACAGTCTCACCGTGCAGGTTGGCTCTAAAGGCATTTACGGATCAGAAACGGCGATTTTTTCCTCACCTTGATGATGGTGCTGGTACTGGTGCTGAGTCAATTTCAAAGAAAATATGTGGTTCACAAGTGTCGACTGTGAGTCATGAAGAAGAGATTAATGAATACAGATCACTATCAGATTTTCTTGTGCATCTGGAAAAAGAGGTGCCAAATGTGAAAGTCTGTACTTACGAACGGTTGGATTGGTTAAAAAGAGCTGTGTCACTTTCCTCCTCATCCAACGAGAGTGTCATAGAAACTCCAACAGAACATACTTTTCATAGTTCAAACCTAAGACAAGGAACAGTAGGAAACATTGCTGCGGACAAGGCTGCTGTAATTGAGCTGCTGTTTCCTTCTGTTTTTAGAGCTATAGTATCATTGCATCCAGCTGGTTCCATTGATCCTGATGCAGTTGCGTTCTTTTCACCAGATGAGGTAAGTTGTTTATCAGTTCCAGCAGCTTTTTGATTCTTAGCCATACGCTTATACCATTGTTCTTTTGAGCACTGTCACTCCAATGTTAGTGTTGTTGCGTATGACCAATTAGTTGGCATTGTTGCATCACATTTCCTTGAGTTTCTGACAATGTCAAATTATGAGCAGTGAAATTTCATCATGATTTTGTTAAAACGAGAATGTAGTTCGATGTGTTTGAGAAATGGTAGTTGTCTATTTTTGTACTTGCCTGACTACATTCATCTTTTAAGAATTCATTTAGTGATTTGACCCGGGCAGAGTTTGGTTTCTTAAGATTTGACACATTTTTTGTATTGGGTTTAGAAGTGGCCCTATTTTGCAATTCGTCGTAAACTCACCTCAATGAACCTTGGTGGACCAAGCAGGAGCTTGTTCATGAGCCTGATCAACTTCGTTCATTGAGCTCAGGAGTAGGAACACTGTCGTAGCATTGATTTTGGGTTGGACTGGGAACTAGTACTACATATCCTTCTAGCGTACGGCAAGATTGTGGACATCCTTAATTGTTTGTACGGAGTATGAATTTGGATATTTCACTTATCCAAATTTACTTGTTCCTAGAATTAGTGGGTTGGTGGTGGTAGTAGTACATCGATGTTCTGCATAAAGGAACTTTAACACCCTTTCCTTTTTGTTAGCTTCCAACGTTAACAGGTTATCCCTTTTTAGTTCTCGAAGTAATGCGTTCCCTTATTGGCAATTTAACTAGGTTCATTTATGAAGCAGCCTCGAAATTTAGGTAACCAACAAAAAAAGCATTATATGAAGGTACGTTTTATTTTATGGTTTCTTGATGAGCCATACAATGAAGCTATGGGAAAGAGTTATTGAGCATCGCTTGAGAATGACGACAACAGTGTCAGAGAAGCAATTTGGATTTATGCTGGGGAGATCGACTATGGAAGTAATTTTTTTAAGGAGGTTGGTAGAAAAGTATAGGGAGAAGAAGAGGGGTCTCCATATGATTTTTATTGACTCAGAAAAAACCTATGGTAGGGTACCCAGGGAGATCATTTGGTGGGTTTTGGGGCAAAAGGGAGTGACAAAAGGTTATACTCGATGTGGTTATAGACATGTATGAAAGTGCCGTTAGTACTATTAGATCACCAGTAGGGAAAACAAGTGAATTTCAATTACAGTAGGGTTACACCAAGGGTCAGCTTTGAGCCTTTATCCTTTTGCCTTAGTTATGGTTGAGTTGACTAGACATATTCAGAATGATATTCTGTGGTGCATGTTGTTTGCAGATGATATTGTCCTAGTGGATGAAATTGCAAGGGGGGTTAAAGCTAAATTACAAATTTGGAGAGAAGCATTGGAGTCCAAAGGAGTTAGAATAAGTAGGAATAAAACCGAGTATATGCACTGTAAGTTTAGCGACAATAGAAGTGCCCAAACAGAAGAAGTGAGGATTCAGGATCAAGAGATACCAAAAAGTGAGCATTTTGGTGCATGTTGTTTGCAAATGATATTGTCCTAGTGGATGAAATTGCAAGGGGGGTTAAAGCTAAATTACAAATTTGGAGAGAAGCATTGGAGTCCAAAGGAGTTAGAATAAGTAGGAGTAAAACCGAGTATATGCATTGTAAGTTTAGCGAAAATAGAAGTGCCCAAACAGAAGAAGTGAGGATTCAGATCAAGAGATACCAAAAAGTGAGCATTTTAGGTATTTAGGTTCAATCTTTAGCAAGGATAGAGAGATTATGGACAATGTGGCATAAGATCTGGCTCAAGTTGAGAGCCGCTTCAGGTGTATTGTGTGATCAAAGGATACCTAGCAAACTAAAAGGGAAGTTTTACACAACCGTTATCAAACCAACGATGCTTTACGGGATGGAGTGTTGGTCTATCAAGATGCAACAAGTGAGTAAGACGAGTGTAGTTAAAATGAGAATGTAAAGGTGAATGTGTGGCAAGACTAAGAGTGATAGAATTAGAAATGAAACTATTCGTGAGACGGTAAGAGTTATACCTATATAGTATAAGTTGAGAGAAAAAATATTGAGGTGGTTTGGACATATCTATCGTAGACTTCTAGATGCAGTAGTCAAGAAGAGTGATATGATAGTAGTGGATAGTAGGGCTAGGGGAAGAGGAAGACCTAAATTGACTTTGGATGCCGTCATACGAAAAGACTTGGGCTTACTAAACGTCTAAACCTAAGTGAAGAGGTGGCCTTAGACAGAGCTTAATGGAAAAATAAGATTCATGTAGCCAACCCCAATTGATTGGGACACAAAGCGCGGTTTGGTTTGGTTTGGTTTTGTTTCTTGAACAAAATACGTCGGAATGACTTGAATATAGCAAGTATCTGATGGTTCTGTGGTGTGGTTACTGATGAAGATGTTCACTCATTGTTTTCTTAATGACCATTATCACAAGATCCAAATGCACTCACTTCAGGGAAGTAGCGGTATAGGTAGAGAACAATTATCCTATTAGGGAACAGAATGGGAAATAGTACTTCAATCATTTTTCATTTATGAAATCGGCAAAACTGCTAGGCAATGATGTTTGTGGCTTTGCTTGACAGGGAGGCAGCTATGTACATGCAAGGGGCTTTTCCATTCATCACGTATTTAAGCATGTCACGGTAACGGCTTTTCTTTCGCAGTTACTTTTGTATCATTATAGCCGGTCGTGTAGGAGGACTAAAAAATGCAGCTGTTATATGTTATTAATTGCCCTATTTTAGGAACATGCTGCTATGGCTTCGCAGTATTTTCTTGGCCAGAGAACAGAAACCGCTCTTCATTCGCTGGTGGTATGCCTTTAACCTGGGATTTACAGTATCCATCTCTACGTTCAGATCATAAAATACAAGGACGACATAAGTTTTCTAATCCTTTTACATCGTTTTACAGCACTGGATCTGCAGCTATCAAACTCTGTTCTCCAAAGTATGCAGGTACAGATCTCTCGTTTTTCCCTGTTTCGTTTCTTTTCTTTTCTGTTTTTTTCCTCACTGAAAAGTTGTTTAGCGAGATGTTTTCAAAACCTATTTTTGTAAAGTTGCCGATAATTTTTGCAAACTTTTTTGAGTTTTCAAACAGAGGAAAGCAATGTGAACCCCTTGAAAAAAAAATTCCTCCTTTTAGTACCCAAAACATGTAAAACTAAAAGAGAAAATAGACACCAATGCCATTTCATGCAATGTGATTTGGGATTTGGAATACTTGTGGTGCAGTAAATGTCAACGGCTATTATCAATGGACACACAATCAGCACTACTGTTGCCTCCAGTTCATCGCCCTTACAGGAAGTTCTCTATCAGTAAAACTGCTTCGACACAATCAAGTTCCTCAACAAAGGATCAGAGTGCAGACGTGATGCAGGCTTATCATATCGATTGCTTTCCAGAGGAAGCATAGTCTATCATTGATGCAGTTGTGTCTGGAGAGCTTTGTACACGGAAACAGAACTAGAAATCCCACTTGCTTTTGGTATTCATCTGGTGACTGGAGATATGGCGTAGCGCGTCTTGTTTTGCCCAATTGGTGGGGTTTTCTAGGGACGAGTAAATCTGTACTTCTGTACGAATCCATTGTTGTTTGTAGACTAAAAGTAAAATTAAATTTGGTTAATTGTTGGTTAAATTACGGTAGCACATACTCCCTCTGTCTCTTTTTGAGTATGTGGTTTCGTAATTATAGCTTATTAAAAAGACATTATTATTATACTATTACGTCAATTTTTATTTCTACTTTTTCCATTTACTCTTCATCAATTATTTTTTTAACAGGACAAAATAATAATTATATAAATTCTTACCATTAATTTTTTAAAATGGACACTTATTAAGGTGCCTAAAATGGATTAATTAGAGTACTTGGTGACGAGTGGAGTAATACTAATAGAAAATGGGCCCGTGGAGCAATGATAAAATATACCCGACACATTTGTATTAGTAGCATATTAAAAGATTGAGACCCATGGTACTAAATTAGCATTTACTATTAAATAGGGGTGTTTTGGCTAAATAATTGAGTCACACTATTTCTGTCTTTAATGAATTTTTTTTCTGCATTTATTAGTTTTTAGATTTTTTTTTTTTTTTTTTATTTCGTTCGACGAAAGAAATATAAAAGGTAAATAATTATTAACCAAACTAAAACTTGAAATAAACAAAAAGTAAATAATTATTAACCAAACTAAAACTTGAGACTAAAAACAAAAATAATCCAAAAAAATATGTTCAACTTGGTTAATCGGCTAATCAACTCGATTGTTAAAAGCAAGTGTTCGATGTGAGAGTTCCCATGAAGGTGTGGTATTTCAAGCCCCACTTATAAGAGGGTCTTCAACTCCGGATTTAGGAGAGCTTGTCGCTCGTGGCTTCAAAATAGAGCTTGCTCTGGGAGTTGATATAAGCTAATTTTTTACTAATAAATATTGACCGCGGAATTAATCATTCTCGAAGTCTTAAAAAAAAATTCAAAAAAATCAACAGCCACATGATGAAATCACGACCATTTGTTAATACTATGTTCTAATAAATATCATACTTCGGAATTTTTTTTTCACTGAACAAAGATTGTCTGCTCATTAAATCATAAATATTGAAGGATTTTGATTATATCGGCGAGCCCACAGCAGGCCCCACTTAAATATTGAAGTGTGGTTCTTACAACAATTAGCCCAGTCTGCCCAGAGGCTCCAAAAGTCCCTTCAACCCATTTTTCATTCATCTATTTTAAAATACCCCTCTATTTCAATTCGACCTCCGAAACCCATGTCCTGGTCCATTTTGTGAGAATGACTTTGGTCCTCTAAACATAAGGCATGTATGATACAGAGAATCATCCTACAACGTAACCAGAATTTTCTAAACGGTACAATCAAATACCTAATGGTTGTAACTTCCACATGAAAATATCAAAAAAAAAAGTTCTTAACCAACTCTGTTTCCAGGATGTGGGAATTTCAATTTGAATCCAGAACGGTTGAATTTCCACATGCCTATATATATGCGTACGTGTGTGCATGAGCGTGCATATATAAATGATTCAAGCATACTTTTATATACTCGACACAAGAAAATCCAATGAGTCCTCAACAACCTCAGTACTTTTTTTCTTTTCAACAACAAAATACAGCATATAAACACGTCAAGGTTCATTAATATAATCTGCTACATCCTAAATGGTTTGAATTTCAGCATGTTTAAAAAAACAGACTTATTGATCTGCAATATTTATGTATTTGCTTAAAGCTAAAACATCCAACTTGAAATCAACCTCAATAATTAATCCTTTCCACAACAAAACACAATGTAGACACTTGAAAGTGCAACTTGTTCAATATAAAAGTGCAGTAACAGGGCTACCGTCACAAGAATTACATGAAAAAGTCCTACCACAGCTGGTGGAGACGAAAACATGTCTAACCTTTTACTTTAAGCTAGATTTGATTCACTCACTGTTTAAGAGAATCTTCAGCATAGAGAGGAATTCAGCGGAAGCGATTAAGGCACTCAATTAAGATATCTGTGTGCTCAGGCTTACCAACAGAGACTCGAATACAATCCTTCAATTCTTTAGTGTTGAAGTGACGGATCATGACACCCATCTGCGCAAGATCTTCCTGTAAAATGTTATGTATTATTATCGCAAACGGTTGTGAGCAGATGGCATACACTAAGGAATTTCATAGCAATACTGTATGTAGGGTTGAATACACTTAAAGTTGTTACAAGAATACCTGTCCATGTTTTGTAACTTACAGATTAGCCGCTCAATTTCCAGAAAATCAATGCATAGAGGAACCGAAGCACACAAACACAGATAAATGCACGTCCTATGTTTTAATACCAACCCAAAACATCCCAAAAGTAGAATAATGACTTCCTACAAATGCCAACAAACAATTCTGCTAGAGATCAGCAGCCCAACATCATAACCACCTGCGCATCCTAGATTCCACTAGGCCATTATACTTCTGTTAGAACTTGTCCCACATTGGCTACTTATAACCTCCATAACAAGTATATGAGCCTAGACGGTCAATCCACTCATTGCCATATGGCTTAAGTTGGATGTCTTTTAACATGGTATCTAAACTAGACTTTTGGACAAGACTCTCTTAATTGATTGCCCTATTGCTTGTGCCGTTAGTGCACCTTGTTTTGTTATGATCACTAATGTAATGGATCCTATATTTACCATATGCACATGGGGGTCAAGGGTCGCACATGGTGGGGGAGTGTTTAAATTTGTCCCACATTGGTTAATTACAACTTCCAAAACTAGTATATGAGCCTAGGCTCCACTCATAAACACATGGTTTTAAGTTGGATGCTTTTACAACTTCTACTGCCCCTTCACAAGCACCAAATCTGTCACTTGGAAGTACCAAAGCACAAGCAGGAAATCTATAAATTACCAAAGCCTCTATTAAGCACTTGCAAGGAGCCTACCCTTGATCTTCAAACACAGTCATTCATTAAGCAGCGGGATTCTTCATTACAGAAGCATTTCCTAAAATAGTAGTAAGTCACTTTACTTGGAGATTGTTTCGGACATAAAATATGGTGCTTTATTATTTTGGGCAAATTTCCATTATTTGAAGTAGAAAACATAAATCATCAATAAAACCTAAAGTTTTTAGATGAGAACAGTTTCTACGATAAAAAGATGCGGTAATCAAAAAACAAGTTTGTACCTTCAGTTTCTTAGCATCCACCCCAGAAGTCACCTCGGAAAGGATGAAATTAGAGTGGCTTGGATATGGGTTGAGAAAAGGCACTTCTTTCAAAAGTTTGAAGAGTCTCTCACGTTCTTCCACCAAAGCTATTTTAACCTTCTGTTAGAAGTCCTTGACTAGTATCAGAATTGGTATTCAACCACCAAGAATACTCAATGGCTACTTAACAGTGAATATTAACATTGGTAAAGCCCAAATTAGTAAATCATGAAGTACCTCCAAATAGTCTGGATTCTTTAGTGCTGCACATGCAGAAATTTCTGCAGCAACAGAGACATTATATGGTTGTTTTGCTCTCCACAGATACTCAATAATACTCAAAGGAAATGCTCCGTATCCAATTCTGAGTCCAGCTAAACCTGTACAGTGTTTTTACACCACATAAATATGCTATACTTTCATACAAATAAACAAACCTAGTGAAGGTAATTTACAATAGATAGTAAACAATCGGGATGAGAAATGAGGCAGCCATCCATCGAACATCTTCAAAGAACAACCAGATCAAATTTAATCCACACAAGTCAACCACCAAACATTTCAAGGTTGATATCATCAATCTTACACATATATACAGAAGAAACTACCCCAAGATCTACACTCCAACACAATATTTGTGGTGCTTTCCAAAACACAAATTGAGGTCTGGGCAGCAAGACCTCTAGATGGATACCTCCTCATTAATCATATGAACAGATTCTACATTCAATTTTCAAAAAGAAGAATTCGCTGTTGCATCATTGTTTCCATGGAGAAGTTGGATCATAATGATATTCCACTTCAGCACAAGACACTAGGTGTAGGAATCTTGACCTTGAACAAGTTGCAAGAGTGTCTTTTTCTCTTGTTCAGGATGAGGAGCATCTTAACAATGCTGGCACATTTATCACTGTTATTTAGTGGCTGATATTGAGACTTGAAACACTATAAAATTCAACCAATGTCAAAAAAGAATCTATTAATTATTGATAGAGACTAAGTGAGTACTTTGTGCATAAGGGAGTTGGTTGAAGCAAAGTCATTGCCTGGGTACCAAAGTAATTATGAAGTATGTAAACTATGATGACACCCATAAATCAGGCTAGCTTTTGGGGTGGGGTTAAGTTCTACCCAAAACCATGTTGCTATATAACTCTTGCCTAACATGAAGTTTGCTATGTCTATGGAGACATAAAATTGCAAAAGGCTGGTTTCAGAAAATCTTCTCTGAGAACAAAATAACTTTGCTTCAACACCGGGCAAGAGTTATGATTATGGCATACAATCATATTAACGGAAATTACAACACAGAACATACAAACATATCTTTTTAATTCCTTCTTTACATTTGTCAGACAACTTTGCGCATAATTCCAGTTTAAGAAAAAGATCAATATTCTAATTATGCATTCAATAATGACGCATACAAGATCTTTGATATTAGGAGCAAACTTTATACATACCAGCTCTCTTACTAAATGTGCGGAGAACAATTAGATTTTCATGCTTCTTCACCCATTGCATCCTAGATTCAATTCCTGAAAATTCAATGTACGCTTCATCCAGCACGACCAATATAGGCAGGTCAAGGATCTTCAAGAGGACTTCATCATTGATTATACTGTGAAAAAAAAAGATGCCAACACAAGTAATCATATCAGGACCAGCAATAAAGCCAGCTGGAAAGCATTAAGATACATCAGACTTGCTACAACAAAAGGAAAAGTCAACATAATATTGCCAAAAAATGGAAAAGAGTTGACCAAAAATCATAACATTTATTTCACAACGTTCTACTCATAAACAAACTATATTAAAAAGCTCAAAATGATACTCAGCCTGGGTCATGCCTAAAACCTTATCTTTTTCCAGCCAGTCCCAACCCCGGAAAAAGGGGGAGGGTTGTGTATTAGGTAGCTGACAGCCAGCACGCAAAAAACCCCGTTAGATCTTTATAACATGAATCCTAATATGATCATGTAGCCCTTGATAGAGCTCAATGGAAAAACAGGATTCATGTAGCCCTTGATAGAGCTCAATGGAAAAACACGATTCATGTAGCCAACCCGAATTAATTGGGAATTAAGGCTTGGTTTGGTTTGGTTTGGCATTAAAAAGCTCAAAATGAGGGGCAGATAAACAACAAATCATAAGATCTATTTCAGAAAGCTCTCCTGAAAATCAAAATAGACGGTTTAGGCTATAGAATTCCCAAGTCAAAATCTGAAAACACCAAAATGACAGTGTTGTATTGATTTCAACATTGCTTTGACTAATTATCTCAAACTTGCAACGTTTGTATATGTCTGCGACAGCCTCTCCCAACAGTACAAAGTCAGTGTTCCCTTCTATAAAATTGAAAAGATAATTTGACATTTCAAAGCCCAAAATATTTGTTGGGGAGTATCCATTGAGTGTAAGTGCATCGGACTAGGCATCTTCTTAGAAGTGAATGTGCTTCTTAGACCTTGTCATAGTTCTACTAGTAGTTCAAACCTAAAAAACCAAGTAGCATAACAAAAACATCATTCTCTTGACCCAATCAAAGATTTTCCGCACAAAGAAACATTTACTAGAATGACAAGCATACTCAATCACATGGAAAACTTTTCTTTTCGTATTACTAACCAGCAAACAATATTAGATACCCTACTTTTGCACCAAAAAATAAACCCATGTGAACTCCCCCATAGCATAACTCTGGAGGCCTTGACAGTGATTGGAAACTTTATATCTCAAAAGGGCGGCAGAAGAGGGACCAACCTTTGTACAAAAACTTTAGCAAATAAAAAAGGTTCAATGGAGGAACATGAATTCATCCACACACTCATGCAAAACCTTTCTCACATAGACCAATATTTTAGATTAGGCACACTATCCTTACATCAATCACCAGGTTTCTAGATTACATAAATCTTCAAGCCACCTAATAGTTGTGGACACTTTTTTGTGGGCAAGATGAGGCATATAGATAAGCCTGAGACGTGCATCTTGGGTCGAAGTGAAGTTCTTAATGATTAATGTTTGAACAATTACTACTCTACAGTGAATGTGCAAAACTTGTAACTGTTGACCCAGGCCTAGCCAATTGCATCATCCAGTAAAATCAAATCGTAAGAGGCAATAAAAAGTCACCTCCCATCAGGATTATTGGGAGAAGTTAGAAATATGCACTTTGGTCTCTCCTGCTCAACAACTTCAGCAATCCACTCTGTATCCAAGCTGAAGTCTGACTTTCGGGGTACTGCATAGTTGGAAAGTAGTATGATGCAAATAATTAACATGGACATTTGACAATGCATGAAAACAATGACGCACCACATATACAGCCCATAAATAGAATGGAGAAAACGTTGGATCCTATTTAAGAGTAGAATAGAAATTGAAATTCTTTACTTTTTACCTTTTATGACAAGTGCCCCATTAACAGCCGCATCAAACGCATACATTGTAAAGGTAGGGGGGCAGTCCACAATTTTTCCCGGGATCCAGAACACAACTGAAGTAGAATTAAAATGTCAAAAACATAATAAAAGAATAAAACAAAGACAATAAAGAAACAAAAGTAAATATCAGTCCAAGGTTATAAGAATAGTTAACATCACATTATGCAAATTAGACGGTTAAACCAGGGAAATTACAGTAGCCACAAGATCTTACTGACCGCATAATCAAATCAATTAGTTCATCAGCACCACACCCTGCAAGAATATATTCAGATCCAAGACCCGAATCCTGGGCAAGAGCAGCACGCAATCTACGGCTTTCAGGATCAGGATAAATATATGGAAATTTCATTGACCCCAAAGCCTCAGAAACCTATAAAATACATGATATTCGTACACAGGACATAAGCAAAGAGTTAATGGTCTTCCAATTAGAAGGAATGGGTTTCAAATACAAGAAGTACAATGAAGTCATTTATATAACTATTGATCATGCTAAGAGAGTGTCCTGTGTTCATAACTTGCCTCTGGAGGTGGACCATATGGGTTTTCATTTGCGTCTAACTTAATAATATCCTCAGGCTTTCTACCCAGACGTGTTGACAAAACCTGTAACAAAAACCACAACACTCCCACTTAAGCGAATAGAACCATATGTTATTTCAAGTAACTAGTGCTGAAAGATAAAACCAACTAATGACTAGCCCCTCACTCAAATAACACATGAACAGTCTAGAAGAAAATTCAACCCTTTTCGTAACGATGAAATAAAATAGATCACCAGAACTCTAGCAACTGTCATTAGCAAGAAGAAATCCTTAGATGAACCAAACACAAGTCACAAGAAATTGAATGAACCTTGTAGAGATAACCAGAGTCATTAAAATCAAAATGAATCAATTAAGGTGGGGAATAATTGTGAGGTCTGCGTATTATGTTTCACCTTAAAGTAGCTGTATTTTGCTCATTTTACCACTGCCAGAAATAAATATTAAACACCAAATGTCTGACCAAGGCATTCCTTCCGGCTAAAAAACTAATAAAACTTAAGGAACTATTACTTATGTTGGAGTTTGTCCCACATTGGTTAATTATAACCTCCAAAGCTAGTATATGAGCCTCGACAACCTCTCCACTCATTGCCAATTGGTTTTGAGTTGGATGCTTTGACATGGTATCAGAGCTAGGCTTCAGGAGGCCTTCGGACAAGACTCTATCTCGTTGATGGTTGGTTCCCCCTTTGTTTGTCGTTGACGGTTGATCGTTGTCGTATGTGTTGAATCGTTTGTTTACCTCACCACGTGCGAGTCAGGGGTTGCACATGCGGGGGAGTGTTGGAGTTTGTCCCACATTGGTTAATTATAACCTGCCAAGCTACTATATGCGCCTCGACAACCTCTCCACTCATTGCCAATTGATTTTGAGTTGGATGCTTTAACAACTTACAACTAAAAACCTTAGTTGCTGGAAACGCCTATATTGAAGACGCTCCTCCCCAAGAAACGCGATTTGGCGTTTCTTACTCGGAAACGCGATGGGAGCGCGTTTCCCATTGAGACGGGATCGCGCTCCAAAGGAAGATGGGAGCTTACGTTTTTTTTCCGATCGCCGTCCTCTTTCCTTGCTGTCGGCATTGTCGATTCGTTCCAATCGGAGTCGTCATCCCCCTTCAATCAACATCCTTGTCGCCGTTTATGTCTCCGATTGGATTGTTGTTCCTCGTGCAGTCGTCGTCATCTTCCATCGCCGGCTTCATCTCTGATGTTACAGTGGTGCTGGGTCGTGAAAGAGAAGAGAAATACGAGAGGGGAATGGTAGGTTTGTATGAGATGTTTTAAGAGAGAATGTGAGAAAGACGGACACCGAGGGGAATGGTACGGACACGGGACACGTGAATTCTAAAAAATGGACACGGATACGGTGGGGGAGATGTTTTATTATATGTATAAATAAATCATATGTGCATGCAATAACAATATATAATAATTATATATACATGATATATACACTTTTCTTTTGTATCTCATCCTAGTATACGTGTACACATAATGTGAGAAATATATATATGGGAGATATATACACACGAGAGAGTGTCTATGGGGACACGCGTGTGTGTGCCCCCTCCAAAAATAATTTTTTTTGTAGCTTTTGTTTCCCCGTTTTTACATGCTTCAAAGTTGTAAACATTTGATAGATGGTACATGTGTCTTTTTGTAGCTTTTGTTTCTTTATACATCTGTAAAGTTGTAAACCTTTGATAGTGGTGCAGTAAGAAGACTCTTCATTTTCTTCATTTTTAGTTAATAAATTAAAGGACTCTTCATTTTCCACCAAACATCTGTAAAGTTGTAAACCTTTGATGGTGCTGTAACGAGACTCTTCATTTTCTTCATTTTTAGTTAATAAAAAAAAAAAAAAAAGGCTCATTATTTCTCCACCTAAAGGCTCATTATTCTCCACCTAATTTTTACTCCTCTTTATGGGTATGTGTGCATGACATTGGAAACAATGAAAAATCAGCCCGAATTTATTTTAAATGTTGTTTGATAGTGTTTTTTTTTTTTTCCCCTTTTTCTTAAAATGAATAATAGAGAAACAAAGAAGAAGAAAAAAACACAATAAATGAATTTGGGTAGTATTTGGGAGAAACACAATAATGTACTCCCTCTGTCCCATTTTAAATGTCCCTTACGTAAAATTGTGTCATTTTGACTTTAAAAGAAAATATATTTCTAGATATTTTTTTCCAAAATTTTTTACACCATTCAAAAGTACTCGTTGAGATCTTTTGAATGGTACAAAAAAATTTAAGTAGTTCTTAAAGTATTTTATTTTTTAAGGTCAAACTTGCACTGTCTACCGTAGAGGACATTTAAATTGGGACGAGGGAGTATATTTATTTGGCTTTTGTTAATATGTGCCCCTAGGGTACATGTTAATTTTAATGAAACTAACCCAATAGTAGAATTAGTAAATAGGTATAGCTAACATTGGACAAAGGGAAAAAGTAGTTTTAATGAGGCCAAAATATCCTTTTGCAAACCTTCTTTTACCAGTTTTGTTTTAACTAATAATCGATCTCTTTTTCATCTTTCGTGATTTTTTAAAACTTTTTTTAAAAATAATTTACTTCATGGATTTTGATGAGATAAAACGTAGAAATAAAAACAAGTTTAGTGAATATGAAAGAGGTTAAGAAAAGGTTTATTTTTCTTTTTGGCTTTTACTACTTTCTATGTAAGTGGGTTTGTTACTATCATTTAATGACTATTATCATATGCCCTTAGGGCACATATTAATAAATCCTATTCATTTTGGTTAGTGTTACCTCCTCTATTTCAAATTGTTGGAGCCCTAAGAACAGTCGTGCAATTTTGATATAAAAAAATATAATATTTCCGTAGATAATTTTTTTAAGTTATTTGCACCATATTAAAGAACTAATTAAGTATGGTGTAAAATTTTTAAAAGATGCACATGAGTACTTGATGTTGTAGTCCAAAAATTACACTTTTTTTTTTTTTTTTTTTGTATACTCCACATGGTAATATATGAAACAAAGAAAAGAAACAATATATGAATGTCAGTAGTAGTGTATATCTAATTTGGTTAAAATAAAAAAATTAAGAAAATCAAATTTTTTATGTATACTCCAGATAGTAATGTATATCTAATTTGGTTAAAATAAATGTTAGTCTCTCTGTTCCAAATTGCTGGATCCTTACGAAAAGTCGTGTAATTTTGAGATCAAAAAGTAAAATATTTCCGTAAATTTTAAAAATGATGCATATGAGTACTTTATTTTTAGCATTTTCCTAAAAAAAATCAGGGAGTAATTTTAGATATGGCAAAAATTCATAACAAAATACTAGGAGCATAGAAAATAGGATTTCGACGGACAACAAACACAAGCAAAGGGGAATTAATTAATTGAATATTTCTCCTACAAGTTCACATTATATTCTAACTAATCACCGTCACATTGAATCTTACATCCCTACTCTATTTCTCAATCCTATGTCATGATCACGAATAATAATCTCTATTTGTCATACTATAACCAAGCTAAGTTCAATCTATAATGCCTATACTAGTAGTGATCACAGATAATGATCTCCCTTAGTTACACTCTAACAAAACAGAGTACAACTATCTCCCTTAGTTACACTCTAACAAAACAGAGTACAACTATCTCCCTTAGTTACACTCTAACAAAACAGAGTACAACTAACTAATCACCGCCACATTGAATCTTACATTCCTACTCTATTCCTCAATCCTATGTCATGATCACGAATAATAATCTCTATTTGTCATACTATAACCTACCTAAGTTCAATTTATAATGCTAACGATGTCCCTTAGTTACACTCTAACAAAACATAGTACGACTAACTAATCACCGCCACATTGAATCTTACATTCCCACTCTATTTCTCAATCCTATGTCATGATCACGAATAATAATCTCTATTTGTCATACTATAACCAAGCTAAGTTCAATCTATAATGCCTATACTAGTCGTGATCACAGATAATGATCTCCCTTAGTTGCACTCTAACAAAACACAGTACGACTAACTAATCACCATCACATTAAATGTTACATTCCCAATCTATTTCTCAATCCTATGTCATGATCACGAATAATAATCTTTGTTTGTCATACTATAACCAAGCTAAGTTCAATCTATAATGCCTATAGTAGTCGTGATCACAGATAATGATCTCCCTAATTACTTACACTCTAACAAAACACAGTACGACTAAATAATCACCATCACATTGAATCTTAAATTCCCACTCTACTTCTATAATGCATATACTAGTCGTTATCACCTATAACAGAACAGAGGTACGAAATCAAAATATATGTTATAGATTATGTGGGTGTAAGTGTTATATTCCAAAATCAAATTTTAGAAGTAACAAATATTCACTGTGTTCGTTTACTGTTTTTCAACAAAAAAAATTTCAAATGCACTTTTCCCAAATAAAAGAGACTAAGATGGAGTTTGCACCGCCTCACCTTTTGCCAGTCAACAGTGGGCTCCACTAGCATTTCACCAAAATATTGTTCAGGGTATGAGGAGAGAGAGAGAGAGAGAGAGATGTGCGGCAACAGTGGGCTCCACTTTTTGACTCCCCAAAATGTTGTTCAGAGTTTGAGGAGAGAGAGAGAGAGAGAGAGAGATGTGCAGCGTGATTGGTCAACTTTTGCCACTTTTCCCGTCAACAATGCCTTTCAAAGACTTACACGTACTATGACATCAGTAAGATGTCTTGGTGGTGGACCCATGCCAGCCAACTCATTTACCAGGCGTGTAAGATCTTGACCGTTGGATGTTTCTGATTCAAGGGTGGAGATGCGATGGGCAGTGTGGGCCCTAAGTTCTGTTTCTCGAGTCACAGTCACAGAAATTCCGAGAAAAGTGTGGGCCCTAAGTTCTTTCCATCCGATCACTCTTTCTAAGTTATTTATTTTAGAAATACAAAACCACGTTTTACAACAGGAAACGAGCACAGTGATTATGTGGGTCTAAGTGTTATATTCCAAATTAGATATATTTCTACGTTTATTAGCCTTTTGTTTTTAGATTGGGAGAGTAAGACAGAATAATAAATAAATAAATAAATAAAAATAAAAAAACAAAAGACTTTAGAAAAGTGGCTTCCCACTACTGCATCATTTAGAGTGACGATTTGGAGGTTCCCAATATTCTCGAAAATGGGCAACAGCCGCCAAAAGGAATATCTACTTCTACTCTATAAACCAGATTGTATTTGCCAAGGAATCCCTGTCTCCATCTGCCGAAAACCCTCTAAGGTATGTTGAGTACTTGATTTCTAGTTTCTTCTGAAACTTAAATTTGCAGTTTTGTTGCACAAATCCCCTAATCTAGTTTCTAATCTATGTCATCGTTTTAATCTATTTTCAGATTTGCTATGGATCTTGGCCAAAGCATCCACTCCGAGGAAGAAGATGATCATCAAGAGGATGATATTGAAGAGCCATCAGCTACTCCACTTTGGAAATATGTTACAAAAGTTACTGGTGAAGGAAGTTCCAAAGGTGGAGGTGGATCAGCCAAGTTTACTTGTAACTTTGGCTGCCAAACTAAGCCTTACACAGGGTCTTATTTGCGAGTTCGGGCACACTTGATAGGCGTACCAGCTGGCCAGAAGAAAAAAGGCGTGCAACGATGTCCAGTGCTGTCCAAAGAGGACGTGGAATTGCTAAAGGAAGAGGAATCAAATGCACAACAGTTATTCGGAAATTCAAAGTCCAAAAAACAACTCCCCATGGGGCAGTTGGTACGAATACTGCCTTTATAGATAACATATCATCATAGACATGTGCAAGCTGCCTTTATAGATTTAACTAATACAGAGTTCATAAATTATCGACATGTTTCATGTAGGTGTCTCGTGCTACTGTCAAGGGAACAGTTGATAACATGTTCCATATTAGTACGAGGGAGGAAGTTGATCAAAAGATCGCAAGCATGCTTTATCAAAATGGCGTAACCTTCAATGTTGTGCGGTCTCCGTCGTGGGCAGACATGGTTCATGCCATCAACACTGCACCTAAAGGGTACAAATCCCCTAATTATGAAAAGGTGAGGACTTCCTTGTTGGACAAAGAGCAAAGCAAAGTGCAGCAAGCCCTCACCCCTTTGATGCAAGATTGGAGTACACATGGAGTATCCATTATTTCGGACAGCTGGTCTAATGTGAGGAACGAATCCTTGGTTAACGTCATGGCTGTCTCAGGTGGCAGAGCCATATTTATCAATGCGTATGAAGTTTCTGCAGTGGAAAAAAATGCAGCAAACATCGCTGACTTGCTCTTCAAAGCCATTGATTATGTTGGCCCCTCAAATGTGGTGCAAGTTGTAACTGATAATGCTTCGAATTGCAAGGCGGCAAGAGGACTTATTCAACGGAAACATCCCCATGTATTCTGGTCTGGTTGCTTGGCTCACACTCTGAATTTGCTGATGAAAGATATAGCAAAGTCCAAGGATGCATCTCTATTTTTTGTTGCTGAGACGTATAAAAAAGGTAAAGATGTGGTGAGGGGCATCAAAAATCACAGCTCTTCTCAGGCCCAATTCAAGTCTTTCTCTCAACTACAACTCCTCAAAGCGAAGAAAACAAGGTTCGGGCACCACTACATTGTGGTGCAACGACTTGTGAAAGTGAGAGCAGCCTTGGTTTCCATGGCTCTTAGCAGCCAGTGGGAAAACTTGAGAAGGAGTTCATGTTCATCAGACCCGGACAAGCATGATGTTGTTCAAGAGACAGTAATGAATGACGATTTTTGGAGAAAAGCAAAAAGAGTCCTTCGAATTACAAAGCCAATTTACAGGATGCTGAGGTTCTGTGACACGGACAAGGCTGTTATTGGTGAAGTGTATGAACAAATGGACACAATGCTGGGGCAAATCAAGGATATCCTTTCAACTGATCAAGTTGTTTATAACATGATTCACAAGCTTGTCCTTCGAATTACAAAGCCAATTTACAGGATGCTGACAGGATGCTGAGGTTCTGTGACACGGACAAGGCTGTTATTGGTGAAGTGTATGAACTATGAAGCACGGATACTCTATTTTGGCCTCCGTATCACGTATCGTACACGTATCCGATACGGATACGCTCCGGATACGTATTTTAAAGTATCCGGATTTTAAATTTATTTTTTAATATTCGGATACGTTTTGGATACGCTCGGATACGCGCAGGGGTAAATTTGTTACTACTTAAAATATATGGGTTAAAAGTGTAATTAAGGCTTTCAATATGTTTTCCCCCAAACCAATCAACGTACAAGCTGCTCTGGTGACGATCTCAGTAAGTCTCTCTCTCGTTGTGTGTGTGTACATATATAAGTATATTTATATATACACACACACAAGGCATCCACTCTGAAATTTCTCCTCAATTTCCAATCGGCGATCAAAACCCCATTTGATTTCAACATCCCCAAACAACTTGCCCCATTCATGGACGTATGTTGTTGGTCCCTATGGGGTGTTTCTCTGTATAGAATGTGAGGGTTTGGAATTTCCAGTTAGAACTTTATACTTTGTTACAATTACCTATTAGCTCTACGAATTTAGAACTTCATACTTCCATTATATTACCTGTTGGCTGTACGAATTTAGAACTTCATACTTTTAGGAATAAAAAAATTATAGTGCACAAACACCAATTTTTCAGCCCGATCATTGTTCAACCTATTCCTCTTCACATTGTGGATAAAAGAATATGTGCTCCAGCACCTTCCTGCACAAGAACTGTTAACCCCTTGAGACAACTCTTTTAATGCTAGAGAGAGCAACGCAGGTGCTACACCACCGTATAGATGCCACCATGAGAGTGCAGACATGGTTCCTCTATCGTGCACCGCTTGTGGTTGGGCGAAGACCCCTTTGTTGCTCACAAAGTCACTAATCTGTTGTCTTATCACACCAGCTTCGATAGGATCACGAATAATCTTCTCAATTGCTTCAAGATAACCTTTTTTAACCTCAAAATCAGATTGAGGTTTTCTCCTCTTCTCACCACCTGGCGCAGGCTTTAAAAGCGAAGCATTTGTATAATATTTGGGAACGAGAACATATGCTAGACAATGTAGAGGAATATTCATTTTGTCCCATCTTTCGACGACAAGCTTGTGAATCATGTTATAAACAACTTGATCAGTTGAAGCAATTGAGAAGATTATCTGATTTTGAGGTTCAAAAAGGTTATCTTGAAGCAATTGAGAAGATTATTCGTGATCCTATCGAAGCTGGTGTGATAAGACAACAGATTAGTGACTTTGTGAGCAACAAAGGGGTCTTCGCCCAACCACAAGCGGTGCACGATAGAGGAACCATGTATGCACTCTCATGGTGGCATCTATACGGTGGTGTAGCACCTGCGTTGCTCTCTCTAGCATTAAAAGAGTTGTCTCAAGGGGTTAACAGTTCTTGTGCAGAAAGGTGCTGAAGCACATATTCTTTTATCCACAATGTGAAGAGGAATAGGTTGAACAATGATCGGGCTGAAAAATTGGTGTTTGTGCACTATAATTTTTTTATTCCTAAAAGTATGAAGTTCTAAATTCGTACAACCAACAGGTAATATAATGGAAGTATGAAGTTCTAAATTCGTAGAGCTAATAGGTAATTGTAACAAAGTATAAAGTTCTAACTGGAAATTCCAAACCCTCACATTCTATACAGAGAAACACCCCATAGGGACCAACAACATACGTCCAGGAATGGGGCAAGTTGTTTGGGGATGTTGAAATCAAATGGGGTCGGGTTTGATCGCAGGAAATACGATTGGAAGCAGATTGAGGAGAAATTTCAGAGTGGATGCCTTGTGTGTGTGTGTATATATATAAATATACTTATATATGTACACACACAGCCCGAGAGAGAGAGAGAGAGAGACTTACAGGAGGAGAGATGAGATCGTCGACCAGAGCAGCTTGTACGTTGATTGGTTTGGGGGAAAACATATTGAAAGCCTTAATTACACTTTTAACCCATATATTTTAAGTAATAACAAATTTACCCCCCGCGAAACGTATCCGAGCGTATCCAAAACGTATCCGAATACCAAAAAATAAATTTAAAATCCGATACTTTAAAAAACGTATCGGATACGTATCCGGAGCGTATCCGTATCGGATACGTGTACGATACGTGATACGGAGGCCAAAATAGAGTATTCGTGCTTCATAGTTCATGAGTCAGTCGGTTGCAATTTTTATTTTGGTGCTTAGAAGAAACTATGTCTTCCCTTTGAGCAATTAATGAATGATGATGGATAATTTGGCTAGATATGATCATTGTATGTGCAGTTATATTTGAAATAGGATTTCTGAAAGTTTATGATTTTAACTTGACTATAATTTATAAAAAAATTAAAAATATACATCGGCGCTCCCAACCTCGGGAGCTTATAGGTACCTCCGCTCCCGCCCCCGCCTCCACTTCATGCAACTAAGTAAAAACTCACTAAACATGTCTTAAGTCAGAGTGGAGAGACCATATTTTGGCTCTAAATGTTAAAACAAACATAACAAAATTTGAATTTCACTAATTTATCTTGACTTGGATTTCCCCTTGGTATAGATACAACACCTAAAATCGCTAGCAAAAGTCATTGACCTCTAAGTTTTGTCAAGTAGAACTACATAATATCAGCAATACATAGGCCTTCATCAATACCTAGATGTCAAAGAATAGAAGCCCTAGCTCGCTCAACTCAATCAGAAACAGTTAGTAGACAGCCTTCACAGTTTACTCCAAGAAAACACAACTCCAATACACCGGAAACAATCAACTGCTCTTGCATCTACAACCCATTAACTCATGTCAAGAAGAAACTTGAACAGTGCGCACTAGTAAATATGTTTTGATGCAGATTGGATTTGAATCAATGAATCATTATTGACATGATTACACAACCACCGCAACAACTGGAGTTTGAACCTATAAAAAACTGGTCCCTGTTTGTTTTAACATAATTAAAAGCCAAATTTGCATAACACATCTCAGAATACTGTTTTAGACAATATAAAGTATAAACACTCTGTTTCCAACTCTTATTCGTTTTTAGTATAATGGTACTCAATAATGCAAAAACTTCTTTTGATGTTCTGAAAATGATTCCAAACCATAATTACCAGAAAATAAGTTTCGATTGCTGTCATATTTTTTTGTCGAAAAATGAATCTAGAAAACACAAACTTATCACTGCAACAAAGAACATGGGCCTCATCTAGCCGGAACAAATTATCATCATTCGTCATCATCACATTGGTCACACTACATATATAGACGGAACAAATCGAAACAGTTAACTGGGTCAGAACAGATTACCTCAAAAGGCAAAATAGGGTGATAGGGAGACAACTTGCGCAGATGAGGACGAATGAAAGAATCACCAGTCAACCGTGGTTGACTATCCTCTTTCAATTCTTTAACAGGAATAGTGGAGGCCATACAGTTGACCCCCTCCTCTGATTCCTTTGAAATTTCAAGCAATTAGAAGATGTGGCAGACCAACGAAGAATACCACTGGAGGATTTAATTGGGGAAATAGATGATGAACTGCAATGGAAATCAACTACGCCCATGAATCTGCAGTTTTGGGAGCAAGAAATTCAACGTGGGTTTCAACTAAAACGACAGCTTTACATTCACTCAAAAGCCTAAGTTTAACAATAGAGAAGGAATGTACCTGGAAATGGCGACAGAGAGTGGATGGAGGAGCTGTGTATAAATGGGGCGTAACAAGCACAACGACGTTTAGGGACGGCGGCGGAGGCGAGCAATTGGTGGTTTTGTCGTTCAGCAGCCGCCTCCGCACTTGGCTTCATACAAAGAGAGAAAGTGAGCGGAAAGGTCATACAAATGGAAATGGAAAATGGGTCCAAAACAGGAAAAAGAAAAAAAAACCCACTGCAGCCTCTGGGCCGCCCGCACAAATCGAGAGACGGACACAACCAACTTACACTACCAATGCACAACCACTATTAAAACGACGTTGTTTTGCCTTTTAAAAATTTAAAAATTTAAAAAAAAAACTCTCAAAAACGAACCTGCTTTGATTGTGACTAAAAAGATCACACTGCTCCATTTATAAACAAAACATCAACCAAGTGAAAAACAGGATTTTATCATTATGGGATTTTTGACTAAGATTATCCAATTCAGGGTTTTGAAATCATTATGGGATTTTTGACTAAGATTATCCAATTTAGGGTTTCTGAAAAAGAAGAAATCAAATTGGCGAATGATAATCCAATTTAGGGTTTCTGAAATTGGCGTAAGTATCAAGGGAAGAAACCAGACCCGAATAATGATGGAATGACCTTAGCTATAACTGATACAACAGTGTTCGACGGTGGATCGATCGCGAGAGAGAGAGAGAGAGAGAGAGAGATCAGTGTTCGATCGAGAGAGCTACCTTCGTGGTGGGATATGGCGTCACCCAGGAGGTTTTCACAGATGGTGGTGGCGGTCGCGGTGGCGTCGGGTGGTGGTGTCGGTCGCGGTGGCGTCGGGTGGTGGTGTCGGTCGCGGTGGCGTCGGGTGGTGGTGTCGGTCGCGGTGGCGTCGGGTGGTGGTGTCGGTCGCCGGTGGCGTCGCGTGGTGGTGGCTCGATCGGTTGGTCGCCCCCCTCTCTCTCCCTCTCTCTCCCTGTGCATCGAAATGAAAGAAAGGGCAAGCAGCCAATCCAGGTTTTGGGTTTTTTTATTTTATAAGGCAAAACGACGCCGTTATGTGCATATCAGGTAAGGTTGAGTTTCCGAATAGATTTTATCAAAATCTGATAAAATCAAGCCTTTGATTTTATCCATTCGTGAGGAGAGTTGATAAAATCTTAGATTTTTTCATTTAAAAATATAAGATTTTATCAACTCTTTGCACGAATGGATAAAATCAAGGCTTGATTTTATCAGATTTTGATAAAATCTAGATAAAATCCATTCAGAAACTCACCCTAAATATCCATGAAGCTTAAGAAAAAGGGGCTTCGAGCAATTGAGGCGACGGCCTTATTTTCGGCCAATTTTTCCAATTGAAACCCTTCAATTGGCAGCCTCCTGTTGAAGTGGGCGGGGTAGATCAGTCTTTTCGTCTATGGCACCAGTTGTAATTTGTGTTGCAGCGGGGGCGTTTGTTTTATGCAGTGGGTCCGGGTGGTTCTGTCTTCACCGCTTCCTTCTGCGAATTGGAAACCGGCCCGGTGGATGCCATCGTTGTGCCAGCGGATGCTTACATTGTACGTTTGGTTGGCCGTCATCTCTTCTTCGTCTTCTTTTAAACACTCAAAGCAAGACTCTCGAAAGCTTTTGAGCTTTCCAATCTCGTCGCCACACACGACTGCCGTTTTCGTTCGTGTGTTGTCTTGGCTGATCAAGTGAGTTCTGGAGTAATTTTCCGCTTTCGTTCCTCTGTTCAAGTATATATATTACTTAGTACGATTTAAATTTACACGGTTTTTCTTTGTGCTTCTTATTATAGCTGATTTGGCTTAAAAGCCAAAAATTGGATTATTGGATTATTCGTTTTGTCTTTATTCAAATTTTTTTTGCATTTTTTAGTTTTGCGTCAAGATTTTGTGGTTTCTGGATTCCTCTCGTCGAGATGAATCCAAAGAGTATAAAATTGTGGTCAAAAGTAATAATTTTTTGAATAAAATCGAAAATAAACCAGTTTATTGGTTTAATTTTGGCTTTATTAAAAAAAATTTGAGTTTTGACCATAATTTTATACTTGTTAGATTCGTCTCATCGAGAGGATCCAGAAACCACAAAATCTTGACTCAAAGCTAACAAATGCAAAAAAAAATTGAATAAAGACAAAACGAATAATTCGTTGAATTGTTTCTGAGAATAGTGATTTGTGATGACCAGAAATGTAGGTGTAATTTTTGGTGTTGGACCACTGGGATTGTAGGAGAACGGGGTTTTGCATGATTTGATTGTGTGATTCTTCATATTTTGGATCTAATTTAACCTAAAAAAACACTTTTTATACTTTGGCAGGTCGCTTTTTGACACAACGAATCATGTCAAACTATATCACTTGAGAATTAGTAACAAATTTATTTGAAGGAAGTCTTACTAATATTTCAGGAATCAAATTTTGTTGACGACCTTGGTTTCCCAAATATCTCGCTAGAGATTGTATTCTTTTGCATATTGGGGGGCAGATTTAACCTACAAAACACTTCTTGTGGTTTGAAGTCGCTTTTTGAGGACACAAAGAACCATGTCAAACTATATCACTGAATAATTAGCAGCACACTTATTTGAAGGAAATCTTACTAACCTTTTTTCCCAGTAGAATCCAATGGAAATTATTTTCATGTGGTGAGGACAGATGAAAGGTATTATGCTCTTTGGAATTCGTTTCGTTTAAGACTTCTGTGTCAAACATATCTATTGTTAAAGAGAACATATGAACGCTTCATCTTCAATATCTGGTCACATAGGGTCGAAATGTGTTGCGCATCTAAGTTGTGAGTTCGGTGATTTTTTTATTGATTTGAGTTAACTATGTTCAGTACGTTTTGTGATTCGTGAGTGGATATAATTGGTGTTTGGGGAGTGTTGAAAACGCACAAAATAGTATTTAAAAATAAAGCCCTCAAAAGGAACTGTCTGTTAATAGAGTGGGATCAACATGTGATTAGCCAGTGACTTTATTTGGTATTGGAGCTTATCTTTGGTGGTTATTGTTCTTTTTTCTCCTTCTTTTTATGTTAATACCAGATCTGGGGACAGCATGCTAACTTCTCCACAGAAAATTCATCCGTAAACTATGTTTGCGGACACATATTATGTGATGGAGTTTTCTTTTGGTTCAAAAATTTATCCAATCTTTAGTGTTTTCGGCCTGTCCGTTTGCAATAAATTTGTACGCACATGCCAGTTATATAGATCTAAATGTTTCTTTTTTTTGCTGCATACACTGCTCACGGTGGAAGAGAAATTGCTGCGGTTGCAGTTCGGGCAAGTGAAAACCAGATTGTCTGCAGGCCCGACTTCGACTTTCTGCATTAGCACGGTCACCATTTACTTTTTGGTAATGTGGTCCAATGGGAGGTAGAGGACGACTTATTCCGTTGGCTTCGAGCCAACAACAGAGGTAAGAATGTGTTTGGGACCATTAGAATTCGTTCCTCTAAATATGGCTTCATATAGCACCTAACTGGTAAAGCGTATTTAATTTTCGGATGCTCCTCACTCTTGGTATTTGAAAATCATTTCACCGCCTCATACTCCAGCCATAGGAACTATAATCCCATTTAGATCAAATTTTTTTTACTCCTCTTTTAACATCATCTTATGATTAATGGATTTATTTGGTTTTCCTTATCTTTTTAATTATAATGTTTTTGTTGTATATAGACATTACCGTCAGCCATGCAACCATTCTTTCAGGCTGAACAAGTGGACACCTGGATATTGTTGAAACATGGCTTGATAGTTTGGCCAGTTCAGGTTGTTCACCATTGATTTGGCCGAGGACGGAGTGCTTTTTACATATCTCATGGTCTGATGGAGGAATGCAGAGTAGTATTTGCTTGTGAATGCCAATGGGTCTTTGACACGATCATACTTAGCAGTGAGGGTAAGGAAATGAGGTATGATTGGTCAGTCCGTGACCAGTTGACAGAGGCTTTACATCCTGTTCAAGGTAACCTGACCTAGAGCTAGAGAATTCTATCTTCAGATACTGGTACTAATACCCATCGGCCAAAGAAATGCTCTTCCTATAATTCTTCTGCTATTTTGCTGGACAATTAACCCCAAATCTGCTCTTTTCTATTTTAAATGTCCAGATAATTTACGTACTTCATGCTGGCCTAGGGTTGTTGAGCAACATACTTAAGGTCAGATTTGGATGGCAAAGACCAACTCCAATTAGTATCCTTTATTATCCTTTACTCCTGTATTTCTGTGCTTTAAAAACAATAGCTTACGTGTCCATATCAACCTTCATTATTGATAAGGTTTCGTCTGCGAAGATATGTTATTGTAGAGATCTAACGTTGATTATCATTTAATAGGCGTTTGAGGGTCATCTGCGGAATGTCATACAAAGTCATGACCTGAATAGAATTATGTTCATCGTCGGGCGTAGAACATGGACCGTTCCAAGTGGAGAAGATTAAGACCTTTGATGGCCCCAGCTTTTCCCGGTTTATTGCAGCTCTTGAACTGCTACCTTCCAACTACATTATGGTGGCCAAGGCGTTTCACCTTGACGCCATAGTCATTGTCTTTGACACAGCAAATGAGTGTGAGAGGTTACACCATTGGGTTTGATCAAGCTTCAAGAAGTCGAAATTGTTTCCTGGACGAGCTCCTGTTGCATATTAATCCCTGGATGACCTTTCATAGGCGGATTAAGCGGCAAAGAAAGTGAGAGGCTGGGCCTTTTGGCTTCGCTCCTTTCCTCGTCTTTCTTGTAAAGGGAAGGGAACGAAGGATTCAATCCAGACACAGCTTTCCGGTCGTGCAGAGGCACAAAAGGGGAAACTTTCCTCCGATTTTCCCTAATTTAATTTTGTAGTACCCGAGAGTCGAACAGTTCTCTTAGTTTATACGTTGATTTGTGCTCGTAGGCTTAGCATACAGACACAGATATGCGTAAATATGTGTATTTGCCTGTTTCTAATGATTTTGTTGGTTTGCAGGATTATAGCATTTATGTGTTTTCCCCACTTTGTCTTCTCCGATTAGTTCCATATTTCCTTCTCTCCCATTGTCTCTTCTCGAAATAAAGTTTCGGATCTGAGTGACTCAGGTATATCACTTTGTCTGGAGCTTTTTTATTCTTGCGGTTTCAAATCTGATTTGGTTTGTAATTCAAAAATTATTTTTTAAGTGAGTGGGAATGTAGATTGCTATAGAGGAGTTGGGAATGTTTGCGAGTTCATCTGCGATTCTTCAAAACTCTCTCTCTCTCTCTCTCTCTCTCTCTCTCTCTCTCTCTCTCTCTCTCTCACACACACACACACATTGTTCAATTAATTTTGTTAATTTAATTGTAATCTGCATACTTTGTTCTTTGCTCTATCTACAGATTATTTAGCCCTGCAAACTTTTTCTTAATTTTAGTAGAAAACAGACTAAGCCCTGGAGCAGTTGATTGGGAGAAAATGGCATGTACAGGTGTTAGCACTCAGATTAAAGGCGCAGCAGTTGAACAAGCAGGTGTTGAATAGAATGTTAATGCTCCTGTTGTTTTTGTAACTGGAGCTTCTAGAGGTATTGGCAGGGCTACTGCTTTAACTATGGGGAAAGCTGGTTGTAAGGTCATTGTGGTTTGTGCTCTCGACCTCTCGTTGGTATTTGTTTCATCAGTGAGTTCTATATAGCATCTATGGTTTGAGACACCTTAAGATAAATGCTGAACTTAGTTCATTTGCTTTGGTAATTCAATTTAATTAAAAAGATGGAAGCCGAATTTTTAGCTTATCTGCCATTTTGTGATTTTCTTTCAGTTTATAGGTATGTAAACACAATCAGTGAAAACTTTTGGTATGGTAATTATATCTTCGGGAAACACAATCAACGCTTAAAAATGTTAGTTCTTATTAATAAGGGGAAAAAAAACTTGGAGAAGTAATCAGCCAGACCAAGTCTCAGGACCGTTCGTTGATGGGGTGGCTCAACATTCATTTGGACTGTTGGGTATGCATATGAAGTAGCAATTGAGTAATTCTTGCTAGATAGATTGTTGCTTATTAATTATTATATCTGGATGCAACCAGTCTCGCACTCTCATTAGAACTCTAATAGTTCAGGCATGCTCTGGTTGCATTATGTACAAACTGACACCTTGCAATTTTCTATATGTGCTACTACAGGTGCTGTTGAACTGTGCAAGGTCATCCAAAGAGGCTGAAGCGGTTTCCAAAGAGGTTTGTGTTATCCTTTTAAATAATTATAAGCATTTGTTAGGATTTTATGCTTCATAAATTTATGCTGGCAGGTTCTTTCCTAATGTTGATGGTTAATCTCCTTATTGTTGTAGGTATTATCTTCTGTTTGCGCCATTAGGAGTTTTAGTGATGGCTTTCTCTACCTATTGCACCTATGCAACTTCTCTTGGACAATCTAGAAGATGCTGTTTTAAATTGAAAGAAAAAAAAACCTACCATGTGCTCACTACTGAATACTCTGCAGAATGCCGCATAATGGGCTCTAAGATGTATTTCTTCAAGTCTTAAGAAATGGTATTGTTCTTTTGTGATGTATGCCTATCTTCTAGATGCCTAGGACAGTTTATTCACAGTGAACAGTAGGAAGAAGGTATCTGTAGTTTGAAATCTGTAGTTAGGACTCAGGAGGAGGATTTTGGATCTAACAAAACTCTGCATTCTCATCTATTCCATTTTATTGCAAAATCTGTGATTCCACTTTAGCGAAGTTTTTAGGTGCCCAAGTAAAACTCCATGGCATACTACGATTTTGAAACCTGCCAAGTCCCTTCATCTGATGCAAAATTTTGGCGAATTTTTTTGCTGATCTAGGACCATCTCATTTATCCTATTCTTTATTGGATAGAGAGTAATCTTATTTTGAAATTCAACAGATTGTGAGCAATTACAGTTCATTTGTAGATTGAGGAATGTGGTGGCCAAGCTCTTGCCTTTGGAGGTGATCTCTCTCTCTCTCTCTCTCTCTCTCTCTCTCTCTCTCTCTCTCTCTCTCTCTCTCTCCCCTTAGGGTGTTACAAAAATTTATTGTTGAGTTTATTTCGAATTTTGCTTCCAACAAGGTTTCATGTCATTCCCGTGGGTGCAGGCAGTTGATCGATGGGGAACAATTCATGTGTTGATAAATAATGCAGGTTAGCAACAGTTAAAGTGTGATTTTTCCATGGGACTCTTTTGTGCTCCTCATCACAGACTGCTTCCGTTTGGTTTTAGGTAATGAGGGATGGGCTATTGACGAGGATGAAAAAATCGCAGTGGAAGGAGGTTATTGATTTGAATCTTACAGGAGTATTTCTTTGCACACATGCATGTGATATGAATCCTATGATTCATATGATTAATTGTAATACATTACAAAACTTGTGCCATTCATTGTGCAACTACTAACTAGGTTTACTTTCTGATTGCAGGCTGCAGCAAAGATAACGATGAAAAAGAAAAAGGTGAAGCTTAAATCCCCTGCTTTATGGTCCATTGTGTACTGTGAAAGACTGAAAGGGACATGGTTGTACTTGGTTCAGTCTTCATAGAACTTCATTTTAGTGCTTGATATTTGGTAATGCAAGTTCATGTACCAGTTTTTTTGGCGATTCATTCATGGCGTACATTAATGCTGTGATACACAATAAATTAATTTGACTCAACTCAAAGCGGACCTCTTCTTGGGCCACTTCGTATATGTAAGTTACATAGTTGCATAAGCCCATTTGGACAAGTTGTTCGAATCAACAGAATCCTTGTGGTCCATTAATTGGTTCTAGCTGAACATGACCAACCCGACTCTCATATTTTTCCTATTTTTTTACTTTTTATTACTTCTCATGAATGACTACTGTCCGACTTTACCCGTTTCTGGCCATTTAAAAAGATGGACTGCCTATTTTTGGCAGACATCTAAGTTGGTACACTGCTAACTCATTCCTGGCTGCCAAGTAGTGTGTACATCAACTCTCAATCCTGTCTTTATTTCAAGCTTGTTTTACCGAAAAAAAAAATAAAATGAATTACCTCAGCTTTAGAGTAATTGATTGTGAAACCTTATTTTCTAGGGCCCCTGTCCTTGTTTTACATACATATGTTTACACGTATTTTTTGTATTCTTTAGCTTGATGTGGAAGTTTAGCTCCGTAAAGCAAGTGTAATTAGATGGCTTTCGCACTGCCTGTTTGCCTTCCAATCTGGAGAACCAAGTGACTGCACTCAAATTTGGCGTGCTATATGGGCCTGGGGTTCAACTCATTATTGTGAGAAGGTTGAGAGACAATATTGTTTTTGCTGAGTACAAATGTACTGGATCATATATTGAGGTTTGTATATTTTTCTGTAGAAATTTGTGGAGCGCCTACACTCTATCATAGAGTATTTCAGACTTCCACAGATTGTTGTTAGAATTGCAGACACAGACTGGACTATTCCAGTACGGAATTTCCTGTAAGAATTTGGGAGACGCTGTTTAGGGATCTAATCTTTCTGACTGAACTTTACACTGCGTTTCAATTTGTTAGCGTGTAGGTTTGGAACTAATTTTGGCATTAACTGTTTTTTTTTTGGTGCAACGGAAAGCTATTTAACAGGGTTGTTGCAATGTCATATCCTTCCTGCTAATTTTCATACCCATTTATCTGAAATTCTTCATGCAACAAACGAGTTTCATAATACGATTTCCAACCAATGTGTTACACCAAACGTGCGAAGCACAGCGTTCCCACCTAGTACTCATATATGTTGGTACATAAATACCTAAAAAAGTAAAAATGAATGCATAGTAACTGAAAATTACGTATATAATTTTCCAAAAAGGACTCCTATATAAATATATGTACTCATCGCATATGTTTCACGGCAGTAAAAATACATAGTTACACATATACGTATATTATATGTGAATATGTATACAATATTGATCTGAATCTTTATCTAAATCTATAACATAAACACATGTATATAAATGCTTTGATAATGTAGTCTGTTAAAAGTTTGAAGGTTAAAATAGTCATCAAAATTTGAGAATCTAGAATGAGAATCCAAAAATAGTTAGGGGGTGTTTGGCCGACTCGTTTTCGCATTTTCAGCTTCTCATTTTGGCATTCTGGGTGTTTGGCCGACGGATTCTCAAAACCCATTTTCCAGAATTCATTCTTCATTCTCACGTTTAGAGGCAGAATCCGAGAATCAACTCCCACCTTCCTTTTCTCATTCTCATTCTCCATTTTCAATTTTCAGATTTTCTCCTCATTTCTCTCTCCCTTATCTACCCTTGTTTACATTATTCTCTCCCTTCCTCTTCCACACAACACACGAACCAGAGGAGGAGAGTCCTGCAATTAGAGAGAGAGAGAAGACGATGAGGAAGACAAACCCAGTTGTAAACGATGAGCAAGATAAACCCAGTTTGTCTTGGGAAAAAATTTCAGATGTAGACGATGTGGAAGACGAACCCAGTTGTCTTGGGAAAAAATTTCAGATCTAGAAGACGAGGAACTGAAAGTCTCTTCTTTCTTGCACAGATTTTTGGTTGTTGAATTGAATTTGATTGTTGAATTGAATGAGGTTTTGGGTTTTCCAATTAGAGACTTTGGAGATGACGACACTGTAGCAAATTGTGTGTGTGTGTGAGAGAGAGAGACAACAAATCTGATGGGTCGGTGGAACAATTAATGGGTTTTTGTTTTTTAATTGGAACAACAAATCTGATGGGTTTTCTTTTTTTAACTGTTAATGATTTAGAGCGAAATGGTAAAAAAAAACAAGGGCAAAATGGTAAAAAAAACCCATAACTCATTTTTATCATTTTTCTCCCAAACACTACTACTTTTTCAAAATGCATTCTGTGCATTTCTCCCAAACACTCCTCCCAGATTCAAAACTCATTCTGACCATAATCCAAAAAACCAAAAATGAAAAGTTGGTTCAAACACCCTCTTATGGGGTTACTTTTCAGATTGTTGCTCCTTATGCTTATTTTGATAATTCATTCTGCCATTCTCAGAATTTGAACCAAATAGTTCCAGAATGTACTCCATAATCAGAATCTAGAATCGAGAATCACCTAAAAGAATCTGCACCAAACACCCATTTTTTAATACCTCAAATTTATGGTAACAGAATTGTGTGGGTCCTAGTCTGAGAGACAGAGCTAACAGAAGTGCTATGTGGTATCGCAGACAATACATGGTTTTTTGGAATATATTAGTTGTTGATTAGTGTATGTTTTCTAGTTTGGGTGCAAATTTTTTATTTTTTGTTTATTTTTTTAATTTTTTTCCCAAATATGACCATGAATCGAACCAAATCGAAACATTCAACTTTCGACGGACAAACTTTGCCAAAACGTCGACCGCAAACGAAGGATGGCCAGGCCCCAAATCCCAGGGGTAGGATTTTCCCTATTATGAGCCTACTCAGATCATAACTAAACTAGTTGATTCTCTTTCGCCTATCGGTCAGCCAACTTTAAGCAACCTTCGCATTTTCTGCTGAGATCCCAAGTCTCCAAGTAGTTGGCCACACACGATTCAACGACCCCATCTCCATGAACTTTTGGAATATATTAGTTGTTGATTAGTGTCTGTTTTCTAGTCAAGGTTCAATTTAAGTTTTTAAATGTCTCCATCCCCATGAATTTCTGGAGTCAGGAATATATTAGTTGTTGATTAGTGTATATTTTCTAGTCTAGGTGCAATTTAAGTTCTTAAATGACCTCATCTCGATGAATTTCTGGAATCGTCAGTGTCTGGGATACCACGTGGTAGTGCCATAGGGGCACGCAATAGTTACTCTAATAGGGTTCCACAGCCTATATTGACTATTCAATTGCTTCATTTAAGTTTGAGCATACAAATTATCCCCGGGAAAAATCCAAGTTGATCTGATATTGATGATCAGTGTATGATTCAAATTAATTGATGAATAGTTATATCAGTTCATTTTTTCAAATATAGAATTTCTAAATTGCTAAATTTCAGATCAAAATGTTTTTTAGCAACAAGAATTTACAAATTGAGACTTACAAAATGAACAATTCAAATAAAAAAAAATAAGTGGTCGAGCTCAGGCTATTATAATATGTTTGAGAAGGGTTTGAATGTCATAGTAACATTCTTTTCCCTAGATTAGCGCTAGCTTAGAGCATTTTTAAGGGACGTAACAATAAAAATTAAACTATAGTCTGCAAAAGACACTCCAAAGTAGATACCAAGCTAGTTATATCATTTTGGTGTAGCCCTCTCTCTGACTCCCCAAGTTGGACTCTCTGTGACTCTCCAAGTTGGAAGTGTGAGACCATCTCTAAGCAGGCTCGCGAAAACTCCGGCGAACCCATTTTGGGGACCCAAAACGGGAAAACGAAGACCCAGTAGCCTCGCCATTTCCGTCGAAGCTACAGTACCTCGCCACAAGCGGCGAGGTTTGGCGATCGAAGGAGAGCTCACTACCGGAGTATCTTTCTCTCTCCTCCCACACTGGAAAAACGACTACACCGGAATATTTGTTCTAAAATCGATTTGATACCAGAGGATTGTAGGAATCCTCGAGAAGATGTCAACGGTGTAAGATTCGTCGGCAGATCCTTCCACCGGAGCCCGCACGCGCCGGTCAACGGAAGCGCGTGTGGGCGAGTCAGATCTACTCGCGGCGCGTGGATTGCACACGCCCGTGGGAGGGAGAACGTATGTTTTTTTTTCTTTGAAATGGCTACACTACTGGGTGATGGAAGTGTTTGAGGCTAGCCAAGTGTATTTTTTCTTGCCGAAATGGAGATAGAGATAGCTAAACTGATGGAGATGCTCTGTGAGAAATGACTCTTCAAATTGCGATCTCATGCGGTAGAGCTCTTGGATGCTTTACACTGTATCCCGAGATCGAGTCTCATTGCCTCCTCTCCTAATGTAATAGATTAGGAATGACAAATGACAAAAAAAAAAACGACGATCTCATCAAATTAATGATTTACAATCGGTGACTTGACTAATTGTTTTTTTTGGCAAAGTGAATCCTTAAAGTGATACACCTTGAAGTAACAAAAAATCAAAAGTTTGAAGAGATCCTCTGAGTGTACATGTTGAAAATAACTCTTCAACTTCTCACATGTGTCACTTCAGCTATATTTGAAGTGAAATTTTACTCCCCTTCTTGGAGATGCTCTAAGTTCCGCATGGTTCTTTAGTTCTTTTAGTTATAGTGTAAAAAAAAGCCACGAGATGGACTTTATATTTAATAATTTTATCTTTTTCAATGACGGTGCCAAGAAACCACAACAAAGAATCGAAAACTACTCAAAAAAATTTGAATAAACAAAAAAAAAGAAAAGAAAAGAAATAAAAAAGAAAAGAAAAGAAAAGGAGAGTAGAATTGGCCGTTACAAACATCTTTTGAAGAGGGGGGATCAAATCAAATTACTCTCCAAGATAGCGACTTGTTCTCATTGTTAATGATTTTATTTTTTACTTTGGTTATAATTTTAAGAGTAAACATTTGTGTCTCGATAATAATAATAATAATAATAATAATAATAATAAAGTACAAAAATTTGTGCTCAAGCTGAAAAAAGTAGTGTAACAATTTGCCTTAAAAAAACGAACAAAACCAACATATCCATGGGTTTATTTTATTCATTTTTTTCTAAGGAAAAATAATATACAGTGAACTTTAGGCATATTTAGCTTAAATAATTATAATTTGGTCTTTATTGTTTGAGAAGAATAAAAAAAAGTAACAAAATTAGCTCATCTTAAAAAGAACCAATAAACAACTAATAAGAAGAAGAAAAAAAAGTAACAAAATTAGCTCATTTTAAAAAGAACCAATAAACAACCAAAAAAAAACCGAAGACGAAGAAGGAAATGTAAATGTTTTAGGTGTGAAAATAGGTACGTGCTTAACTCCTTTGGCAAAAAAACTTAATCTGGTTTTTTGGTTTTGTCTTTATTCAAATTTTTTTTGCATTTGTTAGTTTGGCTTTATTAAAAAAAATTGAGTTTTGACCATAATTTTATACTTGTTTTGAGAGAAACGAAAAAAATATAAAAAAAAAATTAAAAAAACAAAATAAACAATCCAATAAAATCCCAAAAAGACTAGTAGGTGCAAACTAGTTCCAACTTGGAAAAAAAAAAAAAAAAAAAAAAAAAAAAAATTGGACAAATAAAACACTTTCAAAGCAAAACCCGTTTTAATTGTCATCAAAAGTTGGGATTTGTCCAATTTTTTTTTAGAAGATTTGGAATTGCAGTTACACGTAAACATCATCATATAATTGTATGGAACAATAAGAGAGAAAAGTTAAAGGGATTTGGAATTGCAGTTACATGTACATATCACCATATAGTTATAATTGCATGTACATATCACCATATAGTTATAATTGCATGACAATTGTATGGACAATCTTGCAAAAACTTCTTCAAAAAAAAAACTTCCAATCCGGGAGTCCGGATTAAGTTTTTGGTGATATATATCAACTTGAACTTTGATATCAAGGATCCGGATTGAAGAAAATGGTGTTTTGAGGTTTTAAAAATTATTTTGCATAATCGAATTCCAATGTGTTTAAAACGTGTTTTTATGGGGATCCGTGAGAAATCATAAAAAATGCTCCAACCGGGAAGGGCTTGATCTACCATTTTCACAAAAACTTTACATATAGAGTTTTATGGCTTGCATTCGGATCAAGCCCTTCCCACTTTTTTTTTGATGATTTCTCGTGGGACTTCTTAAAAACATGTTTTAAACACATTGACAATTCGGATCGTGAAAATTTGGTCCGGAATTATGAGTCCAAGAATTCGGGATCCTGATCGGATCGGGACTGAATATATATATATATAGGTAAAATTTCTTATCCACACTCCCGGATTTAAGGAAAAAATGGGGTTTTTTTGTTTGCAAATTTTTTTGGAAAATCCGATCCATTTCCAATGTGTTGAAGGTGTTTTCAAGGGTCCGCGGAAAATCATCAAAATAATACGGGAAGGGCTTGATTTAGGTTTTGCAAAAATGTAAATATATATTTTTCGAAAACTCGCTGACAAGCCCTTTGTAGGGACTTTTTTTTTTTGAAGATTTTCCGCGTAGAGTTTGAAAACACCTTTTTGAACACATTGGACGGATCGGATCGTCAAAAAAATTTTGAATCACGAGGTGCGGAAATGAAAGGTGCGGATTTGATCCTATATATATATCTAAAAATATGTATACCATATTATTCATACCTCCAGAAAGAAATGAGTTTTTCAGAATTTAATCTAGAATCAATCAAAATAATTAACACCAAACACGCTCTAAAGAGGTTTGAGACATCATGGGGCTGGCGGTGCCTCTCATGCACTCTAAATTTTCTAGGTTGTGCTCACATTAGCATACACATAACAAGACTCAATTATCCGATAAAAAACAGAAAACAAAGACAACACTCAATTAGAAATGGTACTCCTACAAAATTGAAAGTGCCAGTAGGTTAAATGTCTTGAAACCCTAAATGGTAAAATGAGGAAAATTTAAATTATATCATGATAGTAGCGTTAATTTCAAAACGGATACCCGATCGATATGTAACCTGTACCAATATAAACTTCTAAAAATCAGGCCCTAGAAATCACCTTGAGAATCGCCAAAAACGACGTCATTTTCAAAAAAAATTGCTACTAAAAGATTTTTTTTTAGAAAATCCTAATGCTTAAAGTTGAAGTGCCTAAACTTAAAACCCTAAATCCAAAGTACCTAAACTCCCAAATCAGTATGAAAGTGCCTAAAAGTGCCCCCAAAATTAAACTTCTAAAAACTATGAAAGTACCTAAACTCCCAAAATCCCATGAAAGTGCCTAAACTTCTAAAACCCTATGATACCCTAAGTGCCTAAACCCCCCAAAAAATTGACCTAGAAATAATGCACGTGGTTGTTTCAGTTTTCAAAAAGAAAAAAAAAATTTGACCTCATGGTAATTAAGTTTCAACCCTTGACCTAGTGGGAATTAAGTTTCCAAAAAGCCCTATCTCTTATGTTCCTATGACTCGAAACGACGTGGTTTGGAATTTTTTATTTTTTGGTCTCTTTTGGGCCCAAAAAACATCGTTTTGGGCGATTTTTAGGGTGATTTCTAGGGCCTAATTTCTAGCACCCCGGATCCAATATTTACCGGTACGAAAAGGGTACCCGGTAGGATGTTCCATCCATAAGAGAGCCTAAAATATGAGAAGAAGAAGGCAAGAAGCTCTTTTACTTGGTGATGTGAAAGAACAAATACAATTTTATTTTTTTTTGTGGTAGGAAAGTTCAAACAAAGACAATTGTGTAACAGAAGACAGCACCTCTCCACATTTATTACATGGTTGAATAATTAATACATCGTGACTTCTACACTGAGCGATTCCGATCTTATCAGATTCCCATAGTATGGTATAGGAAATAGGAATATGCCAGAAATTGTGTGATAATTAATTAATTAATTAAAATTTAATTAGCCATCCTACTTCAATATTTTCTTTAGGATGTCACCCTATGCCTTTTGAATCTTAATTATACTACCTCCCCCGTCAAATAAATTATATGGACAAAGTTCTAAAAAGATTGTCCGGTATGTAAATCGAGAACTTGAAAATTGACAACAAAACAAGAAAATGTAGAACAGAAAAGATAAGAGATTTCATTACTCTGAAGATGAGAAAAGATACACGATGAACCACACTCAGTGGCTTATATAGTAAGCTATAGAGAGATACAAAAAGAGAGAGAGATACAACTTCATTGACAGCTCGTCAAGTCTAACTGAATTACACACTAAGTAACTGAATTACAAGTTAATCAACTTATTAAAGATTGTCCGGTATGTAAATCGAGAACTTGAAAATAATATGTTTATGGGAAAAAAAAATACTCTTGTTTAGTAATTATAGGTATTATCTAATAAGTTGGGGTAAAAATTTTACTCTATTATTCCCACATTGTTAATCCACTTTTATTATTACAAAGCTCTAAAAAATTGTCTATTTTTTAAATTTAATATTTCCTTTATGCAATATGACTTTTGTTTGATAGATCTCAATTACTCCCTTCGTCCCTTTTTTTAGTGTCAACATTTCCATTTTAAGTTGTCCATTAATGAGTGTTTATTTTGAAAAGTTAATGGGTAAATTAAAGTTTATACTTATCATTTTACATTTTTTGAAAAATTAGTGAGTAAAGAGTTAATGGTAAAAGTGAATGATAATTTTGTACAACGGAGATAAAAGTTGATGTGAATATCGTAAATGAGAGATAAAAGTTGATATGAAAAATGTAATGATGTGTTCTTTAATAAGTTGAATTTACGAAATATCACATTTACAAATGGACGGATGAACTAGTTTTATTTGACCAAAAAAATTTAAAATTATTTAGAACATAAATTGAGAGAGAGGCAATTTTTGCAAGGATCTTTCTACTGTCCGCCCAATGGGCGGACAATAAAAACACATTATAACCGGTCATAATGTGTCCATGGGTTGCACACCTTTTGGGCGGCGGGAGGAGGGACTAATCCCCTTTCTAGATCTGGTTTCCCCTTCCCCTTCTGCACCAGATCCGCCTTCCGTTCGCCAATCGTTGGAACTTGGCGTTCCGCAGCCCTGTTGGGCGTTACGATTTGTCTGCTCCTCCTTTGTAACCTTACGGGTTCCGGCGGCTTCTTAGGCGCCGGTAGAGGCGCGTGACCGGTTGGAGGTTTGGTTAGAGATGGGCTGCTCAGCGACGAAGGGGAGTGTATCTTTTTTCTTGTTTCTTTTGTTTTTGTCCGGCTTTAGGCCGGTTATGTCCGGTTTTAGGCCGGTTTTTGTCCGGATTTTGTCTAGTGTGTTCCGTTGGTTTGGTCATACGTTTTCTCGTTGTATTTCTGTGACATGTTGTCGTTGGAGTGTCCGATCTGTGGACTCTCAATCTTTCCCCATGGGAATCTTTGATGAATACTATCTCTCAACTTTTGACAAAAAAAATGGGCGGACAGTAGATTTTGCCTTTTGCAAACGGCAGCGTAAGTGAAAATGCTACTAAGATGCCCCAACTGTAGAGCTCATCATTCACGAACCTCCTGCCTCTCTCTCTCTCTCTCTCTCTCACACTCACACACTCTTATCTCTCTCTCTCTCTCTGTCTGTATGCGTTATGGCGACAAAAAGTCGTTCTGATTTCAAGGCGACCTCGCGACCAGCGACCATATTCGCACAGGTGTTAGCCATATCAGTGTTCACCCTTGTGCTTGTATGGCTCCTACACTTCAGGGAAGGCCTCGCTTACAATTCACCCAACAAACAGAAGATTTTCAATGTAAATCTTCTCTCTCTCTATTTCTCTTAACACCACTAATTACCATATATGCACACAAATCTTCGATTAATCGATTTTCTCATTGTTGTTTGATTTTCTTTGGGTTTTCTTTTTCTTTTTTCGTTTTTTTTGCAGGTGCATCCATTGGTAATGGTGGTTGGGTTCATTTTAATATCTGGAGAAGGTAAGAAACGTTATGATCAAGGGTAAAATTTTTCGTGCTACCTGATTTTCATATACTGGAATAATTAATCTGGATAAGATCAACTCCAGGTGTGTAGTGAACTGAAAAATTTGGACTACTTTGGCTTGGAATTTTGGAAGATGTTAGAATTTGGAGAGAAGTGGGGGCTGGTAGTGAGCCGAACTCACTAGTGAACTCGGCTCAGCCATCCGATCGGCGATCGACGGTCCAGATAAATAGGACTTAAATTATATGAAAAATGTTTATTTAAAGTGTAAGATGATCCGGACCGTCGATCGCTGATTAGACGAGCGAGCAGAGCTCACTACACCCTTTAGTGAGCTCATCACTGCATGGCTCTGCTCAATTTGGAGAAGAGTGTGGATATGGTGGGATGATTGGAAGTGGTAGAGGAAATATTTTAGTCCCCAAGATAATCAAAAAGGAGTAACAGATAGGAAATATATATATACGAAAAACTTCTAGTCCACACCTCTCGAAAATAAGAAAAATTTGATTTTTTTGTGTTGCAAATTATTTTTGGAAAATCCGAGCCGTCCAATGTGTTGTCAAAAAGGTGTTTTCAGGGTCGGCGTTTTGAAAACCGCTTGGATCAAGCCCTTCCCGGTATTGTTTTTGAAGATTTGCGATAAACCCTCAAAAAATTGTCAACACATTAGAATGTTCGGATCAATCTCAAATAAAAAAATATTTTTGGTCCGAAACGGAAATCCCGGAAGGTTTCCTATTTTGGAACTTCTCAAAAAATCCTTATAGTTTTGAATTAGAAATCTTTACCATTATTTATATATATAAACACGCACACTTCAAAGTGCTGAATTAGTTGTATATCATTGATTTGGATGGGATAAAGAGTAGAAAATTGTCTCACTCTAGTCCAGTCTCATCTTTATACTTTAGACAACAAGAAGCGTGACGTGAGTTAATTTTAATTCAGGGCCACATGTTCCCCAAGCACGTAGTGCTGCCCTTTTAATCTGGGATCAGACTTTCCCTTGGACTTTAAGTTGCAAAAATTTCTGCGCAATCTTTGCTATACTCTGTTTGTCAAGTTACAAATCACTGCTACAAACTCAAATTGGGTCTGTGTTAAGTAGATTTGTTTGAAGCAGAAACACTATCTGAGACTGAGAGCTTCTGTAAGTGACTACTCAAAATCTAACAGGAAAACTGAACTGTGTTAATTCCTTTTGGCTTTCTTGGTGCTAGATTTGAGACTCAAAATCCAAAGGAAAACAAACTCATTGGGATTCCTCCACGGTCTCATTTGGATGATGTTAGAAAACCGTATACGCGTTGACGCACGCTCACACGTGTATATATATATATATATAGATAATGAAGTGGGTTGGTATATGGTTTTTTGAAGCAGGTATCATGATGTACAAGATAGTCCCAGCACCACAGAACACCCAGAAAATGGTTCATCTCATATGGCTTTTCATAGCTGCAGTTGCTGCAATTGTGGGGATTTCTGCTGTCTTCAAGTTCCACCGTGAGCTTGCCATTGCACACATGTACACCTTGCATTCCTGGATTGGCATGTCTACCATCTGCTTATTTGGTATTCAGGTTATACACTTTATCATTTCTAAATACATGTATGGTTTAATGCACTAAACATTCCTCAATCTGAGTTTGTGGAACTTTGGTCCACCATCTTCTTATTGCATCAATTTAGTACCCAAAGGGTGAAAGTTTTCTTGATTTTCTCCCTACGAGTAACCAGGGGTATTTTTTAACATAGCCTTGGTACAAGAATCTATAATATTGGTCCCCCTATAATCGTGGTTTGCTTTGACAAGTTCTAAACGCACCTCATCATTAAACATCCAAATCGAGGTTTTAAATAAAGATAGCAGGCCGGGTAATGGTTACAGTCAAAGTGCAACAATACCAGGTGTTATCGGAACGATACTTAGTGGGAATTGGGAGTAGCGGCCCTAAATTTTTTGAAACCAGTTTTGACAGAGAAATATAGAGCACTTGAAGCAGTTGTAGCGGCCGAGTATTGGTCGTGTGGCTAACAGAAAATTGGATATGCTCGTTTTGTGATGCTACACAACAACCGCGATTTAAACCCTTGTTTGAAATACTAACCCAAGTCTTGTGAATTATTGTTGTCAGTGGATGGTCAGTTTCTTCTCCTTCTTGTGGCCTGGTGCAAAACAGGAAACAAGGTTTAGGCTCATCCCATGGCACGCAGTGTTCGGCATGGTCATCTTCTTCATGGCTATTCTCACTGCTGAAACTGGTTTGATTGAGAAATTTACCTTTTTAAAGCTAACGTCGGACAGCCAAGAAGCTCTCGTAATAAATTTTACCGGTCTTTTACTAATCCTATTCGCAATCTCTGTTGCCCTCTCTGTTCTCCTTCCGCGGAAAAGTCAGAAAATACCGTCTTGACGTTGAAGTTACCGTCTTTGTCCGCATGTAACTTTAATTAGTTGTACGTATTGTTTAAGGTTGTACGTGACATTTGTAAGATTGTTTCAATGCGACGAGTGGTATTTGTAGTGTGAAATGGAAGAGACTGCAAAAGCCTCATTCTGTATATTGAAATTGCAGAATGAAAATTCTGTGAGATGTAAATCAAAGACCTTTTTATGGTATAGTATTTGCTTTATCTGTCATGTTTAAATGATTATAGAATCTTTTTTGGGATAGTATAGTATTTGCTTTATCTGTCATGTTTAAATGATTATATGCTTACGCGAAAAAATGAACGGTTCAGGACTTTCAGGGCCAACCCGCGCGATGATATGCTTACGCGAGGAAAATGAACGGTTCAGGACTTTCAGGGCCAACCCGCGCAGGATATTGTACTCCGAACACGTTTCATTCGATTATATAGTTACGAGTACAGGTAACTGTAATTCACATGATGCCAAATCTCTGAACTTTTGAAACCTGACAGGGAAAAAAGAGAACAATAGAACAGGTTTTGTTTTGGAAGTGAATGTCCTATTTGTCATGCCGTTTACTTTGGCTTAAAAGCCAAAAACTGGATTATTCGTTTTGTTTTTATTCAAATTTTTTTTGCATTTGTTAGTTTTGTGTCAAGATTTTGTGGTTTCTGGATTCCTCTCGTCGAGACGTCGAGACGAATCCAAAAAGTATAAAATTGTGGTCAAAAGTAATAATTTTTTGAATAAAGCCGAAAATAAACCAAAATAAACCAGTTTATTGGTTTAATTTTGGCTTTATTAAAAAAATTTGAGTTTTGACCATAATTTTATACTTGTTAAATTCGTCTCGTCGAGAGGAATCAGAAACCACAAAATCTTGACACAAAACTAACAAATGCAAAAAAATTTGAATAAAAACAAAACGAATAATCCAATAATCCGATTTTTGGCTTTTAACAAAGTTAAAAAAAATCCTAAAAAATGATGTTAATTAAAATTTGGATTCGAAAGTTGTTTATAATTTTCAATCTATATTACATAAAATATGCAATATGGATCTTGTTTTATAGAAATCTATGATTAGTTTAAAATAAACAAACCTTTGTTCATCTGCCTACAATTTTTTGTGAGAAAAAGCTTAAAACCTAAACACCTTTGTTCATCTGCCTACAATGTCTTTTTGTAGAAAAAGATAGTTGTTCAACATTAAACAAGAATTAATACAATGTTATTTTGATATCACCATCTTTTGCCCCCTTGGTCAGCCACCTTTTTTTTGTTCTTTGAACAGCAAATTTGTCACCCAGCTTATTCTAGTACCGAAACCAGAAGGAAGTCTTCTCACTTGGAATACAGTTCACTTGCCGTTTGTTTTTTTGGTTCGACGGTCAGGGGTGTTAGGCTCAACTTACGCGCACCTAGACTATTTCTCTCCCCGGTTCGGTCAAAGGCATCAAAGCCAAGACTAAGGTATTCACAAGAAATTATTTTCCCTGCGACCTGACCAGAAAAATCAAACCATGGTCAATAATGTGATGAACAAACCCACCAACCAACCAACCAGACTAGGTTTCACAAGAAATTATTTTCCCTGCGACCTGACTAGAAAAATCAAACCATGGTCAATAATGTGATGAGCAAACCCACCAACCAACCAACCAGACTAGGTTTCATTGATAGCCAACAGGGAATACAGATAAATCCGCAGAAAATCAAAGCCACTGTTGATATGCCACCTCTAAAAACACAGAAATAGGCCAAGGATCAATCTATAATTCGCAAAAAAAATTAATACTCCAAGATGAACAAATGCGAAAACTTAGAATATGGACAAAAAATAATCCAATTTTTTTTTATTCAGCCAAAACGGACCTTTGATGATCAATTGATGGGTTCTATAAAACAAATTTGCATAAATAGGCCAAGGATCCTCCCGTCAAACAAATTTGAATAAATAGGCCAAGGATCCTCCCGTTAAGATGAATCTATAATTCACAAAAAAATTATACTCCAAGACAAACAAATGCGAAAACTTAGAATACGGACAAAAAGTAATCCATTTTTTTTATTCAGCCAAAATGGACCTTTGATGATCAATTGATGGGTTCTATAAAAGAAATCAACGGAACCCAAATGAAAGCACATCTCTATATCATCATTTTGATATAACTTTTATGGAAACCCAATATATTTGTTGATCAATTAATGAGTTCAGGAAAATTATTTGCACGGAACCCAAATGAAAGCACATCTCTACATCATCATTTTGAACACAATAGATTTGTTTTGTGATGAGATGGCGTAGGCAAAGCAATCACAATATTTTGGGGGAAGAAAATCTCTCCTTGCATCGCACCAGAAAATTTATTTCGAACGTATAAGGGTTTCTCTCTTCGAGAGTTACAAGTGATAACTGATAACAATTAGTAGCAGTTTTAAAGAGGTCGAAGAGTACCGAAGGTGTGCCGGTGTGGTTTTCTCAGTCTTCATCTCTCAAATGTGTTACATGTCGGAAAATTTCCTGCTGAACATTCAGTATGTCATTAGCATAACCAACAGGATCCAAGAATTCATGGAAGTTATAAAGGGACACAGAACGCCTCACCACCTTCCTTTGCACAAAAGTTTCTTTGAAATAGAAAATTATTTGAAACAAGGGCAAAGAAAAGAGCATAGCGATATGGATATCGCAAAGCAATCTGGTGCACAACTGAACCAACCCAACACACAAAAAAGCCAACTTGAAAGGGAAAGGGAGGAAAAGGTCAACACAACTAAGGAAATCAGCAATTCAAGAAACGCTCACCCTTCTCCTTGACAATACTAGGAGGATTACTTCCTTCATGGATAACAAACTTAATAACGTCTGATACTGCCATAACTCCTTCACAAGGGACAGCATTCTTACTTTCCGCTCAAAACAACAGCAGATAAGGATAAAGTTCCCTTTGTACATTTCAACAACACCAACAAGGGAAAATGTAAATTACCCGAGAGTAAAGTGGAAAGACAGGAATAATATATGCGGAGAAGATAGGTGTAGTTTTCAGAAATGGCACCTGAGCTACGGATCATAGGATTGAACTGCTTTCATTCAGTGTGCAATCCATAAAGTAAATTAGTTGTAGCTTTAAAGCATATCTTTCAAGTCATCTGCCAAATATGGAACCATGTATCAAATCACAGAAAAGCTGAATTTTTTTCCAAACATCTTTTTTGCATCATTTTATTGTGAAGGGTGACTAAATATACAGCAAGGCTTACAGATAAGATAAAGGCCTCTGAGCAAGAAATGTGATACCTTGTAAGGTATCTCAAATCTAATCAGCACAAAATCTAAGGATGATCTGGCCCTTGTTCCAGCTCTCTATAGAATCAGGTCTCCACCTTTATAGAGACACATTATACTATTATACAGAGTAACAGAGCTCACCCCTCCCTCACATATGAAACATGCATAAAAGTAATGCTCATCTGCTCACTGACATGGTCTCTCTACTTCAAGGCGCCTCATCCCTCTCCTGTTCCACCTCTAGTAGTCTCACGCTGCTTAACCCTACTTCCGGCCATCCCAGACTCCATTGCCCACAATCAACAATAACAAATCATTTTCTTAGCGCCTGCGCTATCTTTGAGTTCAAATGTTTGCTTTCACCTCCAAACTCATTCGGAATGGAAAATTTATCCTCCAAAAAGGAAAAGAGAGAAAAACAAAGACTCTACAACCATAAACCTGAAATGAGAACCAAATTACATTTCTAACTTCATTGTAAGGTTCTTTTTTTTGGGTAAATAAGCTTGAAATAAAAAGAAGACAACAGAATATACAGCCTACAAGGGGCATACCCCAGGGAGGACAAAAGAAAAAGAAAAAGGAAAGAAAGAAAAAAAGGTGCGGAAAAGATGGCCAAAAAGGCAATGAACAACAAGACAAAAGCTAAAAGGAACTGAAGCATGTTTCCTACCCATCTAAATCGCTATCCACAAGATATCATTAATTACGCTAAAAGGAATGTAAAATGAGGAGTCATTCAGTTCCTCATTTCACGTCGAATGTTGCTTCAATACATCTTCATTAAAGAACATTAAGAAAGAAAAAAAAAATGGTTCATACTGCATCTTGACTAAAATCTGGAAATTAAAATTACATATCAAAAAACAAAAGGCTGGAAATGTAAATTCATTGTTTCCAAACTTCAACTTCCATTCTGTTAAGTATTAACTACAAGAAACGTTCTTGGAATGGTCTCCTGTTCAGCAGAAACTAACATTCAGAACTATGACTACCATGCAGGAAGCAACTGGCATTTTTTAGTGGGGAGGTGCATGCCCTAACGAAACTCTGATTAATGGTGGTAGACACCCACCAATTCACTATGCGACAATAGACAAAGGCCCAAGCTTAAAATCATGCTTTTAACTTTACCAAACACCAACCCAAATAGTTTCTTAGTGCTTTTGGGATGAGTCATTCTTATGAACAAACAAACCATAACATTCCTTTCCTGGGAAAGCAAATGCACTAAAAAAACGACTTCACCACTTCCCAGTTAACACATTATCCTTGTTCGCAGGTCCATTTTTCAGCAGGGAAGCATGGTACTTGAAGCCCTATATACTTCACAAAGAGTAAGTTACATTCTCTGGTAAAATCCGCATTTTTTGGAATCTTTATTCCTGGCTTTGTTCCATAAAAAGTATCCCAATTCTATATCACAAACGAAAATCAAATTCACCATTTTAGGTGAACGGCCAATTTTTTTGTTGTTAGTTTCCGTACAATTGACTGTCAAAGGGTCCACTTGTACATTGGCGCACTACGAAAATGTAGTTAGTCTACAACATTTGAAATATCAGATTGATTAGAGCCACTAACCAACTCAGAAAAAGTATGTGCTGTAACACCCCAGGAATTGAGTCCACCTCATAAAAATCCAGATTAATAAATGGCGGAGATGGACCTCCCTAGGGCTTGGGACAACAGATTTGGATCGTTGATATGGAACAAGACTTCCACTGAGAAACCCATCAAGGAAATTGGAGAGTGAAGTGTAGCTGAAAACTCTTTCTTCAGGTAAGACATGATGATTGTGGATCAACTATAAGTCCCTGCAGCTAGAGCTTCAAGCAACTGATATCCATCATCAGAAAAGGAAAAGGAACCCATAAACTGTTTATGGTGAAGCTTCTGTTTTCCCGGATCAGCCATCTCCGAAAGCGCTTTCTGATCCACAATCTCATACTGTACTACCAAAAAAATTATCAGGTTTAAATTGCTCCTCACGCTCCATCGCTAATGTGCTAACCATATCTGGTACCTGATCTCGTGCAAATTAACACTGGCTTCATGAAGGCCTTGTCTGGAATTTAGCGTAACCTCATCAGACTGAAGAACTCCCGTCTTTGTTGGTTTAGTTTCTTGTATCTCGAAGTCAAAAATCCTCGGATAAAAGTTCGAAACCTACTTTTTTGGCAACTGAGCTCAATTTTACCACATTCTTATTTTGAAGAATGTATCTCTTTCTTACTTCTTTCCTTTTGTCCAAAGCTACATGGTTTCCCTCGTTTATAATAGTGATAGACATCTTATCTAGTCCAAACCTTTCCGATTTTGGAGACAGCTCCAAACTTTGATGCGCATGCATGCTTTCGATACTTGATAAGTGTCAAACAAGTTATCATTTGGTTGGCCTATGCCGTGCGATGTCTCATAGTGCAATGCATAATTTCTAAAAGCAAGACAGGCTCGAGATCATGCCCAGCACCACCTAGCTACCATATCAGAAAACGAATAAATGTTTCAGCACAGGACTGGTGTCGTGAAAGCAACAATAGCAAAAGAAATCGCAAAAGATATGAAACTGGGCGAAAGCAACAATAGCAAGTTACTAACTTTTCTAGTTAGAGACCAACGTCTTGGGGCTCCCTCCGTCCCATGTTGATAGTCCTCTTATGCCATTTTGGGATGTCCCAAAATGGATGTCCACTTTCCAAAAAATATCAATGGAAACTTAATAAAATACTATTCCATCAAGCAAATTTCAAATCAGAGGGCCTATTAGGAAAGTGAAATCCTTCTTGGAGTAATCATTACGCTCCCTTAAAAAATTGGAATCCCCAACAAGGACTATGAAAATGGAGAAAATTTTGGGTGTAAACAGGGTACCACACACGTGGTGCCCGAGCGCACATCTCCAGATCTCTCTTCTCTCTCTCCTCTTTCTCTCTCTAAATCCGACAGTCCAAAACACTTTTGGACGGCCAAGATGCGCGTTGGGTACCACGTGGTACCCAGCCGGCACCCAAGTTTTCTTCATGAAAATGGTACAGAGGGAGTATATGCTAGAATCCACGAAAGTGCGACTTGCGAGGCCCCATACCCACACCTTCTCAATGAAGGGTTTCGCCATAGCGAATTGATGAAAGAAGCTTCATAAGTTGTTAAACCATTTAGCGCAATTGGAAGCTCAAATATGAAAGAAAAGCTGTTTTTACCTAAAACCGGAAGGGAAATTGGCACCAATTATATCACTAGGTCAAATGAGCATTCAAAGAGAGCTAGGTTTGATGCACATGCCTAGTGTCCCGATATTTGTAGACTGTAATCTTAAGATGACTCGTATACAATTATCCAGTTGCACACAAGGGTCTGTGCAACAAACATGAGTGTAAATCGAACAAACAATAAAGCAACACATGTACAAGAAGTGCAATTGTTGAATTTTACCACTTCTGCAATAAAAGCTTTTCAGTGAACGTTTGATATAAACAAGTGAAATAAGAGGTCACAATAGATGGACAAAAATCATGTTAAATAGGCAGAATAGAACTGTAAGCAAGAAATCAAATCAACTAAGAGTTGCCTACAGATGTAACTTTCAACTATCCCAAGAAACGAAATTAACTTGTTGTAATTAAACGAGCTTCAAGAAGAATTCAGCGAATGTAACATAACATATTACATATCAACTAGTTCCCCTCCTCCCATAGGCTAGCACATCCAGAATTCGCAAGGTAAAACAATTAGGCATGACCACATGGTTTATTGATCTAGGTCCACCACATGGAGCACCCGAATAAGACCACAGACAAAAACACTTGGATGAGCCTGGAAAAATACCTGAAGCACATTCCCATTCCTGCCCTCGAGGCATATACTCCCCCTCGCCTAGAGGTATTAACTTCCCCTCGCTCAGCCCTCTAGAAGTCCTGTCGGACCAAACAAACTTATGATACATCATCGCCTCCATCTCCACTCCTCTCTCACTTCCTAATGATTGTTCCAGATCATATCTTCCTCCCCCATTGGTCCTATGCCATCAAGTGCCGATAATCTTGCAAACTTTTTAAGGATGGTGATAAGGTAAAAAATTACAGCTTCATAAGTTGGCCTTCGCTCATAGTAGCAGACCCTTCATACTTATTGAATAAATCAAGCAGTGCGTTCCACTAAATTCCAGGGGACTTTAGGTGAAACTGCTTAATCAAGAAACAAAATTGATGCACGTGTTAATGGTCCATGCACTGTTGTAATGAATGCTGAAGAAAGTGGTTCCCTCAATGAGGGCATCTGTAAGGGTGTGTGTATCGATTTAACTTCCCTTCCAATTATAGAAACACTCATATGGTAATAAATTAAGTGCACACAGAATCCCTAACTATTCAACTTTGGAGATGCAAATATCCAGTACTAGACTAGCCTCGATTTTAATTTAGTTTGTTTTTTCAAGTGTTCTTTTTCTAGTCTGAGTTGGAATACGCTAATAGGTTTCCATGTTTCCCAAATCTACCCAACATAATACATCAGAATTCCACTGATCATAATGGGATGAAAATATGATAAGCAACCACAATCTCAACACACACTAAGTCACAACACCAAAGATAAAAGCTCAAACATACTCATTATCAAAAGGAAAAGCACGATCCAACTATTGTAGCAAGAGAAACCAAATATTGTACATTACAATATTATTCATCTTTCTGCAAAATTCACTTCTAGAATGAACCATTACAAGTACTCGAAGGCATGTACGAGAGTAAGCCAAGAGAGAACCTGGATGATACCCTGCAACAAGTCCTCCATATCATTAAGCAGCTTTACTCCACAAGCACACCTGCAATTTTCTTTGCAACCATCATATCACGAAAACCCATTCAATAATCAGTGCAGTGACCACTGAATGCTCTTAATATCAATCCCTTCCTTCACCATCTCATAAAGCGGGCTCATCTCTCTTAACTTCTCAACCTGCCTCACCGTGAGCTCAACCACCCTATCAACCTCCTCCTCGGTCGTAAACCTCCCAATCCCAAATCTAATCGACGTATGCGCCATATCCTCATCCACTCCCAACGCCCTCAACACATACGAAGGCTCCAAGCTTGCACTGGTACACGCGCTCCCACTCGATACCGCCACCTCCTTCAACCCCATCAACAAACTCTCCCCTTCCACATACGCGAAAGACAAATTCAAATTCCCCGCCTACATCCTCTCCTCACTCCCATTCACCACCACTCCATCTAACCTAGCCCTAATCCCACTCAACAACCTCTCCCGCAACTTACAAATCCTCTTCTCATCATACTCCATCTCCTTCATCGCCACCTCGCACACGGCCCCCATCCCAACCACCAACGGGGTCGGAAGCGGGACCCGTCCCGCTTCGAATCCCTCTCTCCTGCCCTACCCCGCTCATTTGCGGCTCAACCCTAATCCTAGGCCTCCGCCTCATATACAAAGCCCCAACCCCTTTAGGCCCATATATCTTATGACCGCTAATAGACATTAAACTCACATTCATCTTTTCAACATCAATCGGAATCTTCCCAACCGCTTGCGCCGCATCGGTGTGAAACGGTATATTTCTCTCTCTACAAATTTTCCCTATCTCATCCACCGGTTGAATCACTCCGATTTCGTTATTAACCGTCATGACGGAGACAAGTCCGGTCTCGGGTCGGATAGCTGACCAGAGCACGTCGAGGTCGATTATCCCGTCGGAGTTGATAAGGGAGGCGACTTGGGAGCGGAAGCGCTCGACGGCGTCGTCTGATTCCCAGCCGTAGAGATGGGTGCGGGAGTGGGGGTTGCCGAATTGGGAGAGGTAGTAAGGGAGCATGGCGTCGAGGAACTCGTGGGTCTACGAGGAGGGTAACCGTGAAGAAGACAGAGGAAGAGGCTTCCGGTCCAGTTTTGGGCCATCGTGACCCTTCCGAGTCGACGATAATAATCATCGGGACTCCTTTCTTTCTCGCCCAATATGAATTCCGCTAAAATTAATTTGATTGAAAATCGGTATATGTGTGCGAAACATATTTGTACAAGAAAAATGAGACGAAAAAAAATTACTATTTGGAACGTAAAATTGCAAAAAAACTATTTGAAACTTAAATTTGCATATTTATTCTTGTACAAATATGTTTTATTCATATAACTATAGCAACAGATAACAGGTTTTTGGTATCGTCCGTAATCCATTTTGTAAAATGTCCTCTAATTTGGTTTCATTCGTCTCTAACATAAGACTATTGGTCATATCAGAATTCATTGCAGACCAGTTTCCTCAGTAGGTTCATTGGAGTACTAAGGCTATGTTTGGAACATGAGAATGAAAGGAAAATAAAATGAGAGAAAAGTAAGAGGAAAGTGGGAGGAAAATTTTAGTATTCGCAAAACTTAATTTTTTTTTTAATTTTCCCTCCTCTTTCTCTCCAAACCAAACAAGAAGGGGGAAATTTTTTTCATTTTCCTTCCCTTTTCCTTTCTTTCCTCATGTTCCACCTCTTTCGAAAGTTAAAAATCCAACAAATGGGAACTAATATATACTACTTCTAATAAGGACTTTTATATGAGCACTAAAGTGAGAACCTCATGCTTCTCGACCAAATTTTTAGCGTTTTTATAAAAAATTGATAGGATGAAGCTCTTTCGAGTATTTTTTTTTTGGACGAATCCTCGCAGCACACCTTAAAAACACATTTTAAACGCATCTAACGGTTTGGATCGTCAAAATTCAGTTTGGAAAGTGGAAAATTAATTGGTCCTCACTTTATTTAAAATGAGGGATCTCTTATTGGAAATTGATCCTACACACACACACACAAACACACAAATAAACAAGAAAAGTTAAATCACCTCTCATGTAAAAAACAATGAGCATGCGGTTACGTGGGTAGCACGTAGCCTTAAACTAGTATGGTAAGCCGATCTAAAACGACCTTATTAGCCAATACTTTTTTTTTTTTTTTGAACTGCAAAAAAGGTGGGAGGGAACAACCAGCATAGCAGCCTCCCTTGGGTGTGACCATAGGGGCTCTTGATCCGCAATGAAATGTCCGGTTTGAGAATAGCTACTGTCTGAAAGGACGTCACCACAGCACCACCTAGGTATAAGATAGACAAAAAAAACCCTCCACGCTAGTTCTGTAGTTGGCAAAACTCGAACCTTGTCAGATCGGGTACGAGAGGGAGGAGCACTTAAGCCTCCCCAAAAGTGGGTTCTATCACTACTTGAGTTAAGAAACCACTAGTGTTTACAGAGATACACAACTAAAGCGTTCATACGTTCTAAGAATAAAAGAATAAAAAAAAAAACTAAAGTGTTTATAAATTTCCTCAAAGCAAGATTTGATCAAGTATTCGGAAGCGTTTCCCTTCAACTTCGCCTCTAGTTGCAGAACAAGAAGAATGTGCTTTCAACCAGAATAAGGTTTTAGAAGTCCATCCCAGTACATAAAGTATATGTTGATTGAGGAAATCTAAACAACATTCGATATGTTACGAACGTAACGGCCTGCAGTCTCACTTAGTCGAATGATTTTAAAAACTTGCCCTCGCTTCTTTCCATAGTATCTGGCAACTGGATCGCTCTCCTGAATTCGAGATAGCTGGACCCCAGCCATCATAGGAAAGCAAAAGCAGACACAAAAAAATTAACATTAGGTAGAACTGGAAAAAGAAAAACCAAACATACAGGGAGACAACGCATATAACTTGTATATAAGAATCCACTACGATGACGGACGTCCAAGTCAGAAGAGACTATAAAGACAAATAGCGGTTTTTCTCATTCCTTATTTAGTTCAACTTAAATGTGGCACTGTTGCTTAATTTGTAAGAGTCATGACTTCTGAAACAGCAACAATTCAAGCAGTTTTGAAGCTGAATCGTTCGTTAAACTGGGCATGGCCACACCAAGTTGAGAAACTTAAATCTTATTAAAACTATTTATATTGAACTTCCATAACCTAGCAAACTCGTTGTTGAAAGTTTTTCTTTGACTGTATACCTATCCAGCAAAGTCTTCTTTTCTTCATTTGTAAGGAGCTGTTGTTCAGGAACAAGAACATGTTCTTTGATGTTGACCAACAAATCTGGCCCCTGTATCAGTGAAGAGGATAAACAAGGCATCAATGTCGGCAACATCCTCTAAAAAATTCAGGACAAGATTGTTCTTCCACGATACAGAAAAACTACAAAACAAAACTCTGGCACCTTATTCAAACATACGAATAGGCATCGGAACCCAAAGAATGTGTGGAAGATTAACCAAAAAATGTGGGTGCTAGTTTTTAAAGCATCCTAGTTAGCTTGAATATGAATAAAACTCAAGCATTTGATATTAGCTCCCCCTTTCCTTTGGTGGAGAACGGCGTAGACTACATTTCTGCAGTCCACACTCTTCTTAGAAAGAATCAAAATTGGTGGGATTGAAGCTCTTGAGAGTCAGTACTTTTTAGACTATATAATTCATCTCTTCTAGAGTGATTCCACACCTTGTGGGAGGAAGTAAGGTTTTCCTCTTCCACACATCGGGGGGCTCCTAGCCTTTGTAGAGGTAAGTAGTTTCCCATCTTTGTGTCATACCTCTTTGGTAGATGTATAGTCATTGCCTTCAAACATGTGAACCTTCGTCTCGCAATAGAGACTAACAAGGGCTCACTTGGAATCTTCTTTGATGCGGTTCCTTGGGTATGTTATTTGGAGGTTGTTGGTTTTACGAGGCATTAAACAGTATAAAGTGACAGCTTTAAACAATTGGGAACTCATGATTAAAAACAAATTGATGTCCATCAAGGCTGCCAAAATATACAGAGTTTCCTTGGGCATAAAACGAGTGAAATAGGAATTGATTCACTGGGGAGGGTAACGAATTCGAAAAGCAACGACGTTCACCTGGAAAACCTCCAAATGGAATTTCGCAGAGATTTCGCTCATGCATGCCCTAGCAAAGGGAGTTAAGTTTTGTTGAACAACCAAGATTGCTCAGAAAACATTCTCTGATTTCAGGCGATTAATATGTCTTCATTGTTTTGACACCAACCTTCCGCTCCTCTGGAAAGAAAACATAAATCTGGTCCAAAGGAAACCCGTAAGTACACAAATAAAATATGCAATAAGATCATAATAACGAGAAGTAACATGAACCATTGATAATATGATTTGAGTCTCGTAGACAATCGCAAAGTATATTTCAATGATTGACTCTTATCAGAACAATTTTACCTTGAGACCGAGTGGAAAAGGAAAGAAATATGACCAAATTACCAGATGAGGATGATGAAGGAAACCCATTTTCATACTTATTTTACCTTTAAAGTATACCAAGTACCAACCCACTTGCAGCTAATTTTACGTCCTGTCGGCTGCGTATCACATTAGTGTACCTACGTTGCCCAGAATACAACTCCAGTGTCGTCCAAAAAATACGATCCTAATATCTACTCTATCCTTGAAAAGGGGATATTCATTGTTTTAAAACCTGGATGGTTCTTACCATGCTTCCCAAGGAGCATCACTCACTGGAATATTTAAGCAATAGTCATGCCTTATTTAGCTTATTGGTTAACAATATCCTTTTTTATTTGAGAAATGGTGCATCTCGTGCTATGTTCCATGTCCAACATTAGTTTCTCTTCCCGCTAGAAAGAAGAACATCAACACTCACACCTCTATCCCACCGAGGATCAAAAAGGGCGAAATGGAGTATCCAATTGTTCCCCCCCAAGTAGCTAGGAGAATAAGCCTCACGTAGCTAGGAGAATTCTTCTACATTTTTTCTTACCCATTCTTCGATCTTAAGACAAAATCAAAGAAGACGAGCCTTTTGCTTCTCTAAATTCTTAAAACGGAGACCTCAACCCTTTTAACACAGTTCACATCAAAAAAACGTTGAAGGGAGTAGTTACAACTAGATGACATAATAAGCCTCACACTGGACTTCTCCCTACAGTGAAAGAATTCAGCAACAACCCAACTAGCCTAGAGTGTAGACAGTAACTAATGCATCAATTAGTAATCCAGGGCTTAGTATCAAAACTTCTAATCAGGAATCAATATAAAGAAAAAATGATAAGCCAATAGATGAGGAATACTGCAACCGCCTTTGATGTGAACTGCTTCATCCTACCAAGTTGTGAAAGACTAAGAGGTTTCCAGGAAAGTTTCCCGCAATGTTCTATTCGACGGGACTACTTGTTTGGCAAGTGCATTATCTTTTCATACCATCTTGCGATATGAAAGGTGTTACTAACCACAAAACAAAGAAGAAGCCCAACAAAGATGACTATCCCAAATGCACAATTTGAAAAGGTTCCAGCTCATAATAAGTTCCAAGGTCTTGTAACGTTACAAAAAAAAGACCACTCAACCAGTAAACCTAACATGTTAACGGTGCCACACAGCATGATCTGGACAATAATTATAGATAGAGTTGCAGCTCCTTAGAACTTGAATAGCCATAAACAAGTAAATGGAAAACACACTGGGTGAAGCTCCGTAAGAAGGTAATTGGAAACACACTGGATAGAGAACCGTAAAAAAGTAACTGTAAACGCACTGAGAGGAGAGCCGTAAAAAGGTAACTGGAAAAACACCTGGTCAGAGCTGTAAAAATAACTTGGAAACGCAGTTATTCACAGACCATCCATGTCTTTGAAAGCACCGTCCACACAAACCCGAGTAAAACTATTGCAGAAATTTCTCCATAGCATTTCCCAGAAAAAGTGAAAGCACCCTAAAAGGAATGGAGCTCATGTAAGAAAGATGACGTAAACCCAATTACCCATTTTCATTATCTAGGGAAATAGGATGATGTTTCCAGCCACTACCTATTGACCCAAACCGCAAAAGTATTATCACGGCAATATTGGAAGCAGTACTCTATGAGTTGGGTAGATGTGTCAGTCCTCAGGTCCTAGTCCTAGGGCTGGTCACTCAACGTCCATGTTCACTCCTCACTCCCCAGTCTTTCCACTATAAACCTTTTAAGGACTAAACATAAGTTGAGGGCAATCCATGATAAAAACACTCCACAAGGTCTGAAAACGTGTAAAGTGAGCAAGGGGTTTCCGTGATAATTTCAGAGAGCCGGGAGGGATACTGGGTAACTGAAAGACAAGCATTCAAAAATATCAGGGGAAATATGTGGATTGATGGATCTTCACTGCACACATATATTTACGGTACAACACATGCATATGTATGTGAGTATACATATGGGCAGATTCGGATTTCTGGTACATGGCAAAAGACCCCATTGAATTTGAAGAAGTGAGGAAGGTGAAAGGATGGCCTGGAAAAAGGGGAGAGGGACAGAGGGTGGCCGGAAAAAATGGATAGAGGGCCTGGAGGCTTATATTTAGAAACAAATAAGGCCATTATAGTTATTTACTACTGCATTTTGGAAGGGAAAATATCGATGCAAGTGAAGAAAAAAAAACTAACTTTTCCAGCACAACAATAATACATACCCGAAGTCAATCAATCTCATCAAAACTATCCCCAAAGGAAACATAATCCATCAACCGATCGTTAACGTAGAAGATGTAGAACACTAGGTGGTTAACTTTGCTAGTGTATTCTTAGCAACAAAAAAAAAAAAAAACAACTTTGTCGGTGTATTCCTATTTCGCACTTGATTGTATTTTAGTACCTTGTTTTTGAGTTGGCATCTTGCTAACTTTGGTTGTTGGCTTGGCACATTATTTACTTGGCGGTTATTTCAATCTAGCTGGATAGTTCCACTCAGAGTTGATGTTGTGTGAAACCCTTTTGACTTGTTGTACTTTGTGTTCCAGGTTAACAAAATTTTCTTCTGCCGATCAAAGAAAAAAAGAAAAAACACTAGGATTTAAAGCAAGGAGCATACCGCATTACCATGGCAGTATACAATTGCACGCTTCAACTCTGAAGAAGAAAGAATATAACCTACTCCAAAAGGACCTAGAAATTGAGATGTAACATATAATCCCATCTATTGGCTCAGAGCCAATTGACCAAGTCAACATTGTCATTCATGTAACCTTTACTTGTAGCCTTCATTATCTTCTTTTATCCAATTCTTTGCAAGGACAAAGAGTCAAATTTACATCGGTACTACATATAAGTTACTTTCTCCAGTATAATTTGAGCTTGATTAATACCTATTCCAACTGAGCAGATATGTGCCAATCTCATTTGAATATCCAATGAGGGAGTTCCGAACTAGTAGAACCTCTGAACAAATGATTATGAAAGAAAGGATGGAGAGTGAAGAACCAGAAAAACAAACTCTTTATTTCGCAATAGCAATTTCACTTTTCAATTTGCACTTCCTAGTCAATCTAAACCTGAAAAAAATAATAATAATAAAATAAGGAACTCTAGAGTCTAGACGAAAGTATTGCCTTGACATGTTTTGCTTCATGAGAATATGGTTGTGATAGATCAACTTTGACCCTATGGAGGGTATTTATTTAACATAAAGAAACACATAATTATGAACTGACATTCAGGCTACGTTTTAAGATACCAGCTTCGGAACATAATTAAGATTCCTGTTTGTGTATATCTAGAAGAAATCTGCCATCCAAATTGTCTTCTTTTTCTTTTTTGCGTTCATAGAATCCCTCTATTCCTTAAGTCTTTTTAACATGATTACACTCTTTTCCTATGGTGAAAAGAACTTAATTTATGGTTCAATGTCTGGTGGTCATACGTATTCTGTCAAATTTATTTAGTCTAATTCCAAAGAAAATACACTCTTTAAGTTGTGATATCCAATCTCCAAGCATGTGGGACAGTTCTATGCATGCCAAGTCAAAAAAGAAAATCTTTTTAACACTGGAAACATATTTTCAAACCATGGACATATCCAGGAAGTGTCAAAAGTGCGCAGGAGTTTTCCGAGAATGGTTGACAGAAGATTTTGTGCTAATTAAAAAATTATCAGGTACACACATGAGACACAAATGTGCAAGATCGTGCATTTACGAGAGAGAGAGAGAGAGAGAGAGAGAGAGAGAGAGAGAGAGAGAGAGAGAGAGAGAGAGAGAGAGAGAGCTTACAAGAACTTTCTTGATTAAAGGTTCATTTAGCCTCCCAAACAACCGAATTAGAATACAGCACATCAAATAGAGTAAGATGGAACACCAGCTATGAGTGAGCTGCTGAGTCTTAGATCCACAGCATCCTAGTCCTCTACTCTATCATTTCTAATTCATCTTCTTCGCAGTATAGACGACAACGCATGCAATTGGTCTGCAGTCAAAGGAGGCACCCTTTTCTTAGCCAACTTCAGGATATAGCTAGCCTTCAAAAGCTCCCCAGTCATCCGCAAGCCTTCAAGTAGTTTACAGATGGTATCCACGTTTGGAAACCAATTCTTACTCATGCTGTCTTTGCATATTGTATATGCCAAATCAAATTCCCCTCCATAACACAGATAATGGATCATAGTCTGATAAATTTGCAGATTGGGCTTGTGTCCCTTACTATGTAAAGCAGAATAAACCCTTTTGGCCATTTCCATATAACCAGCTCGGCAAAATCCTTTGATCACCAAATTATAAGTCACCAGATCAGGAGGTATCCTAAAATGCCACATCATACCCATCAAATTATTAGCGTCCCACGCACTCCCTTCGTTCACCAAAAACTGAATCCTAACGTTGAAGGTTGCAAGGTTGGGCAAACAACCCTTCAGCAACATAAGATTCCACAACCCATTGCCTATCTCTGACTGATTATCCTTATAGGCTGCTGATAAAAGTGTCGTGTAAGTATAAACATCTGGTCTTAATCCAAATTTTTCCATCTCTACCATGACTAAATAAGCTTTCTCCAATGTACCAATTTCACAAAATGCTTTAATAACAATATTAACAGAAAAAATATCAATCTCAATACCAAACTTCCACGGAACCTCCATGAGAAACGACTCAACCGCAGTTAAATCACGGGTTTGTGTCAAAACCTTAAGTGCAGCATTAAAAGACTTAACCGTCCTACGACAACCGTACAAATGCATATTATTGAAAGTATCAATAGCATGACTAATCATTCCAGCTTTTCCATACAACATTATAATCCGAACAATAAAACCTTCACGACGGCCTTGTGGGAGAACCTTCTGTTGCTCAAGTAGGTTCTCTATGTAATCAAACCTTCCTGCCCCAGCTAACCTTTTCACAGTATCCTCAAATGCTGACCGGTTTTCAATAACAAGCCTATTTTGGGAATTTGCCTTGAATAGATGGAACAGCTTCTCGGGGTCTCTCTCGGCCTTAAGCTTAACAAGTGCAGGTTCCTCTGAACCTATGGCTGTTTGTTTTCGAACCGGTTTCGCAAAAGGAGTGGGGATAGTATTGGCAGCAGTCGTTATAGCGTGGGTTGCAGTACCGAATTTGCGAATAAGGCGCAAAGCTAGCATGATCTGGCACTGGTCAATCAGATTTATACCCTCCCAGAAACTCCCATCAAATCTACATTTTAACTAAAGGCATCATAAAAAATTCTTCAATACCCTCGTAAAATTAGAGAAAACAGCTCTTACTTGGGGATTGGATTAGTTCTAAAGGATCAAAAGAATACAAAAAGAATTGATATTTGACTGTAGAGGAAGAACTTGATTGTTCACGTCGACGACAAGATCAATGTGAGGCGTCCAGAGTTTGGGGCAGCGAACTTCAAGCAGCGGCAAATGTGATGAAGCTCCTACAGACCAATTACAGCTTTTTTACTTTGGGATTGAATTAGTTCTAAGGGATCAAAAGAAATGACATTGGGAGGGTTGAGGAAGAACTTGATAGGTCTTAGTCGAGGCGATCAATGTGATCAGGAGGAGGTGGCTGCTGACTTCGACCGGCGGCGAAAATGATGAAGCCCGCCAACAGTGGTGGCTACAGCCATAGGGTGTTCGTTGAGAGCGAGAGAGCCTTCCAAAGAAAAACCCCAGAGGAAAAACCCTAGGGGGTGGGTTCTGAAAGAAGCGGTTGAGATCTCGGCTTGTCAGGGAGGATGAGATCATCACGGACTATCGTTAGAATTGCACAGTTCTATCCCTATATTTTCCATGTCATTCAATATTGAACCCTTCTTTTCTAAGGCCCGGTTCCCATTTGCTAAAATGAGAATCTCATAAAATGAGGAAATCAGATGCTAAAATCACAAACTTAATTTTATGGATTTTCCATTTTAGCAAATAGAAAACTAGGCCCTAGAATTATTTCATTTCTTTACCAAATTGACTTCCTTCATTCTATTGCGATCACCCACACACATTATTGGAGTGTTTGGTAACGTTTCTGTTTTCTATTTTTTATTCTAAAAAACTAAAAGTAGAATAATATTTATTGGTTATAAAAACAAAAACAAAAAAAAACATGCTTGGTAATAAAATTTCTGTTTTTTGTTTTTAAACGACCCTGTTTTAAAAACAAGGCAAATTACCTTTTTTTGTGTTTTGAAAATTTTCAGAAATTTTGAAAAAGTTTTTAATAAACACAAAACATGAATAAATTACCGAACTTTTTTTTTTTTTTTTTGACAAAGAATGAAAAAAAAAACAGAAAGAAAAAGGTTACCAAATGCCCTACATGTTTTCGATGAATCATGTACTGAAGTCTAACCTCTTTTTTTCGATGAATCATGTACTGAAGTCTAACGTCTTTTTCTATTAACCCAAATCTATTTCCATCACAATACAAGAGAAGGGGAGAGAGTTTAGAGAGAGAAAGTGAGGAGAGGGAAAAGACTCCCATGGCTGACGCCCCTTCCCCTCCCCCTCCACCCCCTTCCACCTTCTCCTCCTCCTCCTCTAAACGCCTTTTTGGGTGATCGGAGACCCCCATGTCGAATCCATTCCTTTTCGATCGGTGTGGGTGTTTGCGCTCGATTTTTGGGCCCTTGGGGGCCGAGGAGTTTCCGTCTGGATCTCCACCATCGACGGCGAGCGGCGACTTCCAATAGCTCCGGCGGACGCGAAGACGATGACCGGAGACTTCCGATGACGCATGCAAGGCAGCGATTTCAGTTTCCAGTACTTTTCTTTTCTTTTTTCATTTTTTCTGTATTTTTCCGGTTTTCCTTGTGTTTTGCGGGTTTTTTTTTTGGTATTAGTTGGCGTTTAATGCAATTTTCTCTCTATTTCTCCAAAAAAGAAGAAGAAGAACGAAGTACATTAAAATGGACACTAAAGACGATCTGATTTTAAAAAGATGTAAAAAGGATCCATACAACACTTTTTCATAATGTCTTGAAATAAACTATTACCCCGTTTCAAAATGCTTGTTTGGCTGGTCCACAAAACAAAACTTGAAAAAAAAAATTACATCACTTTTTTTTCTCACAAGTTACTAGATATGAATGGGTTTATTTAATTTGTGATTTTTTAATCATTTTCAAGTTCTCATTTTGTTGACAGTATAATATTTTTGGGACAAATGGAATATTAATCTCTATTCAATGATAATTCAAACTATAACACCCCTGGAACAATTGAAAAGCTCTTCGGAACTTCCTCACAGATTCTCAAGCAGCCAATGAATCCATTAAGGCCCCGATTGGATGGGGTATTATTTTCAGGGGGATAAGTTTTAGAGGAGGGATAAGATAAGAGAGGATATTATTTTTTAGGGTTGGCCCACATTGATGTGATGTTTATGGGGGGATAAAAAAGTAGATAGTTTGGATGAGGGATTAAACAGGGGGATAACTTTTGATTTGGTTTGGATGACTTAAAAATAAGAGGGGGTGGATGATGGAAAAAACTATCAAATGACTCTTTTTCCCTTGTGGTATACCAAACCTTATTATGCATTTATTTAATTATATAATTACAAGACTTTAATTTATTTTATTATTTTTGGAGAATTCCAAGTTAATTTAATTTATTTCACCAAAAAATTAATTATTTTAATAATTTTTTAAATAGCGTTTATTTTTTAACATTAGAATGGTTGGTTGTCATCCAAAATTTTATAAAAATGCATTTTTTATCAATAAATTCATTGTTTTATAAAAAACGTATTTGGATTTGAAATATTAAAAAACGTATTTGGATTTGGATATTTTACATCTTTATCAAAAAAATGTTTTATCAGCACATAATTTCCATTAGACAACAAAAAAAACAACAAATAATGACAATAACAACTTCACAAGTGCTTAGTAACTTTTTGCAAAACTATTACCCACAAGTGGCAATACAGTAATACATTGGAAAGCAGAGGATGTACCCACTTTTAGCTAGGGGAGGGGGATAAAGAGGGGTGTATTGGTCAAAAACCCAGCCCTCTTCTCCCGAATAATTTTTGGGGAGGGTGAAGGCAGCCCAAAAATTATTAGGGAGAGGCATCTCCATGGGGTAAAGCTTAGAGGGGGTGAAAGGTTATCAGGGAGGAAGAATTGGGTTGCCAAATGGGGATAATAAGGTGGGGTCCTCTTAAGAGGGGGTCAAATGTTATCCGGGGGAGATATCCCCCATCCAAACGGGGCCTAAGGGCCCGATTGGATGGAGCTAAAATTTCAGGGGGATAAGTTATAAGGGGGATAAGATAAGAGGGAGACATTTGCCCTTGATGTGATGCCTATGGAGGAGGGATAAAAAAGTAGATAGTTTGGATGATGGATTAAACAGGGGGATAAGTTTTAACTTGGTTTGGATGTTTTATAAATAAGAGGGGTAGATGATGGAAAAAGCTGTCAAATGACTCATTTGCCCTTGTGATGTCCCAAACTTGATTATACGTTTAATTAATTATATAAATGCAAAACTTAATCTATTTAATTAATTTTGGACAGTTTGAAGCTATATAAATTTATTAAATTGAAAATGTATTTTTTGTAATAATTTTATTTTAAAAAACGTTTTTTTAAATGGTTGTTGTTATCGAAATTTTGTTTTTAATTGTATTTTTTTTAAAAAAAACTTAAGTATAAAATAAATAAAATTTGTGGAGGTGTTACTAATTAGTTGGAGGGGGTACAATGTAATTTCTCACCTATATTATCATTTTTCCAGACAACGTACGCATTATCTCTTCTTCTTCTTCTTCTTCTTTTTTTTTCCCCTCCCTTTGACACACACACTCTCTCTCTCTCTCGTCCCCAACTACATACCCAATCTCATCTTCAAACCCAAATTCAAAGGTTATAACGTGGGATTCAATCTAAGAGCCAGGAGAGAATGTTGTTCTACTCGGCGAGATCTTCAAATCCATCCAAACAAAACCACCATCGGAGCACCTTGGATTTTCGGTTAACCCTTTGTTTTCTTGTATCAGATTCTTGCTTTTTTAAAAAAAAATGGATTGAGGAGTATGTATTTGGATGATTTATGTTTTCTCTCTCGGTACCGATTTCTATTTTCTGATGAATCTGATTTTATTTTTGTATTTGTTTGTGAATTTTTTAGTGTAGAGATGGAGGGTGGGGCTTGGCAAAGGGGACAAGGAGGGCTACAATCGTCATTTTCGTGCCCCTCTACAGGGAGATTATTTTTGGGTAGCCTCAGGGGTGCCCAAAAGTAATCAGGGAGAAAGTCCCACAAGGGGTGAAAACGTAGAGGGGATGATTTTAGAGTTGCCAAACCAAGCCAAACACGTGGGACCCACCCTTTATCACCCCTGATAACTTTTGAACGGTGTCTTTCCCCTCATCCAAACGGGGCCTAAATGTGTTAACTTAAAATAGTGAAAACCATGAATCCGTTTTTTAAACTTGATACAACCCTAAAAAATGTTTAGTGTGCAGAATTAAGCAAACCAAATACAAAGGTCAAAATTTCGTAATTGGTTTTTTTCTCTCAAAGAAAAGAAAGGTAGTTTTATGAGGAACACATTGAGAATCGGATATCAATAAGATACTGTTAACACCATATTTTACCACCTTATCGATATCGATAAAAAGGTGACAATTATGGGAATGCTACCTATTTTTATTAGTATTATTCTTATGTATTCGTATTAATATTATCTTTTATTATTAGTATTTTGTATTTTATTACATGTGCAGGACACTTGGCATTCTCCTACGCATTTGGAAGTTGAAAAGAGACATGGCTTCTCCTACACATTTGGAAGTTGAAGATGACAAGTGGAAGCAAGGGATTGAAAGAGTGCAAGAGAAGATAGGAAGTTATTTCCTACACATGTTGTTTCCTATAAATAGTCTCTTTAGACTTCATTGTAAACTCTCTCAAACAAATCAAAAGTCTATATTGTATTTTTCTTTAATTTTTGTCTTACTAACCCAGTTTTGGGTTGTAATTAGGAGTAGGAGTAGGAGTAGATGTAATTTAGATCCTACTATCAATTCGTTCTTGAAGATCGGTATGCTTTGCATCAACGGATTTCTTTTATGTGTCGATATTCCATCCGAAGATTAACGGAAGTCTCTTTCTTTTGTCTTCAGTTATTTCCATCCATTTCGCATTTGATTCGTTGCCATTTTACATCTGGTGAAGTCCTGAAATACGGCGAGGAACCACGGATTCGAGCCGCATTGCTTGCCCTTGTTTTTGTTGTTGACTTTGTTTCCCAAAATCTCTTATCGATTTCGATCGAAGAAAAATTGGCAAACAGATACAAGAGAAAATATAAAAGTAGTTGTCTAATAGGAGGGAACGTTGTCATTATTCCACGTATCCCATGTTGGGAGTAGATTGAGAATTAGCTAGAATTTTCGGGTTCCCTCAATTAATTTCCTGTAACCCTTTACAGTTAGTAGTAGCATAGAAAAATAAACCATTTTTTTCACATTTTTACTTTGGCTCCCATTTTTTTGTTTGGCTCCCATTTTTTCCATTCCAAATCCCCCTTGCAAGGCTACAATCTTTTGTATTATGGACAAGTTAGAGGCTGTCCATAATTAGTTCAGGTACACTTTTAACCAAAATGCCCTTCATCTCTCTAACTCTCTATCTACTTTTTACCATTGTTTTGTTCAAACCATAGGTTTAAGGTTCGAATCTCAATTAGTAGGCAAAATATATAATTTCATTTATATCTTTTTTTATTTTTTTGAATCCTACCCGGCTTGTTAGGCCCAATAACTTTACCTAATTTATAGGGAGCGAGAGTGGGTTATGTTTGATACCGAGACTATAGTCTCTCATCCGTGGTACAAGGAAACATGTGGGATTACATATTCCCTAGTATTTGCTAGTCCCACGTTTGTTGCTAGAACTAAATGCAGTGCTGGACTATAAAAGATTTAATAATAGGATTATATAATTACAATGCATTCGAAAAAATATTAAAATAGTTGGTATATATGTAAGGACCCGTGTTTTTAAATGATTTTTCATAAATAATGTTAGGGAAGTGTGAAGAATAGTTTTAAAGTGAAATGTGGGCTAATGTGAAGTTAGAATTGCATTTGGGTACATGAGAAACACATTTGAACATAAGAGGGTGTGTGTGTGTGATTAGAGATATGGATATAAGGCAAAAATACAAAACACAATTCTCTCTCTCTCTCTCTCTCTACAAGGAGGCTAGCCCTCCTGTCTCTCTCTCCCCCCTCTCCAAAAATCCTCTTCAATACATTATCAAATCCACTTCCCACACTTCATAACCTCAAGATCCAACCTTAGATCCGTCATCTACGCGCAATTTGGAGTTCGGGTCTTCTCGGATTTGCTTGGGGAAGACACATTTCGGTTTGGGTTGCAAGAACAAGCTAGGGTTTTCTTCTCCAACACATTTGGAGCTTATTCATTGAGGTATGGAACAAATATCTACTTCTTCAAAGTGTATATTGTTGAAATGTTGCAATACTCTTAGTTTTGCTCTATGATTTCTTGTCAAACTTGAACACTACCATGAAATTTGATTTTGATCTTGGTTGAGTCTTGATTCTACATATTTAGTTGCTAAATCCTTAAATTAGTTGACGAATTATCCTCCTCCCATGTTTAGTTGTTTGAAACCTTAAAATTTGGCTTGGTTGAAATCCCCTCCATTTGGGAAAAATCTGTCAAAACTGTCTGAAACTAGCTAGGTATCGATAACCCCATTTCTAGGTATCGATATATTTCTGTTCGTAAAATGTGTCCAGGTATCGATACCCAACTGTTTGTTCTGCTCCTAAAGAGCATGTAAAGAGGGTATCGATACCCATTGCTTTGAAGCTCAAAATTGTTGTTGACCTCTTTTTGACTTGTTTGAGTGTGTATTTGATATATTCATACGGTACACTCCATTATTAGTCGAAATACTCCTTTCTATCCTACCTTTGTATGATTGGTGATTTATCTTGATCTTCCAACGCACTTTTGACACATGTAAACTTAGTGACAATCGACCAAACACGTTAGTTGAAATGAAAGGGAAATGTTAGTACTTTGGGGGAAACACTTGTGATTGAAATGGATGATGTGAAGTTTGACAAGGGTGAACGGAGCCCACGAGATCCGGCAGGGGTGAACGGAGCCTACGAAAGCCGGCAGAGGGATAAATTCTCTATTTAAATAAGAGATTAACTTTGTGAATAAGTGGTTAATGTGGAAAGAATGAAAGACATGGTAGATTGGAGAACATAGACATTTGACACATTTGAGTTAGATTAAGGGTTAGCGAATGGGTTGATTGGACACTTGGGTACTTTGTGGACTCTTGACATTTGGCTCGACCATTCGTAGTATCCATTGCTCATTCCATTCATGATTGTCATTCTCATTTGCACATTTCATTCTTTATACCTTTAGCGTGAGTAGAATGTTTTATACCTTCAGGTATGCAACATGGATCATGAAGTTGGATGCTTGGATTGTGTGCATGTTTTGAAAGCTTATTGCCGTGGAGTTATCATATCATCTTGGAAACCTTATATTTTTGCGAAGCTGATTTTGTAACTTCATAATTCATTTATCTCTTTTGATGGATGGGAAAACTTGTAATAACTTGATATTTTATTATTGAAGTATTTGGGGTATGGGTACCCATTGACTTAGAATGACGTAAGACTTTGACTTATAATAGCGGTTTGGACTTTGAATCATAAAAAGGTTGACTATTATTTTGGAAAGTCGTTATCTAAATATCTTATAAAATTCCTTTCAAAAAAAAATATCTTAGAAAATTGAGGGCATGACAGTATATTTCAAACAAAAAACTCAAATAATTTTTAATAATAATATTAATTTTATTAAAATTAATTATTATAACTTCATTGTTGAGAAGTATAAAAAAGGGAGTTTTGTAATTATATACTCCATTTGATGTAAGTGTAAGCTAGTATAGGTATACAAAAGGGTAAATATGTCATTCGCACAAGGAAAATAATTTTCTCCCCTAATTAAAAATCATCCAAACCAAGTACTATTTTAGCCTCTTTTATAAATGTCATAACAATATGGATCCACACCCTCCATAAGTAATACCCTATATTGTTTATACACCCAAATTTTATCTTGCATCCAAATGAGCCGTTAAGGCACCTCTATAGAAGTTTATGGTGTAGATTATGTCTAAGCTATAATCTAACAACATGTCTTTCTTCTTCTTCTTCTTCTTCTTCTTCTTCTTCTTCTTCTTCTTTTCTTTTGGACGACAAAATTATTCAATATATTGAAGAAAATCGACAAGGGCACATCGAAAGGTGGAGGGGGATCCAACCAAAGTTTGAATGAAAAACAAGAAAAGAACAAAACAGAAACAAAACAAAAAAAAAACCACCCAAACCCGTCGACCTCAACCTTGTCGCCGACATTGATTAAGTTTATAACCATACCATGCCACCACCGCAACCCACCACCATTATTGATATGGGAGAGATCACGTCATGCCACTGTCGCAACCCCATAGACAACAAGATCGACTCCGAACAAATCACCAAAAAGCACAAAGCCTGGCACCAACCCCACTGAAACCCAAAACCACCCAAATAGTGGAACCCCCCAAAACACTACCTCATACATTGCATTGTAACCAACTCCGGCAGTTACCACAAGGGCACATCGATCAAATGATGTCCTAATTGGAAAAACCCACCACCACAACCACCACATCAGCTGGCCCAGGTCTTGCCCCCAACACTGATCTGCTACAACCCGCTCCATCGCTGCTACCTTCCCATCGCCTATTGTCTTCATTTGATTTGTTCAGCTTGTAAATTATTCTTGCTAAAAATCAAATTGATCGGACATAATTAGCAATTTGGAATTTTTGTACAATATTTGTCTTAAGAAAAATGAACCGATGTAACCATTAGTCAATTATTTTGAATAAGACACTTTTTAATATCCGATCAACTTGTTTTTTTTTTCCAGAAATAATTTATATACTTGAATCTAATAAAATGAACCACTTACTCATAAAATAGGTTGCGGAACTAGCGCTTAATCTTAGGTAGTGGAGAAATTATTTCGTATTCCTAGGGTAGTGCCACGTGCTACCTGTTGTGCGGAAGCATGAAAAAACATAGAAAATGGATGCAATTTATGCTATGTAATTGAACAAACCAGAAAAGAGAGGGAGAGAAAGAGCAATCACAAAGAACACAAAGATTTTACGTGGTTCGGCAATGAATACCTACTCCACGGGTAATCAGATGATTTTGGGGGTTTCACTTATTAGAAGAGAATCAGATGCCCGAAGGCTACAGATGAGCTTGCAGAGTTTCTCTCTCTTTGCCTCTCACAGAAAATCAGACGTGAAACCAATACAATACAAGAAAACCCTAAAAAATATATTTATAGGGCTGTTGTACGTTGCCCAAGATCCGGACCAAGCCCCCGCGGGTTCAGACCTCGCCTCCTCACGCCAAAACATGCAACCAGGACCCTTGGTCCGGACATCACCTTTACAAGGTCCGGACCAACACTGCTACGAGGTAGAAAAACGCTCAGAATTACTTGGTCCGGACCAGAGATGCTACGAACGTGGAAATCGAGCCAAAAACCAACACTACCCCAGACAATAGTGACTCCAGAAATTTATGGAGATGGCGTCATTTAAAAAAACTTGAATTGTAAGACTAGAAAATATACAGTAATAACAACTAATATATTCTATAGAAAACGTAAAAGAAGAAGTATTTACGTGGTTCAGTCACAAAGGATTTGTGACGTAGTCCACGAGAGAAGGGAGGAGAAATCTTTTTCATGGGTTGCTGTGATACAACACCCTAAATATAAATACACATTACATGTGATCAATAAGGGAAACAATCCCATAACTTCAGCCACCAGTTTAAGCAACAAATTACCGCAGTATTGGTAGCGAATCTGTGATTAGAATCACGCATAATATGGAAAGATTTTCCCCTTCTCCAACATATTCCAATACAACGCCATCATGTATTTGAAAACATAAATTGACCTAGACTGAAAAATGTAAACTAATCAACAAGTAATATTTTCCAAAACCACGTGATTCTGGAGATGGCATGGGGTCATTTAAAAACTTAAATTGCACCTAGGCTAGAAAATATACACTAATGAACAAAATAATATATTCCCAAACTACGCATTGTCTGGGGTACCACTACCACCTGGGACTTCTGGAGCTCCCTCCTAGGACTAACTGACCCCAATCCATCCCGTCGCCAGTGGCCTGAGCCCTTAATTACAACACATTTACATAGGATCCATCACTAATTAGTCATGCAATCCACATGAATTTGTGGTATTAAAGAGGTTAATTTGGGACATCACTTGGCACCAACGGTGGCACTGAATAACTTTTCTAGGTGGTGTGTCCAAATGCAAATGGTGTGCTTAGATAGGTGTGCGCATAACAAGACTCGATAATCCGATAAAATAAAAAGACTCAATTAGAAACACTATAAAATATTCTCGGATTTTTTTTGTTAATTTTGATGTTCATCATGTGATATTTTATTGTCTAGCTAGATTTTATTTTAGGGAAAATTATTGAAATGGTCCCTGTAGTTTCACCCGAATCTCGATTTAGTCCCTCTAGTTTCAATTGCACTCCAACGAACCATGTAGTTTCAATTTTGGTCGATTTTGGTCCAATTGATAACGGACGTTAGAAAACATAACGGAAATTCCAATTTGGGTTTTTTTAGGGGCATACATGACTTTTCGCCCACCCTCCCCTCCAATACCCAAACCCTAACTCCTCCTACCCCTTTTTGCCGTATTATTTTCATCCAAGAAAAAAAATAAAACTGCTTTGGGTAGCTCTCTCTCTCTCTCTCTCTCTCTCTCTCTCTCTCTCTCTCTCTCTCTCTCTCTCTCATTTCATTCTCCTACCTTTGATCCACCACCACCACTTACTGGGTTTTGAACCCTTGACCTTGTGGTTCATGGACATCAACTAGAACTAATTTTATTGCAACTAATTTTCATCTAGTGGGTTTCATTTTCACATCTCCCCACTTTATTGCAACTAATTTTCATCTACTGGGTTTCATTTTCAGATACTTTTGGTGTAAGGACTCGTGTTTTTAAAATAATTTTTCGAAAATAATGTTGGGGAAGTGTGAGAAATGTTTTAAAATGCAAAATGGGGTCAATGTGAAGTTGGTATATGCACTTGGGTGTCTTTGCAATGCATTAGAAACATGAGGGGTGAAGTGTAATTAGTGGGGTGTGTTTTTAAAAAGTGTTGGCTGATTTTTTTGGAGAGAAAAACACCTCTCTTCCTCCCAAAACCCACCAACACACTCTCTCTCTACTCCTCCATTGAAGCTCCCCTCCATCCCTCTCACCAACCTCCATAAAAAACAAGTCTCCAACTAAAACCCCTTCATTAAACCTTCCTAAAATCACGTGATCTACGCATTGGTGTACTTTTTTCCTACCGGTGTTTGAAGGATTCTCTTTTGGATTTTGAGCTTGGGTTTGGGTTTCAAGTTCATCACAAGAGGTAGGGAAATTTCTAACTCTTCTAAGTGTAAATGTTGTGTATGTGTGTGTATAAGCTCTTGGATGGTTCATCTTCTTGTGTCTTGTGTATTTCATTGAGAAAATTATGTTTTATTCTCAAATGGAGCTATTATGTGCTATTCCTTGGTTCATATATGATTCCTCACTCAATTTGGATGTTACTTGGTCTTAATCTTGCAACAAATCCATGTATTTGCTTGAAATTGGAAGGAACCCAATTGGAACCCCATTTTCCACTCAAATCTTTGAGTAAATGCTTGATTCTTGTTGATTAATGTTTCCTTGATCAAATTGAGTGTTAAATTATCTCCCTCCATCCAATTCCATTGATATTTGGCTTTGGAATCATCCAATTCGGAGTTATAGAGCAAAATCCCCAAAAATCTCATTTTTGGGCTATTTTCGGCCCCTTCTCTGGAAAACCCGCCCGGGCGGGATTTGTAGCCGCCTGGGCGGTTTTGTTTGTGTTGTTTTGGCCCACCCCCATGCACTTGTTTGGTCTCTAAACATGTTTTTCACTTGTATTTAGACATTTTCCAACTTGGTAGCACTTTGGTACCTAATAATAATGGGGATTGATTGGTGTCACTTGTTCCTTGCTATTTTGGTGAATTTGGTTAGGTCACATTGCATTTATTAACACTTGGCGTGTATTCGGGTTGAGTGGGAGGTCCGGGACACATGTAAATGAATAATTTAACTTGTGAAACATATATGGGACTATGTTGACACTGTATCTTGATGATTGATGATATGAATGTAAGATGATTGACACGGGGCCCGAAAGGGTATGCCCGGAGTGACACGGGGCCCACTAGGGTATGCCCAGAGTGACACGGGGCCTTTATGGTATGTCCGGAGTGACACGAGGCCTATATGGCATGCCCGGAGAATATTCAAATGTCTAAATGAAAAGTGATGAATGTGATAACTGTTTTGGGATGCATGTGACGTGTCGTGTGCGTGTCGAGTACGAGCCGGGTGCGAGTGATGGTAATTGATAGCATTTGGTGGCTTATGTGTATTTTTCATGTTCTTAAACTATTGATCTCCCTTTGGTTCTTGTTCCTTGATCTAATCATTCTTGGCTATCACTCATGTACATTTCATTGCATTTAGAATTGTTAGACTTTTCTCTACTGGGCTAGTGTAGATCAACCTATCAATTTTCAGGTACCCACCAAGGAACATGATCATGGAGTGCTTGGAGTGCATGCATGCATTGTTTTGAAAGCTTATGGAAGAGTTATATCATCATCTTAGAAGTAGTATTTTTGCCAAGATGATTTTGTAACTTGTTAAGTCTTCTCTTTTGATAATGGGTTGTAAACTTATTTAAAACATATGTACGTGTATATTTTGGGTTCGGGTACCCATAGACATTTATGTACCATGTTGTTGACTTTGACTATTCTACTTGGACTTTGACGTGGCCCATGGACTGGTTGACCATCCACGGGATTTTCTTAATGATTTATCTTTTAAAATTTCGAGGGCGTGACATTTGGTCCGGATTTTGAAGTTGTAATACACTTAGGCGGAATCAAAATTACCTGGGTTTGTTTTTTATCTGGGTTTCTCTTTAACTCTTATGTGTTGGCGTTGTTCATTGAGGTCGACTAGTCTAGTTGATAAGTTTGCCCGCGACGGAAATCGAAAAATCTATGTAAACGACGATGACGATGATTTCCGAATCCGATCGATGGAGATGTCCTTCAACAGTGAGTTCCGGTGACAAGCACTTTGTGGCCGGCTTTTGCTAGAACTCCAGCGACTACCCCGCCGCCGGAGCCTGAACTAATCTGAGTTCTTTAGAAAGATTTAGGATTTGAAAGCCACTCCTCCCACCGAGGATTCCTTCTGCTTGATGTCCGCCACCCGCCGCCTGTCGCCGTCGTACACGACACAACATCTCTGCGGGTATGACCCTTGTATATCGTATAAACTATAAAGAGCTCTTTGTGATGATACGGGACTTGATCCACCGCTGTTTCTGCTGCAACAACCTGAGGTTACGTGAAAATTGGGTTCCGATTGCAATTGGTTTCGTGTGCTTTTGGCCATAGTAGGTGGATTTTGTATGCTCAATGCAAATGGAAGTCTTTTGCCAACTGGGGTAAGGGGAAGAAGTTAGAGAGAATTGAAGAGAAGAGGAATTGATTTGATCTCAAGAATTTTTCGGATCCACCACTGCTACAATTGATTTGATTTGATCCACCGTTTTTTTTTTTTTTTTTTGAAAAAAAGAAGGATTAGAGTTAGGGTTTCACATTGGGGAAGAAGAAGGGTGGGCGAAAAGTCATGTATGCCCCTCAAAAAAACCCCAAATTGGAATTTCCGTTATGTTTTCTAATGTCCGTTATCAATTGGACCAAAATTGAAACTACAGGGTTCGTTGGAGTGCAATTGAAACTAGAGGGACTAAATCGAGACTCGGGTAAAACTACATGGATCATTTCGATAATTTTTCCTTTATTTTATGATGAATTGAATGATACGAAGCATCCCGTGGGGAAGAGAAGAAAACTGCCAATTCAAATTATGGTATCTGACCAGTACTAATATGTATTTGTAGGAAAACGGGTATCGAAACCGGTTGGTTTTCTATCCAACGAGAGGCTAAAATAGAAGCAGCATCTCTTTTGTTTGGTGATGACGTGAAAGAACCAATACCGATTGTGTAATTGAAGTCCAGCACACTTGACATTTATTACATTGTTGAATAATCATGTCGTAATTTTCTTCTACAGTGAGAGATTTCGACCTTATCAAGTATTATGGTATTATGCTAGAAATTGTGTGAGTAATTATTATACTCCCTCCCCAGTCAAAAAAAATTACCGTCTTAGTTTAAAAAAAAAGGATTATTTTGTAAACAATATATTTTTTAAAATAAAACGTTAGTCTTTTCCACTAATTACAAAAATTATCTAGGAATTTGCAGAAAAAAATAACCTTTTAAACCTACAATATGAAGGACTTCGATCGTTAGGCTTTGGAACAAGGGCCGGCTCTGAGATTTAGGGGGCCTAAATGATTTTTTTTTCAAATTGGGCCCTCAACTCTTAATATATCGTAGTTAAAACTTAAAACTACTTAGGAAAACAAAAAATTTCATAAATAAGTCATTTGAAAGCATAACTACTACACAGACATATAAAATTGGAGACCCCAAAAATTGATCAAAATTTGAGAGCCTAAAGCGGTGGCTTTACGGTCTTTAGCCCAAAGCCGGCTCTGTTTGGAACTCCACACTTGTTGTTAGGTGGTGTGTTCGAAATAGTTTGCAGGTAACACGTAACAAAGACTCAATTATAAATGCTTTAAAATGTTCCTCTTTTTTATTTTTTATGTATCTTGTGTGAATTGTGATGGTATAAACAAGAATATAAGATACTCCAATTGCAAGATCTCTCTCTCTCTCTCTCTCTCTCTCTCTCTCTGTAACCCTGTGTGTGTTATGGCAAGCAAGAGCCGTTCTGATTTTAAGGCAACCTCGCGACCGGCGACCATATTCGCACAGGTGTTAGCCATATCAGTGTTAACCCTTGTGCTTGTATGGCTTCTACACTTCAGGGGAGGCCTTGCTTACAGTTCACCCAACAAACAGAAGATTTTCAATGTAAATCTCCTCCCTCTCTCTCTCTCTCTCTCTCTCTCAACAACACTAATTACTGTACATGCACACAAATCTTCGATATATCGGCTTTCTCATTGTTGTTTGATTTTCTTTTTTGGCTTTTTTTTTTTTTTTTGCAGGTGCACCCATTGCTAATGGTGGTTGGGTTCATTTTAATATCTGGGGAAGGTAAGAAACGTTATGATCAATTCAAGATTTCAAGGGTAAATTTTTTCCTGCTACCTCATTTTCTTATACTGAAATAATTAATCTAGATAAGATCAACCTCCAGGAGTAGTGAACTTTGGAAGATCGATGTTAGAATTTTGAGAAGAGTGTGGATATTGTGGGAAAGAAATGTGCTTCGGGCGTTTATTTGATTACCGGATTATATTTTTGCAAGGATTGGAAGAGTTAGAGGCAATTTGTGGGTCCCCAAGATAATCCAGTAATAGATAGGGTTATATATACTGTATTTATGAAAGATGCTAGGAATACAATTATTCAAATACAACACTGAACGCAATCTCTCACATATACGTGGGTCTTGCAATAATAAATTCCGCGTAATAAAACCACCAGGTGTATGTGAGGAGTTGTGTTCACATATACTGTAGGATGCATTCAGACTGTCCATCTCAGTTGTTGATGTTCAGATTCGTTCTATTCTTTGTCCATCTGTTGCGGAGATAAATGGTCTGGATGTGCCATGCAAGGTGCCTGCAGGGAACCGCCCCACAGGACCCGGGTCCACAAACGTGAGGCCAGTTAATTTTTATTGAAGAAAACCTTTGGGGCCACTATGTTCCCCAAGGCCAAGCATCTAGTCCCATCCTTTACTGTACTCTGTTAAGTTATAAATCACTGCTACAAACTCAAATTGGGATTCCTCCACGGTCTCATTGGTATATGGTTTTGAAACAGGTATACATGATGTTTTGAAGCTCAGGTATCATGATGTCTCATTGGTATATGGTTTTGAAACAGGTATAATGATGTACAAGATAGTCCCAGCACCAAAGAACACCCAGAAAATGGTTCATCTCATATGTCTTTTCATAGCTGCAGTTGCTGCAATTGTGGGTATTTCTGCAGTTTTCAAGTACCACCGTGACCTTGCCATTCCACACATGTATTCCTTGCATTCCTGGATTGGCATCTCCACCATCTGCTTATTTGGTATTCAGGTTATCCACTTTGTCATTCCATTCCCTATATTCTACTGAAATTCAATTGTTAGTTGTGGTTTTTACACAGCAACCGCTATTTAAGCCAAGTTTGGCTTAATAAGCCAATTGACTTTTTTTTGTTTTGTCTTTATTCATTTTTTCTCCGCATTTGTTAATTTGGCGTCAAATTTTTGTGACTTATTCATTCGTCTCCACGAACAAATCGGAAAAGTAAAAACTTATATTTCAAACTCAATTTTTTTATTGTCTTTGTTCAAAAAGTTTTGAATTTGATAATATTTTTTTACTTTTCCGGTTTCTCTAATCGAGACAAACCAATAATCCATTAAAAAATGGACGCAAAACTAACGGATGTTTTTTTTTTGAATAAATTAAAACAAAAATAAGCCAACTGGCTAAGCCAAACCTAGCCTTAAACCCTTGTTCCAAATACTAACTCAAATCTTGTGAATTACTGTTGTCAGTGGATGGTTAGTTTCTTCTCCTTCTGGTGGCCTGGTGCAAAACAGGAAACAAGGTTTAGGCTCGTCCCATGGCACGCAGTGTTCGGCATGGTCATCTTCTTCATGGCTATTCTCACCGCCGAAACTGGTCTTCTTGAGAAATTTACCATCTTGAACATAACGCCGGGCAGCCAAGAAGCTCTCACAGTAAATTTTACAGGTCTTTTACTAATCCTATTCGCAATCTCTGTTGGCCTCTCTGCCCTCCTCCCGCGGAAAAGTTTGAAGATACCGTCTTGAAGTTGAAGTTACAGTGTCTGTCTATATGTTGATGTACATAAAATTTTATTGAGAGTACTTGTACGTGACAGTAGTAACATTTGTTTTAATGCAACGATTGGTATTGTAGTGTGAAATGGAGAAGACTGCAAAGCCTCATTCTGTATTGCACAATTGTGTGTGTATGAAAAATTCTGTGGAATATATGTAAATCAAAGTCCTTCTTATGGGGTAGTTGTATTTTGTTTTATCGTATTTAAATGCTTGTACGAGGAAGATGAATGGTTGAAATCAAATGAACGACCCAACCCGGGGTGGATATTGAACTCCGAACACATTTTATTCGATTATAATCATCTTTTGCCAAATCCCTGAACTTTGAAACGTGACAGGGAAAAAAGAGAGAAAAAAATAGAACAGGTTTTGTTTTGGATTGTCTGTCTTGTCATGCCGTTGAACTCCTCAAATAAATGGAATTTTTTTGGTACATGATTAGTGCTTAAAACCTAAAAATATCAAGTTGACTTTGATATAATCATCTTTTCCCCCCTTTGTCAGCCACCTTCTTTTTTTTTTTCTTTTCTTTTTTTGGTTTGATGGTGTGGGATGTCCTAGTCAGCTTACGCCGAGACTAAGAAATTTACAATAAATAATTTTCTGTGATTTAACCTCAAGAATCAAACCATAATCAATCGTGTGAGAGCAAACACACCAACTAAACCCAACCCTAGGGGTTGTTCGCTTTGAAATAAGCATCTGAGATACGTGTCATAATTCGCTTATTGTAAAACTATGTATCAAACTCTATATTTTAAATGAAACCATAGATGAGCAAGAAGAGATCCCTGCTGTCACCAAGGAATCCCCTCAATCAATTCGCAACTTTGTGATTGAAGATGTATTTGGTGTCGATGAACTATGTATCTTTGGACTTATTTGTTCCTTGATCTAGTTTTATGAATTTCCGTTGCACCAAAAAAAAAAAGTACACACATCCCGGCCCTAAGTACTAAAACGAATTATGAATATTGTGTCATTTTCTAGAACTAGTGATGCAGTAGCCATGGAGAAAAAGTATTTTCGGCAATATAAACCTCGGGTGGCAAAATCGTAATTATGCTGCTGTGGCATTTTGCGTTGGGCCCACTTGGGTCGGACTCGAAACGGCCCAACGATCAAGACCCATCGCTTATGCCATGGTGTACGTCGTTTTTCGGGCTTTCGTCATTGTTTAGGGCTCCAAATGGCCAAATTTGCCGTTTAAGGAAAGATTTGACTTGTCAATTACTTGGGCAAGGAAAATCCGAATTAAGCTGCGCTTTCGGGAAACATTCTAGAATTTTCTCTAGTTTTTTATTTTGCTAGTATTTTCGAAATTTCCATTTTTGGTAATTTTGCGTTTTTTATTGTTTTGGCTTCCTTTTCGGAGCAAATCAATTAGGGTTTCCGGTTTCCTATATAATAAGTTGTAAGCCTTAAGGGCAAGGCAGTTTTTGAGTATTATTGAATGATAAAAGAGTCTAGAGAGCGTTTTCTCTAAACTTTTTTGTTTGTGTTCGATTGTTGCACGTCTTTTTCTGTAGTTCATAAGGCGCCCTGCATCAACTAGGATTTTTTTTGTGTGCATAAAGGTACCTTTCAAAAGAGTTTCTTAAGAGGATGACATTATGACAACTACTTCTCAACCATGTCGGTTTAATTTGGTAACACTATCGCATCCATCAAAAAGAAGAAGAAATTGACGAACTATATGGTACCCAAGATCCATCAAATGTCTGAAATTAATTTTCATAAAAAACTATACTATAAAATTTTCGATATTGTCACGTGCATATATATTTAATAAATAGCTTTCGTAACTAACAATTTTTTAGAACTTAAAAATTATTCTGGGTTTAAAGAGAAAGTTAGCATTAGGCTGACATATAATTTAGTTTCTTATTGTTTGCAAAAAAACTATGAAACCATTTGAGCAATTTTTCAGTGCCGGGAGGGTACCTCTTCGTACCCTCGGCGCATCTATGCCGTCCATTTTGGTTTTGGGTGGTCCGGATATGGAGAGAGAAAAAGGAGAGAGAAAGGAGGAGATGGGTTTTTTAAGGTGCTAAGTAGTTCTTTCGATGATCGTTTGATGAGTTCTTATAAAAAATTTGTACGGAACTCAAATGAAAAAAAAACACATCTACATCATATAGATTATAGGAGTTTGACTTTATTTTCTATTTAACTTAATTTTATGGGGCAACAATAGATTTGTTTTGTGATGATTTGATTATTTGAAGTCAAAGTATAATGGTGTATACGAAGCAATTACAATATTTTGTTAAAGAATATCTTTCTCTCGCACATCACACTAGTACAAAATTCAAATTAAAAACGTATAAAAGTTATGCAACAATAATTAAAAACGTATAATTATTGGATGCACAATAATTATAGTGTAAATATTTTTCAGTTGTCCAATGCATCGAACGAGCACAGATGCACCAACACAACAATTAGAGTCGGAGGAGAATTCTAAGTTTCGAATGGGCCGGGAACGCGGGGAGAGACATGCATGGGAGTGTAGTAAGCAGGGGCGAACATAAGGGGGTACGTGCAAGCTCATAAGCTTATGTACGTTAAAGCTCATAAGCTTAGCAAGTCAAGTAGTACCTTATTCAACCTTGGTTTTAATTAAAACAAAACAAGCTTAAAATTAAATACTTTCAAGCTTGATTTGTTTTTACAATTAACCGATGTTCAACGATCTTATAAGGGATGTAAACTTGGAATCTCTATTCATTTATCAGGCCAAGGGCAAAAAAGCCATGCACAGAAAGAGATTTGAAAGATCCCTTCTATGCAATTGTCTTTTCATCGTACTTTTGTATTTAGTTTTAACAAATTGAATTGTATATAGTTTTAACAAAAATGAAATGATCCAGACGAATACAGAGATAGTCCGCGTATATATATCCTTATAAACTGCACACACACAAAAAATGTATTTTTATTTTAATTATAAATGTATGACAATAGAGAAATCTTATGTATCTGATGCCTTGGATACATATGCACTGAACACTAGAGTCCAGAAGTGGAGACTTATTGAACCATTTAGTCCATGTTAAAGTTTTACAAGGTCTAAGGTCCACAATTTTTTTTAAAAAAAATTTTAGGTACTTTAAAAGGGTGCCCTAGGGTTTAGGTTTTAGGGTGCACTTTCCTATTATAGGATTTTAGTGGTTTAGGCATTTTCGTAGTGTACCCTAGAGTTTTAGGCGCGTTCATAGGGTACCCTAGGATTTTAGGCACTTTCATAGGGTACAAACTTTTTTGGCACTTTCATAGGGTACCTTAGGGTTTAGGTTTTAGGGTACACTTTCCTATTATAGGGTTTTAGTACACTTTCATAGGGTACCCCTAGGGTTTTAGGCACTTTCATAGGGTACCCTAGGATTTTAGGCACTTTCATAGGGTACAAACTTTTTTGGCACTATCGTAGAGGTGCAAACTTTTTTATGGTAAAGGTCAAAAAAATAAATAAAAAAAAATGTCAGCGTTAGGACTGGATAGGTTATAAACTTGTTTGATGGATTAATGAGGTTACAAATTCTTTGCCTAGGATTTTTGAACAAGTCGCCCTAAAGAATTGACTAGTATCTCCACGAATCGTATTATTTGTAGCAAAACAATTCCAGTTGTGCCTCATTCTTCTTTTATTATTGGTGAATAATTGTTAGGTGGTTGGCATGACAAAGACAGCCATATACAAATAAACAATTCTCATTCCCAGAATTTTGACTAAATCTGGGGGTTGGATGTAATAAGTCTATGATTTCATACCCAAATCCTGACCAATAGAAATTTTGATACTTGGTTCTGGCACTATGAATAATTTAGCTCAAAATGCTACTACTTGTCACTTTTCAGTTTAAATGATTCCAAGCACATTTCTTGCTTTAATTCATTTTATTCATTCCACTTTTTGTTTTATAATTAAAGCATCTCCCACAGTCTGTCAAGTTTTAGGCATAATTATGCTTAAAATAAATTATCCCACATCCATGGTCAAATATTCCAGTCTATGGATAGAGAGACATTCCATTTTGAGGCATCTCTCACTCGGGAAATTATTCTCGGGCGAGTTGACTTACTACGACCCTTAACCATCACACAAATTTGTGGAGCCCACTACGTGTATGGTGCATTTGTGTTATTGTACGTGAAAATTCCCGGGGGCGAGTATCAGACCACTCTGGTCCGACCCGATCGGATCCCCAGATGGTGAAACTATCCATTCAAGTTATACCATATGCTTCACTAATCGAAGGGTAATGAACTTTGAAACCACAGTCAAATGCATGGAAATACACGGTGACAACCACTCCACTCGCAAAACCTAATGACACATCAACCATACATTAATGTGGAGCTCACAACTAAGTGTAAGGATCCCATATGAGTGCCTCTGAATAAGTTTTACTTATGGGGGACCAGGCCTCTATAATCCATCCACCCTCCATCTATAATGTGCAAGAAAGGAAAGAAGTACATCAAAAGAAACACAGAGAATACTTGCCCAGAAACAAAATCTCACATAGAATAACTCCAAAAAAGACCCAATGCCCTTACCAATACCACATCATAACTCAAGAACAGGAAAACAAAAATGCTGAAATAATTACCTATCAAAAGAGTTGAATCTTCAATACAGATAACACAACAACAAAAAGATAATTGCTACAGATTATGCAGCAATATCCCTATAGCTTCTAACATCAGCTCCTTCTCTCCCATGCTCTGTTTCACACCTCTATACTCAGGAAGCAAAATAGGAGAATTGAAAATTCAAACTTTTACAACGGAAACCAATCGTTCAATTTGCATTTGAAGAAACACCCAGAATCCAAAATGCAGAACCACAAGCCACAACCATAGTCACGTCAATAGCAAATAAACAAAGTTACTTGAAGGGTAGAAAGGGAAATTACACCCGCTGCTGCTTTGTTGCCTCCATCCTCTCCAACAATCCGGCAATCTCCGCCTGCATCCTCGCCTTCATCTTGTAATAGTCGATATGCGAATCTTCCAAAACCTTGAGCTCCTCCAGTTTCTTCCTCCGCCTCTCCTCAGTTTCTTGCAAACAAAGTTTCGCCAACTTCTCCGCGTACTCCTCGTCCATTTTATCGCTCTTCATCCGAACCATGCGTCTGAAACTCTCCGAGTCTCTCCTTGCTTCGTCTGCTCGAGTTTGGAACATTCGCGCTTCCGCTTCCTTAATCCGCACAATGCTTTCCAAGCTGTCGAACCCGTCTTTCTTTGAAAACTTCACGGACCACTCGTCCTCTATCATTCTCTCACCCATGAGGGTTGTGTTCAGATTGCTCTGATGGAGATCGTGGGGCAACATACCATTTGCAGAGACTGTGCTGTAAAAAGTCTTGGGAGACTGTGAGCTGGTTTTTCGGGCTTCATCTTTTCTTGGGTTAGTTTGAGTCACTGGCAACTCTTTCGGGGGCATGCTTGAAGAAGGGAAATCCGACATGCCATCTGTGTCTATCGTTCAAAAAGAAAGGGAGAATAAACAAATGCATATAATTGAAATTCAGTATAACCTATAAAGAGGGAGATCATGAACTAATTGGTGCATGCAAAGGAACACATGAGGAAAGAAGAAAATAAAAAGAGGAATAAAGGAAATGCATACCACAGAGACCATTGAAAGGCCATATTTGATTGGTCGGACTAATAGTTAGCTGATTGATAAGTGATATATAATAAGCAAGATGATTAATTGTACCGGTTTAATAGCAATTGGAATACTAATACCACATCTCCAAGCACTATAGATCCCATGCTTTTGAGGACTCGTTATCCAACAGGTAAGTAGTCAATCGTCTAATTGTTGCTGTCAAATGCCGGAAATGCGACCCTACGGGTTCGTAGTCCACTCATTTTGTATTAATCCCCCAATCAAACAGGCCTAAATTTTTCCTGTTTGAATCCTTTCATTCCTTGCACTTTTTAATTACTACTAGACCATAACAGAACCAAATCCCTAAGGCTAACACGCCAGATTTGGGCCACTTAGTGAACCAGACATGCTTGGATGAGAGAGAGAGGTTCGAAACTGACATGCAGACAAAAACAGCAGTGAAATTTGAAATTCTGCACTACTGGGGAAAAGGATAAACATATGCCAGAACAGAATTGGAAAAACCCAAAGAGGTCATGTAATTAACGCTACATAGACCACAAATATCTTCTTACCTAAATCTCAACACCATCTGGTTAAGCTCATTCAATAAGCATCATTAACTTATTCATTAAGTAGCAAGAAAAACCCGTCCAATTCACACAAGAAATCTCTAGTAGGTAAGAATCACCTATTTCCCAAATGTATCACTATGAAACTAAGAATTGAAACAAGTCAGGTTATTAGACAAACCAAACCATCCAAATCTAAAGTGAAGTAAGAGACAGGCTGGAGCCTTTTCAAAAGTTATGGTTTAGGTCAAATATTGACAATAACTTGTTGCCCCGGAAAATGCCCAAGTACTGATGCAGGCACAAGTTTGGAAAATACAAATTTTTTACTTACTATTCCAGTCTTAGGATTTTGTATATAACAATACAACCTAGGCATAGACAGCTCGGACTCTTAAGTTTCCTTGATAGTTAATAAGGTTGATTTGGTCTTCCAATTTTGTTTTGACTTGGTCTACAAGAATAAGATTTACTTGCTTATCTTTCATGTCCCTTTCATTATCCCGAGGATAGATTACTGCGACTGTAAGTAAGGGTGTATGCTTCAGGACTACAAATAGTTGTGCTGTTCATGAATTATTTAATTAACTGAGTCTCAGAGAGAATTTCTCTAGATTTCACTGTCTGTGATTGTCCTTGTCGCACATTCTTCTATACTATACGCTTCCCTGCATCGGGTACACTTAATTGGTAAACTCAATTATATTCCTCTAAATACGTTTTGTTTGTTCTGCTTTGCACAACCACATCGTGAAGGAAAGCAGTGAAGACCAAACTATCGGTCCTACTGTTCTCCAAGTCCCCCCTACTCCTACGGAAATAGGTCAACAAATTCTTGATTAAATTTGAACACAAGCATATCAGTCAAAAATCTACAAACTCCAAAGATTCTGTTGGATAACTTTGATGTAAGGTATCAAAATGCAGAAGATTTATGTTGTTCTCAAATATTTAACTAACAAGGGGAGTGAAATTTTCTTTAGATAAACAATCACACTGAAAGCTGTCCACTAACTCATCATGTCCCCATTCAGGTCTAGTCTGAAAACTGAAGCAATTTGGAAAGGTTTTCGCTCTCTCTAAGGAGAAGATATCCGGCCCAGATTTTACCTCACCCCTAGAAACATACCAATCTAACTAAAAGCCATTTAACCTGCAAACAGAAAAAATGACAAAATCCTTGAACGCAATCATATGTCGTCTTCTGTCCAACTGGATTTTCATCCAAACAAAAGACCGGTCCAAATTTAGCATTAACCTTCAAATGACTGGTGGTCTTTAGAGTTTCTTTTCAAGGAATATTCTAAAACCAAATTTCTGGATTGGAATTCCTCTAGTAGGCTTTGACAAATGCTTTGAGAACTAGAATGAGAAGCAATTGAAATGAACTACGTCATGTAAAACACAAGTAGAAGACAAAACTAATTATGTGCAGCCCTTGTTACGCAACATCTTCTGTCAACAGTAAAGAACAGAAATGCAAAGATAGACCAACATAATTCCTATAGGTAATGGTAGCCGGTAAGAACACTAAATAACATACAAATCAGTAAAGAAAATGCTCATGTGGTATTACTACTTGAATGTACCAATGGTTATGAAGATATGAGTGGGGTCAATAAATTATTGTGTTCGTGGCATATAGGTATTTTATGCACTATTTGGTGTACCAGTTACTATTCATAGACTTTCCCAACCCCATAAAATAATCTAGCGATTTCAAATCGCTAAGAAGAGCTAACTGTCAATAAATAAAAAGTAGATGTAACAAGACAAGGTTCTCTGGTTCTCACAGTGAAAAAACTGGACGATGTAACTGCAGACTTCAAAAGGAGACATCAATTTGCTTTCAAGCTTGTTGAGCATTTGGTCAGCCTTAAGATGCAGCTCCTTCCCTTTGAAATCTTCACTTCCCCGAAATATTTTCCTCACACAGTCAAGCTCCTTCATTAAAGTTTCAAGACCCCAATCCTTTGCGCACGACATAAACACATCCTTCACAAATCCAAACATCTCTGAAGCATGACCACATCCAAGGCAGTGAAATTGCATCTCAGTCGTCCCTGATGGCCCCTTCAAGCTGGGACCCGGTTTTATGAGATTCCTTTGGATGCCACAGGCAGCATGACACCAATGCGAACAAACATCACATCCAACCCAACTACAAGTGTTGTTAGCACAATCAAAGTTCAAACAGACGGGACACATGCACTCACTACAAAACCCTTTCTTTGTCGAACAAATCTTGCAGTCACAGTCTTCAACAGGCAAACCCCTCTTGCAATTCACATTTTTACACCTTTCCAGTACAAAAATTTCCACCAGCTCAGTTAATGGAATGCGATTTTTGCCGGATATGAAATTTCCAAGACCCATTTTGATCGAAACCATGATTTCCATTTGGTTCACATTAGATTTCAAGAGAGTCTCTTTTGTTAGATCAGATCTCCTTTCTAGCTTACTCTGGAGGCTCGCTAATTCCTCTTTCCTTTCCGCGATGAGATTCTTCAAATATTCCTTTGTGGATTCAACGGTTTCATCAGAAAGCTCTTGAACTATTTGGGACATGGTGGGTACAGACTCTGATACGATTTCGTGAATAATCCTCTCAGGTCTAGACATCGTACGGAGTCTTCCTCCATCCAAACTCTCCACGCCTCTCAAATGATCTGAGCCTTTTCCTCTTGAATCACCCGATTGAGTTTCAATCATTGGCCTCGCAGGAAGCTCAGAAGGGAAAAAAGAATGATTATTATCAGAGCTTGTTGTGCGGTAAATACTATTGTTACCTGATTCCTTATTGATTCCACTGCGATTACCTTGCATCATCGCAAAAATACCACTTCCATGATTCGATAATGCCACCCCATCTCCAACCGGCCTAAATCGACTATGGACAGAACCATTAGTCCCCTCCCCACCATTCCAAATTTGGTCGCAATCTCTCCTATAACTCCCCATGGAACCCTCATAGTTCTCCGTGGAATTGCGGGTGAGCGAGCAACTAGGATTGTGTGAAAAAGGGTGGGAATATGAGTATGATATTGAAGCTGCTGTAAAATCATTAGAGTATGTTGTTTGGGTGTTGTTATTTGATGGTGCCAAAGATTGGATACTCCTACTAGGCCTAGCCACAGGGGGATCGGGATTCGGTATGGGTTTCGGTAAAGGATTTGACGCGGCTAAAGAGAGAGACACATCAGGCAAACCCAGAGAGAGATTAAGAGTCTCTATCTTAGGTTTCTTATCCCTATTCTCTCGGTCAATTTCATCATCCTCGACGTCTCTCTTTGATGAATTCCCCTTAACCTCATTCAACTGAAGAAAATCCCTCTCTACCCATCCATTACTCTCATGATTTTGATCCTCACAAACTACTTCTTTCCCTTTGTAGCTCACTTTCTCTAACGAATTCAGCAAGTTTTTCCAGGGAATCTCTTTCTCTGGAAAACCCAACTTGGAACTATCGCAGAGGTAGCTTAGGGTTAGCTCTTGGGAGCCAGAATTCCCAGTTTTAGAAGGGTTTGACTTAAACCCATCACGACCCATCTCTGATTCCCGCAGGAAATCAATACCCTTTTCAGGAAAACCGTTTTTCTCATCTGGGTTATCCAGATTTTGCTCAGAAATGTGATTTGTGAGCTTTTTCTGAGAAATTTCCCCTCCATCAACAGAGAGATCTTTCTCTTTCAACATGATCAGAGACAAAGAGATAGAGATCAGGACGTACCAGTTAGACAGAGAGAGTCAAGGGTATCCAGTGAATTCAAGATAATCTGATACTTCTTCAGTTTGTTCCCCTTTTCGTCGCTTTGATTCTCTTGAACTGCATGTCTCTCTGCAACGGCTGTATTTTTCTTGATAGCCGAGAGAGAGAGAGAGGGGGAGAGAGAGGAGAGAGAAAATAGCCGATGCTTGTTTGTTTTTTGTTTTTTTGGCTTGAAAGTGGAGATTACAGAAACGGCCCATCATTTGAATGGGAATTACGACCTTTCAGTTGTGGTTACTTTGACTTCCCTCTTCGTTGTGAAAAAATTTTGGGTACCGAGTGGGTACCACTCTGCACTGAAAAATTCCTCCTTCGTTGTAGTTTCCCTTTTTCACCCCCTTCGTCGTTCGTCTTTGTAAGGGTGTTTGAAAGGAAAGAAAGGGAAAAGAATTAAAAATTGTACTTTAAGAAGGAAATTAGAGAAAAGGTTGAGTAGAAATTGACAGCAAAGTTGAATTGAAATTTAAAATTCCACTTTTTTCTACAATTTTCCAAACACACCTTGAATCTCTTAAAACAAGTCACGGCAGTAAAAGTCACTTTTCAAATTTGTGTTTATTCAATTTTTTCCACGTTTGTTAGTTTTGTGTTAAACTTTTGTGACTTATTATTGATCATTTCCCCCCAAAACAATAGATTTCGGTCATAATTTTTACTTTTTCAATTTTCTTTTCCAAAAAAAATTTGAATTTCGATCATAATTCTCACTTTTCCAATTCCTCTCATCGAAAGGATCACAAAAGAATCAATAATTCTCAAAAGTTTGACTCAAAACTAACAAATGAGAAAAAAGAATTGAATAGAGGCAAATTTCAAAAAATGCTAAAAGTAAGTAAAAACTGAACTTTTGTGAAAATTGCTTTTTAGAAGTTTTAGTTTTACTATTAAAAACCATTCAGCTTAATTTTTGCTTTACCAGTCCATAGTTTTTAGAAAGGTAACTTATGTTGATTAATTTTTCAAAAAAATCTAAAATCACCAAATATTGGGAAATTTCAACCTCTTTTTAGCCTCCAAAAAATCCTCTTTGTCTCTCACTGTCATATATTTCTTCCATTTTATATTATCTGTCAATTTTTAAAAGTATTTGTGTGCAATGTAATTTTTCCATCAACATAAAAACAAATTGAGTTTTCTAAGTTAAGGAAAAAAATAAAAAAACTTGGAGTATAGAATTTATACAATTTTAAAAAAGACAAGCGGCGTGGAGTAGGTAAGACCTCGGCGTTTGTTTGTCCAGTTTTAGTATTTCACCCCTCTTAAGAAAACTGTATTTATCTTTCAATACGAATCTCTAAAAATATGCAATGATTTTATTTCTACATTTTCATTAGTTCTATTCTATGAAAATATTAAAATCATGAAAACCCATTATAAATTAAAAATATAGACAATTTAAAACATACACGAATGCTGAAAATAGTCCAACAAACACGGTCAAATGAGTACTCCCTCCGTCCCAATTTGATAGTCCACTATGAAATTACGTGCAATTTTCAAACTAAAAAATAATGTACTTACAAAATTAATTTTTATATCAATACAGATCTTATTTGATAGAACTTTAATATGGTGCAAAAAAATTGGTAAATGCATTATTTTTTAGTTTAAAAATTATACGTAGTTTCGTAGTTGACTATCAAATTGGAACGGAATGAGTATTTAGCAACTGCCGAAAAAATTGGAAACTGCAAATTGCCTTCCCATTTGACTTTTCCTTTTTTTTGGTAATCTTCAACCAGTGATTTGTCATTATTCCATTTCCGAGGGGTGAGATGCTGAAGTTTTGTTGAATTATTTTAATCCAGGTTGTCGTCAACTTCATTGTTTGAAACCATTTTTAGCTGCTGCTTTTTTTTTGGTTCCTCTGCTCTCTCTCTCTCTCTCTCTCTCTCTCTCTCTCTCTCTCTCTCTCTCTCTCTCTCTCTCTCTCTCTCTCTCTCTCTTTTCTTTTCTTTTTTTCCTTTCAAAAGATGGGGAGTAAAGAGAGCCACAATGATTGTGGTTTTGGTGCAAGATTGTTTAGTTCTAAAGAGCTCTTTTGTTTCGTGTCAGTTTAATTTTGCTAAACGAGGTTGTAATCGGGCCGCACATGATTGTGCAAGAAAGGCCCTTTCTAGTGGTTTGTCCGGTATGTGGACTTCCGCTCTGCCCCCATGGGGCTCTTTGCTTTCCGATGTTTAGGCTTTCGCCTACCGGATAAATAAAACTTCTCTCTTTTGTCAAAAAAAAAAAAAAAAGAGAGCCACAATGGTCAGTCCCTTGGGGTCCACCTCCGTAAATAGGGCTACAAATTAAATAGGGAAAATTTCAAAAAAAAACTCCAAACTTTACACTCAATGTCTCAAACCCCCCTTAACTTCACTAAACTTCAATTGCACACCTGAACTTTCACTCCATTAATCAAATCACCCCCTACCGTCTAATCCTGTCAAATGGAAAACGGAAATAGTTGAGTAGGAATTTTTAGACGTTAAAAGGAAAAAAATAAAAAAGAAAAACCTATTTCACTGGTTTTGACGAGGGGGGGGGAGAGAGAGAGAGAGAGGGAGGTGGGAGAGGAGACTCGATGAACGAACCAACCACCGGCGACCACCTCCTCCTGTAGCGCCTCCAACTCCAGCGGCAACTTGTCGATCTTGACTGTAACTACTCCTTCCATCAGATGATTCAACAACATCGTCTAACAACTCTTCGATCTTCGCAACCAGAACTCCAACAAAACCAAAACCCTAACCCCGATGCATCTGATCAAAACAACCAGAAATCTCTGAACTTCAAAGATCTGATGATTTGACGAGGTGAAAAAGAAGCCCGAAGTAGAAAATGGGTTATGCAATTGGTCTGGGAATCGAATGTGGGGAAGATTCAAAGGTACGAAATTTGAAATCTGACATCTTTTTTTATGGTGATTATTCAAATTGAAATGGCAAATTTGGTGATGGGACGATTATACAGCATGCGTGGAAATTGAGTGATAGTTGGTATCGGCCTCCGCTAATTTACAGCAGTAGGCGAAGGTAGTTGCTAGACAGCTTAATTTCACGGCAAATGCGATATAGCCGGAGCATCCGCAAGCTGTGTTACTCTGGTATCTTCAAACGAAAGGGAGGAAGAAGATAAATGTGAAGTTTACGGCTGGGAATTTGTGGATTTTTATTGGGAAATTGGATTGTGGATTTACAGAGAGGAAGTTGAAAAAGAGGATCAAGTGGAGGAGAGTTTATTGTGTCTGTGTGTGTGTGTGTGTGTGAGAGAGAGAGAGAGAGAGAGAGAGTGAGAGAGCACCAAAATTGGACAAGTCATCCACAATTAAGCCATGTCACTGCCCTTTAACGTTTTTCTTCACTGCTAACGTCCAAATCAGCTATTTATGTTTGCCATTTTAAAGAATTAGATGGTGGGGGTGATTTGATTAATGGAGTGAAAGTTCAGGTGTATCATTGAAGTTTAGTGAAGTTCAGGGGTGTTTGAGACATTGAGTATAAAATTTGGGGGGGTGTTTTTGAAAAATTTCCAATCAAATAATAGGAACCACGGTTGGTGGTAGCCTAGTAGGAAGGGTGCCTCACATTTTCAGGAAGACTCGGTTTCTAGTCTTGCCAGTGGCAAGGGATTCTAGGGGTACAGACTCAATGACGAACACAAGATTGCAAATTTCACCTAGTTTGCAGAGACCACTCTTCAGTATTTTTTAAAAAATAATATAAAAAAAAAGCAAAGGTGTTATATAAATAGAAAGAAAATTGGGCGGAGTGAAGAGGTCAAACCGTCAAACACCCCCTTGCACCCCCCTCAATCTGCCCATGTACATACATATGCCCACTTGTACCTAGGTAGTGTTGTAACGCCCCCAAAATTTGGGTTTGTTAATAATGAATACATAAATAATAAATAGGGTTTTACAGCAGTAACCCAAAAGAAATTACATAAATCTTCCTGACAAATACAATCATTCTCTACAGGGTTGACTAGATTTCTCTATTCCATCGCATGGTCGACCATTCCGGCGGAATCCTGCTCTGCTCCGTAGGCCTTAAAGCCATGGTACTCCTGTTCATCTCTATAGTCTGGCATAATACGTCAGAGTCGCAGAGCAACATCGTGGTATTATGTCAGGGTTACACAAGTGCAACACCGTGAGCGATAACGCCCAGTAGTTCACTATGTTAAGCTTCTAAGTAGCAATTCTAGAACAATAAGTTCATAAACAGTATATAAAACTTGTGAACAGTAAACCATGCAATACGTCATGCGTGTCTATGCGGATCAGAGTAAACATGCGCAGAAAAAAAAGTAATTCATTTATGTGTCTCAAAACAGTGTCTCGTGTCAGTTCCTCAAAACAGTAACTCGTATCAGTTTCTCAAACAGTGTCTCATATAAATTTCCCATTTTCGGCATTCTTCTTCAAATTTCAACCAAGTCAAATATCTCACACCACTCGAAAGTTATTGGTCCGTTTACGCCTCCTTTCAGCTGACGGTACCAACCCTTTCCGCTCGAGGCCCCGGTTATCGTGCATCACCGAACTTAACAGCATGTTTGCACGGTCCGTCCACCCCGCGACTCACACGACACAGTCCCGGTTGCCTTACATCACCGAACTTAACAGCCTGTTTGAAAGTCCGTTCACCGTGTGTTATGCATGCTTAGCCCAATCATCCAAGTTCTCTCCGCGAACTGGAAGTGGTGCTTTCGCTGCACTACCGCATCAAAACCATTCCTTCAAGTTCTCTCCGCGAATCTTGAGGTGGCAACAAAATCATCTCATCTCATTTCATTTCATTTCCCAAAATTTTATTTCATTCTTATCTCTATTTTCTCATTAATAGCTATTCAATTTCACGACCGGTGTCATAATTTATCGCGTACGTGCTCAATGCCACATGCTCAAAATCATGCTCATGCAATATTCCATAATTTCTCTCTAAAATTCACATTTCACCAAATAGACATTTCTCACATAAAATCATACATCTAGATACACCAATTCTCTAAATTATATTATTTCCTCTAGAAACTTTCCCACATAAAATCATACATTTTAATGCACCAATTTCCTTCAAAATAATATTCCTTCTAAAAATCCTCACATAAAATCATATATTTAAAACTCTCCAAAAATAATATTTTCTAATTCTCTCAAATTTATTCCTCATCAAAAATCTCATTTCTTCCTTGTCCTTTTTCAAAACTATTTTATTTCTTTCCAAAAGAAATAAAACAAATCAACTTGCTCTCTAAAATAATTTAAACAAAACTCTTTTCTAGAAATCTCTTGCCAAAAATCCACCATAACTAATTATGAACTTTCTAAAAATATTTAATCTCTCCAAAAATATACTCTTTATATTTCTAGGAAACTTTCTTGCTAATAAACTCAAATAAAACATCTTTTTCATATCTAGTAAAATTACAATTTTCTTTCTAGAAAATTTAATCAACTCCATTTACTCCTCTTTCTCAACATAGTCATAAAACATGCTCACAAATAATATCATAAAAACATTTCTAGAAAACATTTGTGAAAAACTCTCTCTTCATATTATTTATTAAGAACTCCATACTTTCTTTCAAAAATTTCCATAAAACAATTAATATTTCTTTCTAATAAGAACAAATCTCCCATTATGAAAAGTAAATCTATTATCTAAGAAAGATTATCTTAAACAATAACCATTAATTAAAACAACAATGATTCACTAATTCTTCCATGAAAAATAACATGATAATACTAGAACCTTGTCTAGAAAAATACATATCTTCTAATCAACTTCTAATCACTTCTAATTACCTTCTAATCACTTTCTAATTACTTCTAACCAACTTCTAATCACTTTAATCTTACTAATTCCACTTCTAATTTCATGAAGAACTATTCTAATTAGAACCTCATAAACTTTCTTGTTAGCCTTCTAACATGAAATCCTCTTTCTTAATCACTAGAAACATGCTTAGTAATTTAATACATGCATAATTTAACCCAATCAAACTCTAAAATCATGCTTAGAAAATTAATTAGAACAACATAATTAAACTAGAAATAACTAATTAGAAGAGTAGTTTAGTAAACTACCTTATTTTCCGGGTGTAAACCGGAAGCCGAAAAGCTATCATTTGGTGTAGAAATCCCTTAATCTACCTAGCTTACTCACTAATTAACTTAGTAAGTAGCTAATTAGGACTAAAATAGGTTGGCTAGAAGGTGGTAGAATTAGTTGGTTTGTGGGGAATTTGGAGACAAACAAGTAAAGTGGGGTATATGGGGTCCAAAAGAACAATGGGTGATCTATTTATAGCCAAAGTGACCTCTCCCTCTTCTCTTGAAATTTTCGGTAGTCCTCCCTCTAGGTTGGCCGAAAGTTTCCATGTGGAAGGAGTAAATGTGGTGTTTAATCGGCATATGGGAAGTACACCACTTGGCACTCTAGGATTAGGTTAGGTCTTAGGCTAGGAATCTAGGTTTATTCTTGCTAGATGAACCAATATGGGTACATTCAAGGTTACTAACGTGGGAAACAAAGGGGTGGGGAAATAATGTCTCCCGTTGTGTAGGTTTTCGCATGGTCACCTTTGTTACGGGGTGTTTTTAGGACTAAATACACCTAATGTGCATGTGAACACATTAAATGGCTAAGGGGTAGCCCTAACAAGCTATTAGTAGGGGGAAAATTCTTTCCCTAAAACAAGGAAGCATGTTTCAAGGAAACTTGGGGGGCAAGGTCTAGCCTATTGAGGTCTAGGTTGTGTAGCATATGCTCACATGCATGTATTGTGTGGGTATGTGTAGGTTACTCCAAAAATAGCAAGACTTATTCTAACTAGTTTTGGGTACAAAACCTTAGTTTAGGAAACTTCCCTTAACCCTCCACTTGCTTGTGCAAGTGAACAAGCATTAAAACCTTGCATGTGCAATGTACTAACATGCATGCACACACACACACACACCTCACTCTCTCTCTCTCTCTACCGATCTCTCTCTCTCTCTCGGCATCTCTCTCTCTCTCCCCGTGGCTCTCTCTCTCTCTCTCTCTCTCTAACTTGGTCAACACCAAGTTCCAAGGTAAAGAGGTGACAAGGCCTTATGACATACCGATGTAGTTAGATGGAGTAAAGGCGGTGGTTGGGTAGGTTTCGGGTATTAAACACAGTCCCCGGGTGCTATGGTAGTGTAACGGATGTGTTACTCGGTCTCGTACGCACATATACATGGCTAGAATTCTATTTATTCGATTTAAAAGAATAAAATAATATTTTAATAGAAAAATAATCCAATAAATCGGCAATTAAAAATAAATAATTAAATTATTAAATGAAATTTTTATTTATGAAAATCCGGGTCGTTACAACCTATCCCCCTTAACAAATTTCGTCCTCGAAATTCGATCACACCATAGACGGAAACAAATGTGGGTAATTGCTCTTCATAGCCTCTTCCCTTTCCCACGTAGTTTCTTCCATTCCGCGGTGCTTCCATAAGACTCGCACCAGACGAATCGTCTTATTACGGATGCGCTTCTCTATTACGTCCTAAATTTCCACTGGTTCTTCCTCAAAAGTTGCGTCTTCATCGATACTGAGATCTCTCCAATTAAGCACGTGGGCAATGCCAGACACTTTCTCAGCATCAAGACGTGAAACACGTTGTGTACCCGATCAAGCTGCAATGGTAATACTAATCTGTAGGCCATTTTCCCAATCCTCCCCGATATCTGAAAGGGTCCTATATATATATATATCGCGGTGAAAGCTTACCCGTCTTCCTGAATCTAATCACTCCTTTTCGGAGTCGAACACGTGATCTCCTTCTAAAAATGACAACGGTCGATTCCTCCGATCAGCGTAACTTTTCTGATGACTCTGACCGTGTGCCACCTCAATTTTAAAACAAAAGATATTTTTATCCTAATGTAATTTAATTAGGCACTTTAATTTAGATATATGTACAAACAACTCAATGTCTACAGCGAAAATGCGGTGATCGTTATTTTAAAACTGAACGGTTTAGATCACGATTATAGTTTAGTCAATGACTTTCATTTGAAGATAAAAAAAGAGGAGGGGGGTGGTTCGGACAAGCCTCTATTATTTAAAAGCAAATGTAAATGTCAACTCGAATTCCCTATTGAACAAGCCATCCAATTTATGATACCACAACTTGAACTTAAAACCTAGGAGTTGACTAATGGTTTCAATGACGGAACCACAGTGGAGTCGGCACCACCCAACTTTGATATATCCAATTAATAATGTATTTAACTCTGAGTATAATTAAGTAATACAAATAGAAAATCAATTTCTTATAATCTAAAAGATCTTAGTAAAAAAAAAAATCAAGTTTTTTATGGGGGAACTAAATTATTAGTTGGTCCTGAAACCTAGTGTTACATAAAACAAATCGTATAAATATATTACTATTATATAAGAAATATATATTAAGTCAATTTGATTTATAAATAATAAAAACATATGACGTTTTTAGCTAACTAAAGTTGTTTTGGAAAAAATAATCCAAATGGATTATTATTTCGTCTTTATTCAAAAAAAAATTGCATTTGTTTGTCTTTATTCAGAAAAATTTGCATTTGTTAGTTTTGCGTCGATTTTTTGTGGATTATTAGCTAATCTTGACAAGAGGAATCTAAAGAGTACAAAACTTTTTGGGTTTATCCAAAAAACAAAATTTTCGATTATTTTTGTCTTTATTGAATTTTTTAAAAATTTTGATAATAATTTTTCACTTTTTTAGATTCTTTTCGTCGAGACAAACCAATAATCTACACACAAAAAAAAAATCGATGCAAAACGAACAAATACAAAAAAAAAGAGAAAAAAAACATAAAATAATCCATTTGGACTATTTTTGCCAAAGGCCCAAAACACCTTCGTATAAGTGCTGCATTTTTTATTTTATTTTTTGAAAAGGCAATCTTTTCTGGCATTATATATCCACCGAATATAATGAGTGCACTTTTATTTGAAAATAGTATGTGTGTTAGGTCGGCGATGCTAAAATCCCAAATTCTGTCTCTCACGAGGTGCTTCTTTTACTAATTTATTATTTGTATTTTTTTTTTGACATTCTTATTATTTGTATTTGAGTTCAACCTAGGGGAGCACACGGGTCCGGTGGCCCGCCCAGCCCGTTCATTCCAATCCGATTTTTTTAGGGTTTGGGATATAAATTTAGGCCTTTAGGATTGGGCCGGGTTGATATTTTAAGCCCGATTAGTTAATGGGATGGGTTCGGAAAAATCCTCAAGGCCCAACCGAGCCCGGCCCGAATATAATATTATTATTTTTTAATGAAATATATAATATTATTATTTTCCTCTTAAACTCCTTGTCTTAAAAATAACTCATGGTTTATTACTTTTTTTTTTGTTCTCTATGAAAAATGCTGTGAAGAAGTAAACAAGAGAGAGACGAGGAATTTTTTTGACTAGAGACAATTTAATTATTAGAAATGTTTTTTTGCTTGTCAAGAATTCTAATTTTGATCGTTGTAGTTGAAGTTAGAGATTCACCTTTAGAAAAATAAATGGGCTTTTTAATATGGAAAATAAAATTTATTGCCTTTTGACAAGACAATTTCCAACCCAAATTTAAAATTCCCACCAAGGTAAAAATGCTATTTTCTTCCACAATTACCCTAATGTTTTATCCTTTATTGCCATCTCCAAATCCTACAGAAGAGAAAGATCTAAATCCACTCAGAAAATTTAAGCGTGTTAAAGGTGGGAATTCCTTTCCCCATGGATTTTTTTTTTGCGAGAGGTTTGTTAGTCGAATTTCAACTCCCTCTCCTCACAACTCGTCTCTCTCATCTTTTATTACTTGGTGAGCGGAGTTTAATTTATCACGTTTTTCGTAAATTCGAAATTTTTGAACCTTCGAAAAGCTCCGATGGGAGCGTTGCAACTCCGATGGGAGGGTTCTATTTTGGAGAAACGATCATGTTTTTGTCCTCCTTTTTAGCGATTTGCAATAATTTTTTCTGATTTAGGTAATTTTTTACAAAATCGCGGTGATTTTTTTAAAATTCGCAATTTTTTTATAAAAATTCGCATTTTTTTCCAAGCCTTATTCGGAAAGTTTGACAATCGACATATCAAAGATAAACTTCTCTTCTCCAAGCCTTATTCTGGATTCGGCAGCGTTGGTAGACCCTAGCAAGAACCGTATGTGGTGGCAATGGATCACTGAGCTCCAGATCCTCTATCCCAATTCACTATTTCAACTCTAATGCCTACGGAGGTTTGCGTTTAAGAGGTGGCCAAGTGGCAATAGGAGAAAATGGGACAATCCACAGCATTGACATCACAAGTCTTATGGACAAAAGTTTCAAATCCTGCTATATTTAAGAATGTTCGACTAGAAAATAAGTGAAGCACTCGCAGTGAATTATGAATGCCGGACGCGGAAAAGCCGGAAAAGTTGAAGTTCGTCCGGAAGTAGTTGTCGGCTGGAAGTGGATGGTGGATGAAGGTGGGGAGTGGGAGGTTGTGTAAAAAGTAAATTTGTATTTGAAGGGTAGAAGGGTAATCTTACTAGTGAACTTGTACTTAGTGGTAATTAAAAATTGAGTGTATCCTTAGTGGGAATTAAGGATTGGTTTTCTAGACCTACTGGTAATTTTCTGTTAGGAATATGAAATGAAGTACAATTATTAAATGGCATGCACAAGTCTTGTTAGTATCTAGGTTAAAAGAATAATGTTTCCGAATGCCACGCCGTTAGCCGGACCATGGACTCGGTCAACGCGCCTAACGTAAAATAACACCCATGTTACTTTCAAGTTAGGGCATGTTTGACCCAGCCACCTTCTGGATTATGTATTGTATAGGTTTCTTTTTCTTTTTTCTTTTTTTTTTGAACTGATTTGTATAGGTTTCTATTCTGGGTTTTTGGGGAATGTGTTACGCCCCCTCCCCTGACAATCCCCCCACAAATCGGCCCCACCCTCCTTTCCCTCAATACCCTCCTCCCACCCAAACACCTTTTCAGCCCTGATTTTCTCTTTTTTCTTTTAACTTTATTTATTTAATTAGTGTGGTGAAAAAATTGTTGACTCTCTCCCCTCCATATTATGCGTGTACTTTGCGTTTTGCAGGTTGTATTGTTTTTGCCATACTTCATGAGAAAATTTTGGGTATCTTTTGGGGGCAAATTTACCCCCAAAAATCTGGGCCGTTTGGACGGCTCGGGGGATGCCGAGCACCTCGTGGCAATACTCTCTCCATACCCAAAATGCCCTCATACTTCATGTCTCTGATTCGATTTGTTGTGTTGTGTGTCATTCTCAGTATTCGTTGTTGTCGTTGGGTGTTCCACTAACCCAGTTTTTTTAATAAACTGGTTTTTCACGGTTTCTTATATAATGTGTTGTGAGAGAATGGTCTATCTCGGTGTTTGGAAAAAACAGTTTTTTGTTGGTGGAACACCTGAGAGTTTTTTGGAGTGCAAATAGAAATCTTTAAATTAGTGTGGGGAAAAAAAAACTATAGAAGTAGGAGTATAGAAATAGACATATTTTCTCTGAAAAAAATTATTCAATCTTGGGGCACCGCCAAGTGGTGTTAAGCCGTTATCCACCACACATTTGTGGGATCCAGTATTAAGTGTATAGACTCAAACAAAGGTGTAGTGGATAAATGTGCTAAGTTGCCAAGTGACAGTATTTTTTTCCCCATTCTACCAATAATTCCGATGTAGTGTATAGACTCAAACAAACGGTCGATGTTGTCCGATCAGATCCCAGGATATGTTATTTTTCATGTAGTGGCGCGTATTTTACAATACGAGGTTGCCGATGTCTTTTCACGCATCTCGCTTCATCGGACTTAAAAAATAGTAGGTCTTTTTTGTTAATCCGGAGCGGCGGGGCCAAATGGGGTATCAACAATAATTAAATAAAAAATTGAATAAATAAATAAATAATTTTAAAAATTGAATTAATAATTAAATGAATTAATTTAAATAAATGAATTAAATAATTAAATGAATTTATATAAAGAAATGAATTAATATAAATAACAAAATTAATATAAAAAGTAATTAAAGGAGGGGAGGAGGGGTAAAATAGTCATTTGGCGCGTGTCAGGGGTGGGGCCGTGGGGGGGAGCTGTGTCAGGGGGGGCGAGTATCAATTTTCGTTTTTGGGAGGTTTATTCTAAAATTCATTTTTTGCAAAATACATTTCCAAAATCACAATTTGATAATCAATGCTGGGATACTTTTTCCATTCTCATTTTGCATTCCGGGGAAAACATCATCATAATCTGGGGCCTATTTGGATACCTTATTTTCTACTTTTCATTTTTACTATATTTTTTGACTTTTGGTTGCAAAATGCATTCTATGAGAATGTGTCTTTGTTTTTGACATGAGAGAGGAGAAGCCTGAAGCCAAAAGTAAGGTAAGATGAGCTTTTTAACTTTTCATTCTTCACTTTTTCCATTTTGGAAAGCAAAATGCATTCCGTACGTATCTCCCAAACATTATTCTTGTTGTAAAATACATTCTGCACATTTTTCTCAAACACTCTACGAAACTCAGAATATATTTTTACCATAATCCAAAAAGCTGAAATGAGCCTCCCAAACACCACAATCTATTTTGATGATTACTCCCAAATACTACTCTGTTGTAAAATTTATTATGCACACTTTTTCTAAACACTCTAGAAATTCACAATACATTCTAGCCATAATTTGAAAATCTACAATTCACAATCAAAATACAAAATGCGATCCCTAATTAGGCTCCTAAACGGGCTCTTAGTATTTGAGAAACAGCAGAAAATGCGCGGGAAAAATCTAGTAGATTTTTTTTTTGCTATTCATTAATCCTACTCTATCCTAGGGGAATTGGGGAGGGAGATGAGTACTTACGAGAATCAAACTCTGCCCATGTGCATAGGAGTATAAGGGCACCACTAACTCCACTCCACTTGTTTTTATAAACTTATTTTGAAGAGTTCGATTTTGTTCACCTACATTCTCCCCACCTTATGATGCAACGTCCTCGTTGCATATTGGCCCAGCGACCTTCCCCTGGGAGGTATAGCACTTAGTTCTGCATAGCACTTTGTTCCCACTCCGGGATTCAAGAGGTGGCTCCTACCCAGTAGTCCGGGGTTGTGCTCTAATACCAACTGTAACGACTCGCCCCCGCCTTGCACAATATTGTCCGCTTTGGTCGCCCAAGCTCCTTGAACTTCCCAGAAGGTCACCCATCCCTGGATTACTCTAGGGTGAGCACGCACGACTTTAAAAAGCCTTGTGCAAGTTAGGGCATGATCTATTCTCTTATATCATAGAACGCCGTTGCATTCAGGTGGGTCCTGGGCTATCACACTCTCCCTGGAATATATATATCTTTTTGGTTATTTTTGTAACTTTGTCTCATAGGGAGTATATCTTGTTGTCTTTACCCTTTGATTCTTGCCCCACAAATAATGTACTTGCCCCAAATGTGTTGGAAATATTTACAACATTACCCAAATGATTCACCTAATCTCCCCTGATTTTTTTCTTTTTTTGTGATCCCACCATTTTAACACACTCTCCCTCACATGCAAAAAAACGGAGTATAGCCACATTCATGATTTTTTTAACTCCTCTCTCTCTCTTTGCCCCAAGTAACATGATATACCACATTTTGTTTCTATGCATTGAATAGAACTCTTTTGGTTTATTACTCTAATGTACCCTCTTCGTCCCATTTTGATAGTTTTCAACGAAAATACGTTCAATTTTTTAGACAACAATAAAAGTATTTCAGTTCAAAATTTTTTAATTTTTCTATCTTTCTCACCAAATTAAAAAATTAATAGAGATCTTTAATTTGATACGAAGAAACTAAAAAAATCATATACGAAAATACTTTAATGTTTTATCTGAAAATTTGCACGTACCTCTTCATAGGAACCATCAAAATGAAACAAATGGAGTAAATACTATAGATTCTTGACCCCCTGAAGATAATCCTGCGTCCGCCCCTGTCTTCAATGTCCTACCAAAATCCTACTACTACTACTACTGTATAGTTGTGAGAACTCCCAAAATAAGTCCCGCAACAAATTCTTATTTGCAAACTGGACTTCACTCTAATTTCCTCGTATATCGAAAAAATCATTAAGACACCCAAATTACAGTTGAATAGAATTGCAGTACTTGCAAAAGATAGCCAATTTGGTAGCAAGAAGAACTATCGTTGAAAAAGTGATCCATCCTGCCGACTACCAATCAAACCGGCCAAGACCACCCCGTGTTTATGGAGTAGTAAATAAACAACATTAGGTGGTACGGCAGTGTTGTGACCATGGTTTTGAATATGAATTAAATTTTTGTCGGTAGTTAGGTATAAACTCTATAATATACGCGCTTCAAATCATGGTAATACCAAGTACACGGTCATTTTTATTTTTTCAAAATTCATTTAGTATTCAATATTCTAAATTCTAAATTGAAGATTTGAAGATTAGATCGATTGTGTACAATTTCAGATGATTTTTTACAAGACCTCCCAAGAAATAAATTTGAAATTATTAAACGGCTCGGATTATTTGTGTGAGACCCCGAAGTGAGCCTCACACAATCATCTATACCATACGAAAGCATACAAAAAGATAGCGGAACAAAAAAAAAAAACCAACAGAAGAATAAAGCTCAAATCCGCAGGGGCAAATCGGGAAAATGCCAAAATTGTTTTGGTTTACACAAACGTTCGAGCAGTTCAAGGCATCGCGTGTATTGAGTGGTCAGTAAATCCGATAGTCTTTTACAAGAAAAGGTTCAAGACCAAAATAGCTACATATCTTATATATGCAAGATGTTTGCATATTGCACTCTCTCTTAGGCCTCATTTGTTTGACGGGAGATAAAATGATGAGATATGAAATCATTGAGATATTGCTCACCATATCCGGTGTTTGTATTCACCGGGATATAGCCATTGGGTTACACTGTTCCTAAAATGATCATGGCATGTGTTTTCCCATTTTGTCCTCACACAAATCAAATAATCCCCGGTTTGTCCTTAACACATGAAGAAACAAAAAAATATAAAATCAAGATGTGGATAAATAGAAGCCACGAGACAAAAATCCAGCAATGGGATAATTTGATTTGAAGAAACGAAAGGACTAGTTTGATCTGAAGAAACAAAAATTCAGCAGTGGGATAAGAAACAAAAAGATGGAGCAGTGATGGGAAATAGAAATAGATGGAGCAGTGATGGGCAAGGGAGTAATTTTGTCTCATTACCTGATGGATGGGGTCCCAAATCCCAACCCCCCATGGGATTTTATCTACCATACGGCAGTGGGATAAAAGTTGGTAGGGATATGAAATCCCACACAATTTTGTACTACCATATTTTGGATTATTTTAGGGATTAAATGCCATTTTTAATGGATTATAACTTTTAATTTATAGCTTTTTATGATTTTGAAAATTTTTGAAATAATTAAATTACAAAAACGATATAATAATGATTTTTTTTTTTAAGGGTCCCCTAAAATAATATTTTAAAATTTATGATATTTTTTAGAATTTTTATCCAATTAAAATGGCGTGATTGTTGAAAAATATTCACATTGAAAATAATTTCACGAAATAAAAGCAATTTAGTCATAGCGGGTTCGGATTTTATCTACCATACGGCAGTGGGATAAAAACAACAATGGAAAATGGGTCCCACCTCTTAACATCTCATATCCCATCCCTCAAATCCCCCTAACAAACTGGGCCTTTTAATTTTATGTCTGCATTTTGGTTTTGAAATTGTTTATCCAATCTATTACATTCATGTTGGTGATTGTTGAAAAATATTTGAGTATAAAATATTTTATTTGTGGCGTGAATATAAATTGAACAATTTGAAAAGTGTTTTTAACATCTCATATCCCATTTTAACAAACTGGGCCTTAGTGTCTGCATTGGTTTTGCATTGTTTATCCAATCTATTACATTCATGTTGGTGATTGTTGAAAAATATTTGAGTATAAAATATTTTATTTGTGGCGTGAATATAAATTGAGTCAATTTGAAGTCATGTTTTTCATGTGGCAGGCATTATGTGATGGTGCTAAGTTGCACTGAATAATCTCTTTGGATTAGAATCACTGGATTGAGGGAATATTTGCACAAACCCTTCTAGCTGCACCGATCACATTGCACCGACCACGTACCGACGGCGTCGGGGACGCCGTCGTGGGTACCATCCGATCGATCCGAGCCGTTCATCGTTCTCAAAATCGAATTCCGAGTGGGCCTCCGTGGGAATCGACGCAATCGGACGGCTTTATGAGCTCGATCCAAAATCACCCCCATTTCCTTCAATTATGGGGGTGATTTTGGATCGAGCTCATAAAGTCGTCCGATTGTCTCGATTCCCGCGTAGGCCCACTCGGAATTCGATTCTGAGAACGACGAACGGCGAACCATCTATGGATGGGATCCACAACGGCGCCCCGACGCCGTTAAAACGCTGTACTATGCGACGCATTATAACCAAAATGATCGGTCTGCATTATTATTATCGGTCGTGCACGTCGTTTTACCGTATTTGCACCGCTGGGTGATTAAAGGAATCAAGCATTTGTAAAAGGGCAGAGTACAACTTTGTTGACTTTATCTTTGTTTGTGTTTGCTCAAAAAAAAAAAAAAAAACTTTGTTGACTTACTTGACAGAAAGACGAGAAATCTTCTTGTGCATTTGACCAATGTGAACAAAGTGGTAACCCTGTTCAAAAACAAAAAAACAAAAACAAAGTGGCAACCGGACATGTAAACCACCAAAAAAGTCAACACGTTTTTTTCTTTTTTTTTTTTTTGTATTTGTGAGCCCACTGAGAGAGTACGCTCTCAGAGTATTTATTATACTAACGTACCAATTTGTCGTCGTCGTTGTCGTCTTATTACAAGTTTACAATGGACCCGGGGGCTGCTGTGCATCCTTATGGTGTGGCCGCGCCGACATCTATTCGATGACCGGAGACGTTCGTCATGAGGGCCTCGTTGAGTTCTACGAATTTGCCAAAGATCAACTTGATTGGATATTTTTAAGTGCCTTAAATAGCTTCAAAAAGTGGTTTTGATCCAGTCTTTGTGTATTCCATTTCTTTTCAAAGTATTTATATTCCGACGACACACTTAAGGATATCCGATCAAATTGATTTTTGGTACACTTGTATTAATCGACGAGGTTTATGCGGTGAACTTCTCCGATCGCCGGAACCATGCCGCGTGGCCACACCGTGGTTGTACAGCAACCTCCCGCCACCCCCGGGCACTCGGTTTAAAACTACTCGTACTATGCTTTTAACATTATAACCAAAACTATTGCCATTATTATTATTATTTACTTATATATACACACTCATATGTACTAGATAAATATAATCGCATATATAATAAAATACAATAGCAGCGTCTCGAATGCCTGTCATGCCTGTGTTAGCAGGGGCGGCCCCATGTATGGGCGGGGGACAGCTGACCCGTTAGCTGGAAATTCTCCTTAGGATATATATATATTTTTAGTTATTTTTATAATTTTGCCTTCTGACCCAAAATGGTGAAATATATCTTGTTTCCAATTTTTGTGATCTCAATGTTTTTAAAATGTATTTTTAGGGCCTACGCGGAAAATCTTTCAAAAAAAATATCGGAAGGGCTTGATAACAACGTTGTTCAAATGATTGGAAAATGCATTTTAAAAACGATTTTTCGTTTTTTTGTGATTCCACAATTTGACTCTCCCTAAAAGGAAAAAAGTGGAGCTTAGCCACATTCATGATTTTTTAAGGGATCTGTGTGTGTGTGTGAGATCGCTCGCCCCAAGTAATATGATATATACATTTTTTTATAATTTTCGTTGAGTAGAATTCTTTTGGATTATTACTCTAATGTGATCCTAGTTCCATTTTGAAAAATAGGAAATTCACTTGCCCTAAATGTGACAAAAATTAGAAATATTTACAACGTTTTCAAATGATTAAAAAATCTAATAGAGATCTTTTTTTGATTCCACAATTTAAAACTCAAAAAATCAAAAAAAATACTTTAATGTTTTATTTTTTAATTTGCATGTATGTGTTGTATGCGCGGAACCAATCAAAATGATATACCACATTTTGTTTCAAAAGTCGTTGAGTAGAATTCTTTTGGATTATTACTCTAATGTAATCCCTCCGTTCCATTTTATAACTCGGGAAAATACGTGCAATTTTCAGACAAAAAATAAAAGTATTTCAGTTCATAATTTTTTAATTTTTCTCACCAAATTAAAAAATTAATAGAGATCTTTAATTTGGTACGAAAAAAACTCAAAAAATCATGTACGAAAAATACTTTAATGTTTTATCTAAAAATTTGCATGTAACTTTATAGGGAACCATCAAAATGAAACGAATGGACTAAATAAAATATTGTAGATTCTTGACCCTCTAATGGGTAATTGTTCTAGGGTCCAGAAGTGGGGACTTATTGGGCATTTAGTCCATGTTAAAGTTTTACAAGGTGTAAGGTCCATGATTTTTATTTTTTTTTATAGAATTTAGGCACTTTCAAATGGTACCCTAGGGTTTAGGTTTTAGGGTGCAACTTTCAAAATTAAAGGGTTTTAGTACCCATCGCCATTCAATTTTGGGTTTAGGCACTTTCATGAGCCAAAAGGGTTTCGCTTTCATTTTTTTAACCGCGTGGAGTTTAACTTTCGCTTTCACAAACCATGGTACTTTCATAGGTTACAAACTTTTTTGGTAAAAAAAAAATGGGCATTATAAAAAGTATGGTTATAAACTTGTTTGGTGGATTAACGGGGTTACAAATTCTTTACCTAGGACTTTTGAACAAGTCACCCATGATAAATCATGCATCCGCCCTTGTGTGTTAGTGATGAAAAAAAACATGAAATTAACTGGGAAGTATATATTTTCATTATACACTTCCCAAGCCTAAAGTTAATTTCATGTCAAAATAATTCACTTAAAAATATGAATAAAATTGAAAAATAAAATTGGCAGCCGTATGTAGATTATTGGTTCGTCTCGATGAGAGAAATCTAAAAATTGAAAACTATGATTAAACTTTTAAAAAAGTTCACTAAATACATACAATAATATTTCAAAACAAACAGACTCATTGGATTATTTTTGTCTTTTTTCACAAATTTTTAGTTTTGTCAACAATTTTTTACTTTTTAAATTCCTATCATCAAGATGAATTAATAATCCACAACATATTGATATAAAACTAACAAATGCCGGAAAAAAATGAACAATGATAAAAAATAATCTAGCTCAATTATTTAGCCAAAACACTAAGGAACTCGAAAGGTGCAATTGAATTTATTGCTAAGATAAAAAAAAAAAAAAATCTAATGCTAAGATAAAAAAAGAGTTAAATTTAATGCTGAGATTAAAAAAATAAAAAATGTAAAATATCGATTTTGGTGCATGGCAAGTAAATTTTTTATTCTAAATATGTATTTTTATTATTAGTGTGACAGGCTACAGTTGCTTGTGGCAAGATGGACTTTCAAGTTTTGATTTCTTTTATTCTTTCTTCTTTCTTGGGACTCACTATGTTAAACAAAATAATCTGAGAGTTAAGATTGAAATGAACAGTCTCAGTTCCATGGCATTGTCAAAACGAAGAACTTCGATCTGTACGACAATAACGTATTCTTATTTTTCAAGAACGTTATGACGAAATATTCAGCCCCCCCGGTGAAAATTCCTAAACCTGAAAATCTAAAAAAATTCTCCCACATAAGGAAATAATTCCTAAACCACAGGAGAACATCCACGCGAAAGGTGGGTTGAAGCCCGAATTAGAGATCTAGACTACCAGAGCAGCAACAGATAGCATCAATGCTTTCCTGATCATGTAATCAATCTGAGAATTCAATTTCATGTTATCAAGCCTCACCCAAATTTACGTATCTGGAAAATACTTGTGCACAAGGAGAACCCGCCGGCCCATTAATCATTTACTTCCGCGCCAGAAAAAAGTTTCTGACTTTTCCTTGTTCTAAGAAAAGATCTGTATGATGGGGAACTTCAACTGAGACCTCGTGTCATCTTAGGTCCCGATCACTCTTCAGCCAGAAAATTCAGCAGAAATGAAACCAAGGGTTTTACCAACTTGGGATCCATGTAGTACTTGGGAAGGTGAAAATAAGGGATGTCGAATCCCCAACTTAACCGATGTGGCTGTGAGTAATTGGGGCCAAAGCTGCTTCTGCTTTCAAGTCACTCCGCTTCTGCTTCTTTCCACTTTGGCGTTTCAACTTGTTCAAAGTTTGGTCAGCTTTGGAGACAATTTTTGAGACCGTAAACCCAGCGACTTCAAAATTCCGTGCTCTATCAGGAATAAGAGAATTGCGTAGAATAACATCAATTCCATCATAAGTCCAAACTGCTAAAGAAGCCTCTCCTTTAAGCCCAATAGCAAACCAACCAACACCTGCAACAGCGATGTCTACAGAACTTGAGTCCCAAAAATTGCCAGAGACACGGAATTCTTTTCTAACCCATAGCCCAAGCTCCTCGGATCGTTTCTCCCCAATTGGTGGCTGGTGCAAGGAAAATAACGTCAGACAATCACACTAGACATTAAAAAAAACACATGCCTAACTAAAAGTCAAGAACAATTCGTACAGGCCTTATATCTAGAACCCCAAACCTAAAATTTGGTATTCTGTGGCTATGGTATTCTGTGGCTATACCGGTAATCGGACCTCAATATTGGAACCCACCACAGTTTAACCCTCCATTTTCACTAATTTCTTTTTCTTTCTTTTTTTTTCCTTTTGAGATCTTTGGATTGGTGAAATAAATTTTAAATGTTTCCTATTAAAAAAGCTTCAGCCGATGACACGATTAAAAGGCACGACTACACACACACACAAAAAAAAAAGGGGGCAAACGAATGGGGACAGAAAAAACGAATAATTGGATGATTTGCATAGTTGGAGTCCAAAACTTGCCCAAAATGAAATAGTCTCAATCAGGGAGCTCAACCTGAGGTCTCATTCGTGTATAAGAAATGTAATCTCCAAAAGGTTATTGGAGAAGCAATAATTGGACAATGGGAACTCTCAAGCAAGGAAAACAAAAATCTATATTCTACAGTTGTTAAGGTTAAATTATACCTGTAATTGACGACCAAAATGATCTTCCAGCATTTTTTGTACATTCTCAGTTTTCCCCATGTGTAATGGAAGGTAAGGAGATGCCCACACTGTGATATAAATAGAATCTGCTGATAATTCCTCTATATCTAACCTCATCAGTCCACCAACATGAACTGAATGTCCTGCCTGAAACAAATGAATATTACATAAGTGAGCTAGAAGTATATGATGCAAACCAATTCCTCTAGTACGTTGCATTCTACCTACTATTCTCTCGATTCAAGCTTCAACTTGGTGATCTAAGATATGTAAAATCGCACCCTAGTGCGTTTGGTTGTGCAAGAAAGTGCTTGGTGAAACAATATCCATTTACACATAATAGCATCCTGGTCTTCTGTTTGACAATAACAGGAATTATATATACAGCTTCATAAAAGTAGTTTTCACTACATCTCACAACATTCATAAATCATGAAAAGAGCCAATGTGATAAAGCATTGCATCACACTCTCAGTGCGGCCCAAATTTACTGACCCTGAAACATGTCTTGTTACTTGCAGTGATATAGTATGCAGTGCTTAGTAAGATCAGCAAAACTAGGTACATCCATGCGTCCTTGTTTACATGCAATTTTTCTCAGAAACAAATAAGCCTTGACATTTGTATGTTTGGAAGGTACAAAGTGGAAGAATGTTTGAGGGAGTAGCAATGCAGAAATATTTTGTCCAACCAAACAAATTGATAGAAAAAATTCTCCACTTCACTATATTAAAATTGGGCTGCATTTTGAAAGCAAATGAGATAAGGAAAGAAATTACTAGCGTTTCTCACCAAATCTCACCACTTCTGGTGAGACGTGGAAGGGGCTTTTTATGCGTGTATCATTTCTCTTCATTTCTCACCATTTCTCACAATCAACACAAGTTACGGGTTTCCTTTTCTCTCCGTTTCTTATCTTTGCTCATCGAGTCCCTCAAACCAAATGGGCTATTCGAGACGAAAAGTGAAAAGCAATACGTAACTTGCAAAGTAGACTCTGTAGCTGTTGTGAGCATGTTAGTACATGTTGCTCTTTTTTATTTTCTATTTTGATGATCAGTACTAACTCTGCTCAATATATCATTTTCGTCTACAAGAACCTCACAGAGTTACAGTCCATTAAAGAATTGACGACATCACCCTTGCCAATGTTTTAATAGAATTCAAGGTTGTTATGACAAACCAACATCCAAATCACAATCTCTTCTCGAATAAATCAACAAGGAAAGTTAGCATGCGTTCTAACCTTGATTCTATACGTCCTGGGTTTCAACTCCTTGCTAATCTGCACAAGTCTCTGCTCTTCCCTAGTCAATCTCGTTGAAATCTGATGAGGATGCAGAAGTCCTGGCGTATCAAACAACTTCGCCTGGCTCGGTAGTACCCCCTCAACCCTAACAATCCCTAATGTAGTCCCGGGCACAGGTGCTTCAGTCAAATGCACAATCTTCCCACCAACATGCTTCCCTATCGAATTGATCAAAGTCGACTTCCCTGCATTCTGTGCCCCGATCGCCCATACATTCCCTCTCGGCCCCGCCAATCCCACCACATCATCAAACAGATTCTTTAACCCCCAATCCCTCAATGCACTCACCAAATGCACACTCGTTATCTTACTAGCTCCACCTTCTCTTGCTCGAGTCCGAACCCAATGCTCCAACCGAGTTGGAGACAATGAACTTGGCAAGAGATCAATCTTTGTCACCACCAATACAACCCTAGGTACATTTCCCGATTTACCCACCTTCCACAAGGTGGAATTCTCATCTATGGCGGTCGAAACCAACTTGGCCACCTTCTTAGGGAAAGACCCATCAAAGTCCGCTGCATCCACCACCACCAAAACCACCGTCCTCGCCCCGGTTGTCGAATTCAACTTCCTCCCAACTGTGTGATCGAAATCGAAGTCCGGTAACAGATTCTCCACCATCGGATCCTTCACCTTCCCGTAGTGCCTCAGGCAGTGACACCTCGTACAAACCACGGGCATCTCTAGAAAACTAGGGTTAGGACTAGGGTTTTCGTTATTTTTTTCGTGTTCTACGAGCTCATTGAGAATGCCCTTTTTCAGGGAATTTGAAATCTCGAGCTCCTCTGCAACTGGGTTTCGATTGATAGGAAATTTGTAATCAGGATTTTTGGGGGACGGTGTGATGAAAAACCCAGGTTGTTTTGGGTCAGAGTTTTGCATTGGGACACCACAACCAGGGCAGATGTGGAAGAGGGATTGGGAGGAGGTGGATTCATCGTAATTTCCATCTCTGTAGAGGGTTAAAGTTGGGGATTTAGGGGGTTTGGGTTGTGAGGAGAAGGGTCTGAGAAACAATTGTGAGGGTTTCAGTAGGGTTTTACTAGGGTTTTCGGGGTTGAGATTTGTTTGGGTCTCAAAGATTGATGGAACAGGTACAGATACACGTGTTGTGTATGTGTATATGAAGTGAGAGAATGGAAGGATGAGTTTGAGCTTTGATGGAGGAGACAGCGCTCGGACTATCATCATCTCTCTCTACAGATCGGAGAGGGCAACTTTGTTGACACTTGACAGTGCTCCGACTACCTGAAAGGCTGAAAGAGTGTTTTGCTCAAGTGCACAAAATAGAACTAAAAAGATGATTAAGAAAAGTACTACAGGAAATAAAAAGAAAGCGTTTTGCTGAGATCTCATGTTTGAAACTGTTAAGCATTTGCTACTACTAGGAATCCAAAAAGTGTCCCCAAGCATAAATGAACCAAGTATGCTACAAACACAACCAAGGGACACAACAAGGGATACAACCAGGGCCAAATAAACTACTACGAATACAGACTTCACGCAACCAATTATGCTACAAATAAATAAAACTAGTTTATCTTCTGTTATTTAAACTTACCAAAATACAGACTTCACACAACCCTTTGGACCCTTTTCTATGATGCAATTGAGTAGTGGACAGAATAAACCGCTACTGTCATTGAATGAACTGAACAATGGCTTCCTTCGGATAAACAAGATGAGCCTGGAAGGTCCTTGATCAGATTATTGGCATATAAACGTCAGCCTAAATGCCGCTTTGTAATTCTATCAAATTTGCATGGCAATTCATTAACTTTGCAGTTAAAGATTGGTGCAAATAAAAAGAGGTTACAAGTTATATAAACTACCTAAACAAGCAGAGTCAAGCCAAGCTTCGGCCCGAGGTCGTGGAATACACTAACCCAGTCCAAACATGAGTAGCTATCTCGGCACAAACTTGAAGAAAACATTCCTTTGGAATCACCAGGGTATCCAATTGCCAAAAATGCTCTGTTCATATGATTTGGCTATGCCAAGCAATTTGGAATCTTAAATTAGGACTACCATTGCTCATTTGTAATCTTAAACTAAATTAGGACTACCGTACCTCTGAAACAAGTTTGAGCAACCGACATCAATTTGCACAACACGAAAGCATTACCCAGCAATGGGATTGACAAGCAACAGGTTCATGAAAATGTCAGTAACAACAACAAAATCACCAGAAAGTACTCCAATTTAGGGTTTTTTTTTTTAAACCCAGCAACTTAGAAGAGTTTAGGGTTTCTCAAATTGAAACCCTATAGCAACTGAGAGAGAGAGAGAGAACCTTCACGGGTCCGGTTCGAAGCTCGTCGCCGTGAGAGTGTTCGGCGGTGGTGGTTCCTTTTCTTCTTCGTCTGATTCTCTCTCTTGTTACATTATCGAAGTCCGAAGAAAAGGAAGAGCAATCTGATTTCAATTTTCGATTTTTTCCTTCTGCGGAACGACGTCGTGTACAGGGATCGATATCCCGCAATCTCCACAAAAATCAATGTATCTTTTCATTAAAAATATAATAAAGCTATAAATTTCTACACAATTACCACCCGGGGATGTAGCTCAGATGGTAGAGCGCTCGCTTAGCATGCGAGAGGTACGGGGATCGATACCCCGCATCTCCAACTTTTTTGGAAATACTGAACTTTTTCTTAATACAATGTAACAGTTCTCTCTCTATCTCTCTCAACTCATTGTGTTTGGTTAATTAAAACTAAAGTTTTGATGCTGTCAACACATGTGTTTTCCGGTTAGTTCTGTTCAACAGAAAAGATATAACCAATTTCAAAAACAAACTCTCAATTTTTTTGATTTAAATGGAAAATAAGTCAAAAGCATTTGTCTATCGAAATCCTAAGTGTACAGAATTTTAGGAACATAAAATGTACATAACTCAATGGGGGACCCACTTTTGGGTCCCACAAGAATAATCCCAACTGTTCATTAATCTTAAAATAATTTTTTTGAGTTTAGATGAAAAATCGCTCAATCCGATATCGTAAGTGGTTGATCCACTGTTTCACGAATCGATTTAGCATCCTGAATCGATTTAGGATGAAACAAAGAAATATTGGATCAACCACTTACACATATCGGATTGAACTTATTTTTTACCGAGCCACTCGAAAAATTATTTTAAGATTAATGAACGGTTCGGATTATTCTAGTGAGACCCAAAAATGGGTCCCCCATTGCGTTATGTACATTTTATGTACATGAACTTTCTGTACCCTTAGTTGGGTCCTTTGTCTATTGCCTTGTTTTCTCTTTTGATAAAAAGCGGAATCCCATAAAATTAAGTGGGTAATTTTAGTGAATGAGAAAACTATTTGCTAAAATCAACCCATTGAAACTACATTCAACACAATTAGGAGCGACATCAATTACCTAATTCCCAGGGTGGCGGGCCTCCGCTTTTCTTTTCATTAATGTGTACTTATGCCACGGGTAATCATTAGCATTGAAGTAAATCACCACACCACCTCCATCATATATACGACATTTGACAACGCGAGAGTGCATGGTCGAAAAATGGTTGATTTTAGCAAATGGTTTTCTCATTCGCTAAAATCACCCACTTGATTTTATGGGATTCCAATTTTATCAAATGGAAAACAAGGAACTTATTCTGTCTTTATTAAAAAAAAATTGAGCTTGGATCAAAAGTTTTTAACTTTTTTTATTCATCTGGTCCAGACAAACCAATATATACAAAAAAATTGATGAAAAACAAACAAACATGAAAAAAAATTAAATAACAACAAAAAAAATAAGTCAAGTGACGTATTAGGCCAAAATAGGCTAGTTTTTAAGTCAGTTTCCGAAATAACTCTTATTATATGTGGTTGATGAGGTGTAAGGAAGCGGGGACGGGTACTATGTGGTGGTTGGAGGAATTACTCCTACACCTTTGGGAGAAGGCAATCCACAACTACTGTTGATCTGTGTTAGGTTTTGGGAGCTTTTGTCAATAAAAATGTAGGTTTTGTAGTAATTTGACATTGTTTGTCTCATTCTAATAGAGTACATTTTTGCTCTCGTTCTCCATTTGTGACATTTCCATTTTCTATGATAACAATAACAATACTCCCTCCGGTTCTTTTTAAGTGTGTAACTTCATAATTTCAATTTATTAAAAAAGTATTATCATTACACCTTTCACATCAACTTTTACATTCATTTTTCACTATTGCCCTGATGAAGACATCATTATTAAACTTAACCCACTAAACTTTTCAAAAAAGAATTTACTTTTAAGGGCAAAATAGGAAATATACCATCTTTCACCCAATAACTTTTCAACATCGCACGTATTTAAAAACAACTCAAAATGGAATAATTACTTTTTAAGGAACGAAGGGAGTAGCAACTTCAAGACCCCAATTCCATTTCCTGTTTGATTAATTGTTTACTGTTCAGATTGGATTGCTTGAAAAAAGAGTGACGAATACATTGCAGTTCCTTGACATTTATGGCCATAATACTTGTTACTGAGAATGTTATAGTTACGGAAATAAAGTAGCTATTTTTGCATCTTCAGACATGTGTGAACATTTATGGAACTTAACACGGAGAGAAATCTTTCTACGCCAGATTTGAATCATTGACTCTTGATCGCCATCGTAAAGTATGAAAGTAATTTTAGCATATATTCTTTTGGCCATTCGTATCTAAAATTTGGTTACTTTGTTTCTTCTCTATTCCCCAAATTCTATTGTTCTTCATTTCCCAAATCTTCATGTTATTCTTCCACTAAGTCTTCAACCAAACTTGAACTCTCATTTTGTGATTTACTTAAAAACTTATCGAGAGCACCGTTTTTTTTTTTTTTTGAAATAAAGTCAAGAATTCCATTATAAACGCCATCCGGCAATGATTACATTCTAAGATAGGAGTGAAACCAAAACCACTAACAGTTGATATGAGCACGGCCTTCGCTCGGCATACAATGCCACTAGCTCTTAAACACACCTGCCGAAGCAGACCCAACACCTTCGGGATGGAATGATGAATCCTATCAAAATGTTAGCAATAGAGAACCCAACGGGTGCCCGACTCAATCTCTAAAAGCAATACAGGGCAAATGTAATCCAAAAACACAAATCAACACCCTAAAACAAAGTAAAAAAACCCAACTAATTCTGTACTCAGACAACAGATGCAAACCGAGTCACACACTGAGTTCAGTAAAATCAAACAAAACTACCTAACTGATTCAGATAACCCAAAAGAAACTAGTACAATCCGAGAACCATCGAGTCACCTCACTGAGTTGCCCCGAGTCGCACCGAGTCTCCACGAGTTAGCCGACCAGTCGCTTCTCCGGACAAAGCCCAACTCCCTTAGCCGCCGCCCATGGCATTAGAGAACTTTATTAGCCGGAGGGGGGCAAAGATACCCAAGTTCAACCCATTGTCGTCTGAACCATCCCGAAAAAGAGGGAAAAACGGAAATGAACGGAGGAGAGGTGGAGGTTCTGGTGGGGAGGCTGTAGATCTGGGGTATGGCGGCGCAGGCTGTAGATCTGGGGTTTGTGGTATGGGCAAAGAGATGGCGGACGACCATGGGTTAAAACGTGGGTTCCAACCAAAGAACTAGGAGGAGGAGGGGTGGGGCGGGGAGGTGGCAACGGGCAACCCCACCCCTCAAGAGCTCAATCGGACAAGAAAAGGAGGAGAAAGGATGTGAGAATGGTAGAAATCAAGGAGAGAAAAAGGAGGAAGAAGGCCGGAAAAAGGAGGTGCTGGCAAGGAAGGGATAAAACCCTAGGGGGATCTAACTTTTAGAGAGAGAAACTCTCTCTAGGTAGTAGTAAACCTTGGACCAAATGAAAAAAAAAATAGAGCACCCGTTTGAGATTGAATTAGGGCGTCTACTTTTTGCTTCTTCTTTTTTTTCTTCATGTCCTGACAAATCCTTTTTAGTTATTGTGAGTTTGAAATTGGGCCTCTTTTGATTTTGAAGTTGGGCGTTATATACGGCGTACATTTTTTTATTGGTATTACAAAAGATACCTAAGGGTACCTAAGAATACTAAAATATGAGGCCCTTAAAATTCGTATTTTTGGGGGGCCTAAATTGGCTGCAACACTCTGCAACACTTGTTTTACCTCAGGGCCGACTCTGAAAATTGGACTCGACATTAAGGGCTCGTTTGGATGGCGTATTGGTTTTGGAGGGATTAAATAGCAATGGGAATTAAATAAGAAGGGTGGACCAATATTTATATGACAGTTAAGAATTAGAGATACAATAGTCCATGGTTTGGATGAAGGATAAAAAAGGGGAGGATAAGGATGGTAGATGATGTAAAATCATGTCAAAAGACTTTCTTGCCCTTGGTAATGCATATATTAGGTCATGTATTTATATAATTATATAAATACGAAAAATTAATTGTTTTGTTATATTTATCAAAATTATGTTAT
>CM029279.1:18503392-18518127 GCA_016920895.1 Vaccinium myrtillus
AAATAATCTTAAAACCCAAAATATAGAGCGGGAGCCTCTTTTTTTTGAATGGATTATTACATCTGTGTCTAGAAAAGAGATGTCTAATTACCACTAAAGTAAGTCATTTTTTTAGTGGTTTAGACACTTAACACTGTTATCCTAGTCGTAAAGAAGGGTGTACTTTTCTATTATAGGGTTTAGAGTTGAGCCGTGATACTTTCCCGTCAGTATTCTCACGTCACACTTAACACTGTTAAAAGAATATACTGTACAAGGCTACGATCCAAGAGACAATTGAACAAAAGTGTATTTGAAAGTTTTTGCAGTAGATATTGGTAGCGTGAATATATATGCATTGGTATAGTGGTAACATGGTTTAATAAACCATACAAGAGATTCAAACGTTTTAGTCGAACAATTAAAACATCGCTTCCCTAGCTACCACTCAGTCGTATACTGTACGTGGGTTTTTTTTTTTTTTTTTTTTTTACTATAACGGGATATCTGAACTAATTTGTACGCACCTCGACTAATTCCGAAGTCTTAAAGTTATCGACCGGGTAAACTTCAAATGACCCCAAAGTTTGAAATGTTTGGCCTCCACAGATATAGAATATGTGATTTCATGAAGGAGCATTTGTTGCTTTCTCATAATCACTTAGCCACATCCCTTGGAGTTTATTGCTTATGTGGGCCTGGGATGTTTAATATATGAATAATTTCTTTGCACTCTGTATTTTCATCAATGCACTTTGGCGATATCACATACAAAGTTGTGGAGTCGGGCCACCCCATTAAAAAAAAAAAATTATTGTATTAATTTTTTTCTTAATTTACAAAGAAAAATGCTAACCTCACCACAAAGGGTGGAGGATAATAAGTAGAAAGTGCATAGATATCCGAGAAATTGTATTATAACCGTGAAAGTATATTGATGTCTGTGAAATGTGTGTTGATATCCAAACTAGTTTTTTTATAAACTGTATATCTACGGTTATTATGAAAAACTGTTCAAATGAAGCCCTTCCGGGTATTTGTTTTTGGCGATTCCTCGTGTTGGCCATCGAAAACAAGTTTTAAACACATTGAGCGGTTCAGATCGTCGAAATTTGGTCTGGAAAGTCGAAAATAAGGGTGGTCCGCGCGGAGGGATCTTTGAGAGAGTCCTCAAGAGATCATGATTGTATATATATATATACACACACGCACAACAAATATCCAATAAGGACTCCCTTAAGCTCTACGGTTCGGGATTTTTTGTTCAGGGTCGAATTTCGATGATCCGAACCGTTAGATGTGTTTAAAATGTGTTTTTAAGGTCCAACGTGAGGGTTTGTCCAAAAAAAAAAAAATACCTGTAAGGATTTGATCCGAGCTGTTTTCGATAAAATGTGTATATGTACATTTTTATCGAAAACTGCTTGAATCAAACCTTTCTAGGTTTTTTTTTTGACGAATCCCCATTTAGGACCTTAAAAACACATTTTAGACACATCTAACGATCCGGATGGTCGAAATTTGATCCCAAACAAAAAATCCCTCACCATAACCTATATAAGGCAGCCCTCATAGGATATGCACTGTGTGTGTGTGTGTGTGTGTGTGTGTGTGTGTGTGTTATCCTCCACCTATTCCGTGGAGATTATCAAGGCCCATTTATAGATAGATAACCCCATCAATATTTGATATTGACACCACACTAAATAATTTGTTAATCTTGGAAACCTACTAAAAATTCTGAAAAATACCAAACGAAAGGGCTAAAACCATTTGATGTTGTCACCCTACAAGATAATTTTCTAGAAATTGGTTTTGAGAGAATACCCAATAACGATTAAACCGGTAGAATACACAATCAAAGGGCTAAAATGTAACTATCTAAATTTTTTTGAATACAACGATTATTTGTAATGCCCATCTCACATCACTTATACATACATGAGACCCATCTTGTAACAACCCTGAATTTTGACTGAATTCAAGAGAAGAGAGAGAACTTCAAGAGAAAAAAGAAAGAGAAAGAGAGAGAACTTGAGAGATAGAGGGCTATGGAGTTCTAGAGAGAAATGATGCTTCTAAGGCCATGTTCCACTAACAAAAAACTAGTTTTGTTTTAAATCAAAAACTACTTCATTCCACTAAAAAAAACCCTACAAAAAACCAACAAAAAAACCACTTCATTCCACTAACCTAAAAAAAACCAAATCATTGCACAATCAAGTACATGTACTTTAATCATGTAAAATTACGAATCTGCCCTCCCTTCAAAAAAAAAAGAGCAATAGTTGTTTGGGTAGAAGGGTAGATTTGTAATTTCATAACACAACTAAAAAAACCAAAAAACCAAAAACTTGTTAGTGGAACTAGTTGGTTTTTTTGAAAAACTAAAGATAAAAAAAAACCAAAAAACTAAAAAACCAATTAGTGGAACATGGCCTAAATTTGAATCCACACTCCTACACAAAACCAAATCCGAATTCAAGCCACAAAAGTCTCAAACATACTTACGAAAAAAAGAAAAGGTCTCAAACCTCTCACAGTGTTCATAAATCTTTTCCCCAACCAAGCGAATTTCATCCAAAGAGCTCAATCCATCTCATCTTCTCCAAAACCCAATTTCTTCTCCAAATTTTCAAATTGAGGTAGATTACTCTAAACCCTTTAATTCCCACGTACAATGTACTCTATGTAGCCTAATTGTGGTTCAGGGGCCTAATGATTAGCCCCCATGCAAAGGAATTCATGAATCTCGAAGTAAAACTTCAATACCTTGTTTTCCGGCCAAAACCATCGGGACAAAAATTACAGATTGCCACCAGATTTTGAATTTTGTACCGAAGTTACATTTTAGCCCTTGTACTTGCTACCTGTTATCGATTTGACCCTAAACATGATTCCTTACGCATTGACCCATAGATTGTTAACTTAGCTTATTTATTTGATGTTTTGTTAATTGTAATTAATTATAACTATTGTAAATAACGTTGTTTTTTTTTTTGAACTGGAATAACGTTGTTCATGATGTGTTTATTTGTAAACCTACAAAAAAAAAAAAAAAAAAAACTCTTACTTAGGCCCCATTCCACTAACTAAAAAAAGTAAAAAAAACCAGCTTATTACGAAATCCGAGGCGGTCACTCTCTCACAATACATCACATAAAAAACCGTGAAAAGCTAAAAACACACCCTAAGTGGAACACCCACTTAGACAAGATTAATTTTAACGGCAAAATATTTATTTATCTTAATGTATATAAATAGAGGATTAACTTCCAATAAGGGACCCTTATATAAGTTAAAATGCGGACCTCACCTTTCCGAGCCAAATTTTGACGATCCAAACCGTTCAATGTTTTTAAAATGCATTTTTAAGGGCCTCCGCGAGGATTCGTCCAAAAAAAATACCCGGAAGGGCTTCATCCGATCAGTTTTGGTTAAAAACGCTATATAATCTTCAAAATTTAGTCCGGAAACACAAAAAAAGGCTAGGTCCGCACGGTATTTTTATATAAGGGTCCCTTATTGGAAGGGGCTCCTATAAATAGATACTCTATTACTATAAACTTACATGTACTTATATAAATTACCATTTTACCCAAGGTATTTAAAGTACACTCTGCTTGTAAAATGACCAAACTACCCTTGAGTTTAACTAAATTACACGGATATCTCTAAACCTGGCCATGTTACCAAATCACCTTTACGCTTAACCTTCTCACCAAGCTACCCTTATAATATTTTACCAAATTAGCCTTGTATGAAGTGATTTTACCAAATACCCTTACACTTGGTCATTTTACTAAAACACCCATACACTTAGTCATTCTACCAAAGTATCTGTATACTAGGTCACATTACATAAATACCCTTAAAACACAACATTTTACCAAAATACCCTTAACCTTGATCAAATTACCAAATTGCCATCCACTTAATAATTTACCGAAATACCATTAACTTACTCAAATTACCAAATTATTTTAGACTTGACTAAATTACTACTCTGCCACCATACAACACAAAATTACATAATTACTCTGATTCTTAATAAATTACAATTCAACCTTTATGTTTTACTAAATCACACTTTTGAGCCTTATTTCAATAAAATATCAATTTACTTACAATCCAGTACATTACTAATTCATCCTCGAAGATTTATAATTTGTAAAACAGACTTATGTTAGTTGATATGAACCTATGAGTTAGAAGGACCGATTTGAATAAATTACGGAAATTTTGTGTACACTTGAAATTATCACTATCGCTTTGCTTTGTTATTTTGTGTTCAAATTGTCATGAAAATGTTGGATTTCTAGAATGGACATTAGGATCACTGGGGATTGTGTATGATAGTTGAAAGATCACTCAGACGTTTCTAAGTCAATGGAAATTGAAAAAGTCAGATGATGTTCTATTATGGATCATTGGATGCCATCGGCCAATAAGATCTCGGTGTTGTGGTGATCAATCGAACCAGGTTATGGTTAGAAAGATTGTTGAGATATTTGAAACCGTAGATATGGTGTTGCGTGATTACTCTCTATTCTCTACATATTTAGACCCCAAAGTTACAATCAGTTCTTGGTGGCTATCCTAAGGTTACAGTTAGTTCCTCGTGTACCCATAAATTAAGGCCAGTTCCTTGGGGATCTCATTTATTCTTGTGAGGCAGTTGATGAATCCGACTAAGTAAATAATTTAGGTATGACTCTCAATCAAGACAAGTAAGGGGGGAGCAAAATCACGAGTGGTCATAGTCTGAAAGTTAACTTGGGAGGATGTTCTCTACGGTTGAGAACATATAATTCACATAAATTAAAAGCTAGATAATGAATTTGTTTGCTTGCTCCTTAATTCTTCGCTTCGTGATTATTCAACTACTATACTTGTAATGTAAGAGATTAACGAGTAGGAGTTTATTTGCTGAGCGTTATTCGCTCGTGGTATTCGTATACCCAAGTTTTTCATGCCAGATACTGAAGTCGGAACAAAAGGACAAGATTAAGTTGATAGTGAAGCTTTTCCAAGACAACGTTTTCAAACTTTGTACCTCTAGTAGTTGTAGCTTTGTTCCTTTGGCTTATTTATTTATAATATTGTTTAAAAATTTAATCTATTTTTCAAGTTGGTAAACTCTAATTTTGCTTACACTTTGTTCCTTTGGCTTATTTATTTATAATATTGTTTAAAAATTTAGTCTATTTTTCAAGTTGGTAAACTCTAATTTTGCTTACACTGTTATTTAAGAAGTTAACTCTTTATTTAATGAAATCACTTTGAAAAATGATTTAAATAATGTGTTCGAAAATTGGGGCATTACACACCTCATGTGAGAGGGTACCATTGATGTTAATCTTCACCCCTTCATTATCTCTTCGTCCATTCGTTGGGTAGTCCATTGGAATGCTCATCATTTCCTCTCACCTCTCTTGTGCAGATTTAACATCAAACACTAAGCCACCGGTACGAATTTTAGTGTTTGCTCCTATAATTTAGTTTGTTGTTTATGAATGACCCTATGGTCTCAAACTAACGCCCTCTTTGTTAAAGGGATATGTATATGAGGGGAGAAAACACACCCAGGGGTTGCCCCAGTGGTTTGGGCGAGTGCCTGACTTTAGGGGTAGTCCCTTTGGTCAGGTGTTCGATTCCCCACAGGGTGAGTACCTGTGCTAAGCGGGGGGCCGTGACTGGTGTGGGTTGCGCCAGCTCCCTCCGAGGTTTGGGTCGTGCAGTGGGTCCAATTAGTGGCCTATTGTAGGGCTGTTCCTCGGTTATCAAAAAAAAAAAAAAATTTGAGGGGAGAAGAGGGATATAATAAGAAGGGGATATAGGGGTGGATATAGTTGGAGGGGTATTATTTTAGAAGGGGAGATTTAAAAGTTATTGTATCGTTGTGAGTTTTTGGAATTAACACTCGATATGGTGTGGATGCTTGACTGTTTTGGCATAGTTGTTCAATTGTGTTTGTTTTGTTGTTGTAAAGGAGGGATATGAGAGGTGGTGTCCCAATTAAAAAATAGAAAAAAGAGAAAAGTGGTGGGGTCACCTTCCACCAACCTTGCCTCTCTCTCGGCAGCAGCGGTAAAAGGCTGTCAAAGGGTGACAGCTTGCATAGGGAGGTTGGAAGTGAGGCCGGATATAATATAACTTGGGGGGAGGGTGCATATATTTTATCCCTCCCCAAAGGGATATACAAATCCCAGGTTATTATATCCGGGTAACAAAAAACAAAACAAACGGCGGATATAAAACACCCGGATTTCTATATCCGGCCTCTCTCTATATCCCCCTTCTATCTCCCTCAAACAAACAGGCCGTTAGAGTCACCACTGAATGCACTACAAATTAAGAAAAACAATAACATTTTAAAATAATTAAAAATTGGATAGCGAATTTTTTTTCCTTTTTTCCCCTAAAAATCAAGGGCCGTAGGCGGCGAATTTGTTAATGGATGCGCTGGAACTCGCATGCATAAGCAGCATAACTCTTTTGTCGGATCATTTTTTAACCTCTTTCTGTGTTACTTGGTGAATTCCTAATGATGAAAACTTATTTACGGAGGCTCCTACAAGAAAAAAGGAGCTGTTTACGGAACCCCAAAAGGGGTCTCACTCACATTTTATCGTAATAATATGAACCGGTCACCTTGTAGGGGGTTTGCAAAGTAGTGTGTGTATATGCAAAAAATTAACTTGACCCAATATCGATAGTTATGTCAAAAATTAAATTATGGTGCAAAAACAACGGCCTGGATCATTTTAGAATTTCAGCCAGGATCATTTCAGAATTTCAAATTCTGAAATGATCCAGGCATTTGGTTTTGCACCAAAATTTGGTTTTTGACATACCTATCGATTCTGGGTCAAACTGATTTTTTGCATATACGTTCTACGGGCTCTGCAAAATAACGGGTTTAAATTATTGCGATGAGGTGTATGTGGGACTCAAAATGGGGCTTCCGCAAACAACTCCTTTTTAGGAGCCTCCGTAGATAAGGTTTTCTCATTCCCAATTCAGAAAACCTGGGGGTACCCCATTTTTTGCACCGAAAATGCACCCCACGCCTTCGGGGACCCGCTTTTGGGTCTCACACGAGTGATCCGAACCGTTCATTGTTCTTAAAACATTTCACCGTTAATTTGAAACGGTGAGATTTTGGTTCAAGCAATTTTAACCGTCCGATTGAGCTGATTTTTGGTGGGCCCCCTCGGAAAAATGTTTTAAGAACAATAGACGGTTCGGATCACTCGTGTGGGACCCAAAAATGGGTCCCCGAAGGCGTGGGGTGCATTTTCGGTGCAAAATGATGGGGTACCCCTAGCAGCTCTCATTCCCAATTGGTGCAAGTATAACAATAACGTGGAAAACAAGGAGTCAAATTTGGTGAAATCCTAATTGGTCACATCAAATCATAGGCTCCTGTCCTATTCTTTGTTTATGACAACCTTGTGAACGAAAATAAACCATCCAGTTTTTAATATATAGCATATAATTTTCCCCTCATAAACCATGCAGTTTCTGTTTCTCCAAAGAAGATTCTGTTATATCGATTGATGGAATAAGGGAAAGATTTGCATGGGGACCACTCTATTAATTTGTTTCTATTCTTTTGGAAAATAACAATAGGTAGGTAGGTGAGGGGAGAATTGGCTTTGTCCACTCCTCCATATGTGCATAGCAATTGGGAAAACGCTTATCCCCTATCTATCTATCCATCTAAAAAATCTGCCACTCAAAGTGTGTATTGTAAATGTGGTTGGTCGGCCATGTGTTTGCTAGTAGCCAAAACTATCCATCACTTTTTTCTTGTTACTAAAACTATCCATGAGTACTTTAGTCTCCAAATATTAGTCTAGATAGGTCCAATGAACATACCACCTTCTTTTCCATTTCTCTTTTCGATTCGACGGTCGGAGTGTACGAGTTAGTTTTTTTCTCAAAGCAAAAAAAGATTTTATTAATTAAATATCGAAAGATACAAGACTAAACGGGTAAGAAAAAGACAAGAAGCCTCTTAAGACCCAAAAGATTGGAAGGCTAACAAGAAGATAAGCCAACAAACAAAAGACCTAACCCGAAAAACAAAAAACCTTACAATCCAGGAACAAACAGGAGCAAGACTAGAAACACCAGAGACAACCTCCTAAACAAACCAAACCAAGAAAAGAACTAGTGATTATTAACAACCCTTGCCTTATTAAGGGCTTCCATCTCAGCAATTTTGCTTATGACCTCATTTTCATCACCATCATAGTTAATTTCAAAGAGCTTGTCTACTGCCCAAATGGCTTGAGTTTCATCTAGAAGAATTTTGTTCCTGTTATTTATATCCCCTGATGAAATTGCACTTTAATTATTCTCGTCCTCAGTTTGATCAAAGTCCAAAGACAAGTCATTCATCCCGAGATTTTTTAACTTTTGTATGACCTGATCGTAAAAATCGAGCTTTGATAAATTATGTTGGAAGCAAACCTCCTGACCAGCCAAACTAACCATTTAGCTGAGCATACCATCCTGACATCCCCATTGTTGGAACTTTTTAATAAAAATAAAAATGTTATTACTTAATATTATTGATTGACCGTTACAAAACTTATTGTATATAAATATCTTTTATGTTACAAAAGTTAATAGTGGATTTATTATTTGTTATTACTACCATTAAGGAGAATATTATATATTTACCTCTATATATTTGGGATTTAAAAAAAGGTAGAAGTGGTGGAAAAAAAGAGAAAGTGTAGAAAGCATATGGAGAGTACACACAAATATTGAAATAGAGTGTTAGAATATTCTTATACTATTTTCTATAGAGTTGGGCAACTCGGTTCGTGACTCGTTCAACCCTCCCGGTGGTCGTGAACATCGGATGAGGAATGCTTGTGAGCTCTTGGGTTTAATCATGGGGCTAGTACACTCCGGTGGAACCTTCACGAGGAGAGGAATATTAGCCTTAAGACAGTGACTACACGACTCTCATTCTCACAGGCAATATCTTTTCCTACTTTTACTATTTTCTCTATTTTTCTCATACTCGTTGTTTTCTATGCTAATACGTTTTAGTAATTTATAGATGTGATAACATGATATTGTTGATTAAATATTCTAACATTTTAAGGCTAATATGCATCCCTTGACAAATTGGACAAAGGTAGATGTGTTTTTTGCTTTATCTTATCAACTCAAAATCTAGTATCATTGTCCTTAGCTTTAATCTGTTAATTGCATCTCAGAATAGTTTGTTGAGTTCACAAGAGGGTCAAATGAAGAATGGAGAATGTTCACCTTAGTACTATTTCCTTTGATTGCTTTATGTTGTCACTCCTTTATAATCTCTTTTGATATAACCCCAATCATTATAAGGAGAATAAACGGCATCCTTGTATCTCACTCTTAGAAAACTTGACTCAGTGCCTAGTGAAAAGCTAGAACTGTTTTCATAATCATGATTTGAGCGTATACGTAAGTCAAGTTTCATTTCGTGAGAAAAGGGAGAGTATGGGTTTTGCTTTTCGATGGGATCAGTTTTGTATAACATATATCTCATCTTAAATTGGAAAAGTTCTGTAATTAGATTAGACAAGCTTTTGTAAAACATAGTTCTTTTTCTTTCGGAAATTTAAAAAAAAAATGGCTAAAGGACAGTTTAGGTTTCCAGGATACCCAACTATATTAAAACTAGTAAACACTATGTTTTTTGGAAGAGAATTTGATTGTGAAAAGATGAGATGGTGCTGAAAATTTTGCCGAGTAAGAGTGAAAGGATTAGAGAAGTGTTTTCTCTGTAATTAAAATTGAGAACACAAGGCTTGTATATATAGAATTTGTTGGAAAAATCACAGTGGCAATTCCGAATTCCAAAGAACAAATCCATTCGATATATAATAAGAACAGAATACAATGGAAATTAACAATAACCGAAATTGACAGAATATGAAATTACATAAACTGTAAAACAGAGATACAAACAGTAGATTGAACGCCGAGTCGTGTGCAACCACACTCTCCTTAACAAAGATTCGCCGCCTACCGTGGGTGTTGTAGGATGAACCGACGTCTTCGTCCCAGGATACAACGGCTAGAACCACGGCCGACAGAACACCTCTATCGACTGCCTTGGCGAACTGAACCTAACGCTTGCCTCTCTCTCTCAATAACGATTTCTGGAATATGATATGAAGCACGAATTTCTGATGCTCAAACCAATTGGCAAAGCTGCCAATTTATAGCTGAAGGAGGAGCTGCAACATTGAAGACGAAAATCAATGGGGAGCCTCCCCAATGAATACGGGAATCAATTCTGCAGAATAAAACCTCCCACGAAATAATGTCGCATTTAGAATTCTGGAAGAAAACTGCCACAGAATTTGAACGCCATCAATTCTCATCATGGAGGGGTGTAACTCGTGAATTAACTAGCGTGTATGATCACGCGCATCTCACATTTCGTGGGATCCCTTCGGTTGCCTCGTAAGACCCTCCGAATGCCCCGTTTCATTCACATCAAATTTCCAACAGAATTTTCGGTCAAACATTCCAACGGCTAAAAAATGAATGTAATTATTAGGAATTAACCAAAATAAAAACTGACCAAACGGCTAGTAAGTTTTTTCGAAAGATCGGTTACGGAATTAAAATGGAGGTTACAAAATCTTTTATAATCAATTCTATATATTCAATCATTTTCTTAATTGAAAAATAGGACAATTTTTAAGACTTAATAAATTCATATAATAAGTTTCCCTCTGTAGTTAGGAGAAAAGAAGCTGTATTTCTATGATAGCCTAAGTCATTCGTGAGTTTGATATATACTTGCTATGTTGTAACTTTTTCGCGTTAAGCTATCATTGCTATGTGCTCATGTGCATACTAGAGTTTCATCCATGTTCGCGCGTGTAATTATCTTAAGTGTTGTATGTACACTTAGGTTTTGTTTAAATCGAGTCATCATGAGATCTGATTAAAAAATAATAATAATAATAAAGAAAAGCGGTTGGCTATAGAACACTTTCACTACTGGAAGATGAAAATATGGGATTCCATTAATTTGTATTTGCCGAAAGGTGAGTGCATGATTTGTTGAAAAAAAAAAAAGGAAAAAAATATATACTAGTATCTATGCCAATATGTTTCTAAGGGAAAACAATTTTACTATCTCTAAAAATTTTGCATAGGGAAAAAAGAAAGGATTTATTTCGAAATAATGTATTGAACAATTTCCTACCCTATCAGTCTGAGTACTTAAATAAAATGGAATATTTTTCTTTTGCTTAAATATAATAGGGTGAACAATTTCCTACCCTATTATGTTTCGAGAAGAATTCTTAATGTCATACATGTGGTTAGCCGAATAGTTCAATTGGGATGTGAGCCTAATATTTCATGACTAATAAATGTCCTTTTTGAGTTTTCCTAAGAATTCATGTCATTGGATAGGCCATGGAAAATTTTATTGGCTACTGTAAAGATTAATATTGTAGTTCGGATCTTGTCAATTTGAATATGCTCTCTTGCAAAGACATTTTACTATATTCCGAATACTAATTGCCTAAACATAGGATTTAAAATACAAATATATTTAATGTTTATGGGATTGATTATTTCTTTGCCCTTTGTTAGCAAATATCCGGTTACAAGGGTGTTCTCTATATAGTTAATTGGGAGTTGTGTTTGGATACAACCTCTGATATTATTTCAATAATTGAGCTTTTGACTCTAGGAAATTGGCCAAGTTTTAACTGCCAAATGTTCATTATGAATCACAGCGTGTAGTAGTAATATTGCTTGGTGGTTATATTTTTTATGAGTATTCTTTTGAGGGACATCAATGTGGGTTTTCCTGCAGTATATATGATGCCTAATCATAGTCTGAGTAATGAGAATTTCAACTATGGTAATAATCTGGAACGATTTGTGAGCATATGTTAAATTGCTTTTGTACTGAGGTGGTGTATTTTTTTCTCGTATTTACTATGAACTTTATTAGTTGATTGTAGTTTTGAAACTTGTGGGGGAAGGTCAAACTTAATTTTATTGTGTAAGTTTCAAAACTTGTAATGTGAATTCATTAAACATTAAAACTTTTTAATAAGCTGAAAATAATGTTTGGTTAGTACTAGTAATCAAGTTCTTATTTTGTGACTCAGAAAGTTAAGTGTATACATTTTATTTATAGAAAGAAAAAAATCCTATATAGTCACTATGTGAAAATGAAAGTATTAAACCATTATTATAGTACTGTGTGGGTATTTCTACATTTGCGAATTTTTACATGTTTTCTGAAATCGGGTCACAATGTTTTTTTAATTAGAGAAATAAGAATAATGTAAACTTATATTTGGAGACTAAATTATACAGTATACCAATGTTGTCATAGTGGGGTTTTGGATTATGACTTTGTTTTCTTGTTCTTAGCACCATGCACGAGACCTTAAATCACTTGAAAGAATCAGAGGGATTGTTTTTGGTGTTTATTTGAATTTGAACATCATGACTTTGTCTATTTCGACCCATGTAAAAATAAATATTGTTGACATCGAGTTTGATCTTTCTAGTTAATTGGTTAATCTAATGTCATTGTAGTTTTGGAAATAATTTGGCTATTATTATAAATGTCACATGTTGCTAGTATCTAAAACAGTGTTAAAGAGCTCTGTAGTTTGCTACAAGAAATGGCGAAGGTACCAATATGATGCGAAATCAATGGAAAATTCTTTATTCTTTGCACTACTTATCGATGTTGATGAGGTTTAACTATTACTTTACATTTAGTGGCATCTTTTAATCATCAATATTGGAGAATGACTTAATATAAGATAGAGTGTGATAATATGCCTAATACAATCACAAGCTGGTGTATGCTTAGGGTTCAGAATTACCAAAGCCTACAAATGTTACTTACTACTTTCTAATTGCTTGATATTATCCTTGTCGGTATATTTTTTCATGGACGACTGAAATGTGAGGGTATGTACAAGTTCTTACAAGTTAAGAACATAACAAATTAGTTTGATTTATAGTCTTCAATACATTATAAGAAATGTGGAGGTGTGATTTAGTGTGGGAATATTGATTGGATATTTCTAGAGAAGAGATATAGTAAGATGTATTAGTACTTTATGTAGGAAATCTTTGTGCTTGACCAAATCCTAGACCTAAATTAATGGGTTGCCCCAAGCGTAGGGCTGAGACCGGTGTAGCACAATACCCGGTAAGACCGGAATCGAATCCACAGAGATGGTGGAGAATGCTTAACTAAAAACTCGGGTTGAGAGATTTAACACGGCTCTTAGGTAACCACCCCTTGTAATGTGATGGGAATAATTAACTAAACTAGAGTAAATCTGGTTTTACTTAAATTATTTAAAAGAAAGTACGGTCGTAGGGTTCATAACACAAGTGACCAGGTCCGGACATTCCCTGCTCCATTCGGTGTTCCAAAGAAAACATTCGATTTTAGAGAGAAAAAGATACCCCGAAAGATGCGAATTCTCACGGTTGCCATCACCCAGGTACAACGAAGAACAAGTTTTGGTCCCCCGTTCCCCGCGTTACATGGGCTCCGACAAAGCCCGGATTCGCCCCACGGAAGTTCTTTAATAACCTAAAATTGCTTTTTCCGTTATTGATTTTGAAAATAGGAGCAAGAACAAATCCAGCCATGGCCACGGCGTGTTAATCACCCCGCGACCATACATATGCGACTACTCACTCATAGTAACTTGAACAAATAACAAGATTATGAAATAACTCATGCTTTTATAATTGAATATGGATTAAAACAAAAGATTCGAAAGCAAAACACGGACAAACTCCCGTGAACTGAGATTAACGTAAACAAACTGAAAGTTACCGGAACAATACTTGAATCCTCGAACAAAACTTCAAAAACTCCAATGTAAAGATCTCCGGAAAGTAGAATCTCCAAAGGAAATAAACGGCTGCTAATCGGAAGAAAAGAAAACAAAGTTCGAACCCTAATTCGTCCCAAAAACGAGGTATTTATCCCTTTCCCGAAGTCCAACACGTGGCAAGACCACCGGCTGTTTTTAGGGCTCTCGGTATCGATACAGACAAATCCCTGTATCGATACCCATAGGTTCTGTTCGCCCTTTGTTGCCTAGGTATCGATATAGGAAAATCCCTGTATCGATATCGAGACCTCCAATATGCTCTTTAAGCTTGTTTGCTCGTCCTTACTTGGGTCCACCGGTTCCCAATATGCCCGATGTCCTGTGTCCACTTTGCGTGCTCTTCCGGCCTGTTTCCTACAAATCAAACATAACACTACCAAACAAAAGATAACACCGCATCAAGTGGAAAAATGGAATAAATCGCGCCTCTAATGCGCTAATTCGCTCTACTTAGGCACTTATATCTGTGACATTGCGCGCCTATCACACCCCCCCAACTTGAGCGTTGCTAGTCCCGAGCAACGAAAAGAATAAAACAAATAAATAAAAGGATAGATCTTTTAAACCCCCAGGCGGCCCCGGTAGGACGAGTGAAGTCTCGTGAGGGTTTTCAGCAGTGATAACCCACAAAACACAAAAGACTCGGACATTTGAATGCAACTCAACCCAATCAATAGCTTCTCGAAGCACTACAGTGACTGTCAGGCAAGTCAAAGACAAGACATTTCATCCATGGACAAAGTTAAACAAGTGAACTTCTCAGCAAACTTAGCACAAAAATTATTCTTCTCACCAACGATCGGATAAAGAATTTTCAGATGGCATGCATGTATG
>CM029279.1:19231627-19508397 GCA_016920895.1 Vaccinium myrtillus
TAAAGTAGCAATTTATAAAATAAAAAAAAGGCTACCAATAAGGTAGCATGTCTTCAAATGGAGCTAAAAAAAATCTAGCAATTTTTCAAAAAATGCTACCCGGTAAGGTAACGTGTCTTCAAATGACGCTATCCAAGCGAGGAAAATAATCCTGCCAAAAAACGCTACCTTGTGTCTTCAAATGGAGCTATCCAAGCGGGGAAAATAATTAGCAAATGATCAGAAAACGCTAACCAAGAAGGCAGGCAAAGGAAGCGTCTTTTCAAATCTCGCTATCAAAGCAAGGAAAATAATCCCCCGCACGCGCCCCATGCTCGTGTGACTTAATCAAGTAGCAATTTATCAAAAGACGCTATCCAAAGAGGGACGGGGGGAGTGTTGTGCATCCCATGCACAACACCGGGCTGCAACCATGTTGCGGCTGCGCCAGCACCTTTCCGATGATCGGATACGTTTACTGCGTAGACCTCGTCGAGTACTACAAGTGTATCAAAAACCAACTTGATCGGATATGTTTAAGTACATCATCCGAACACAAAATACTTTGAAAATAAATGGAATACAAATAGACACAAAACATAGGATCAAAATCACTTTTCCGTGTTATTTATTTGTGGCTACGCAAGAATAACGAGTTGAAAAAAATGCGCGATCTCGATCGTCGAAAAAATGCAGGTGCGGCCGCGCCGTGGGACTACACAACACGGTGTTGTGCATAGCATGTCTTCAAATGGCTAACAGATGGGGGTAATTGGATTGCTAATACAAACCTCAATGACGGGAGAGTCATTTCTCATACCTGGAGGGAGTGTCTATACATACTGCAAACTTTAGGGGTGTCAGTGAAATTTACCCAATTTTCATTTCGCGGAATCTTTTTCCATTCCGCCACCGTTCAACCTTTTCGTAGTTTACCCAATGCCCACGTTGAATTGTAGGTTACAAACCTATTCCATACATCTCGCCCCGTTTACTCGTCGTTGCAAACCAACTGATATAGTGCCACACCAACACACTTTTTACATTAGTTTCGATAAAAAAAACTATCAAACCTCAATCGCTCAAATGGTTATTTTTATGACGGGAAGTCATTTCTCATACCTGGAGGGAGTGTCTATACATACTGCAAACTTTAATAATTTGTCAAAAACTACAATTTACCCAATTTTCATGGGCGGAATCTTTTTCCATTCCATGGGCTACCGAATTGTTTAACAATTTCTCGTCCCTGACTTTCAACCCTCTCTGTCCTTCTAACCCTGTGCATGGCCCCACCACCCATTTTCTTCGGTGCAACAGGAGACAACAAGAGAGGAAACAACCATGGGTTGTTGACACGTACACCTAGCTATGCCTTTCCTCCGACAGGTACACCTCCCAACGTGGGGAGTTGAGTTTTTTAGGAGAAAAGAAATTTTTTTAATAGATTTGAGGGGGAATAATTTAATATAGTAAGATTTTTTGAGTTTTTGATAAAGTGAATTGCAAAATTGTAAAAGGTGTTTTTGTGGTTTAATTTGGTCCAAAATTTGTTGATCCTGATGAGGATGCCATAGGATTTGTATTATCATGAATTTATCCTATAAGTACTTATAAAATTATACCAAACAAATTTACAAAATAAACAATTTTACAAATCGTTTGTTGATATTTTTAAAATAATTTAAGCGTAGAATTCAGAATTTTTCATCCTAATGAATATATAAATTTTCAAAATACTAAGTTGCAATTTTGTCGTAATTATTGTATATAAAAAGGAAAAATGTATTCACACTTCTATTTTTACAACACAATTTTAACACATTAGCATAAAGGTTCCAGCATTTTGATGATAAAACATGTTCACATTACATAGCGCGTTGAAAATATTAGTTATGCCAAAATTTATATCTCTCTTTTTTCGACAAATGCACGGTCAAAACATATTTAGCTTTTGTGAGCAGGTTTTTCTGTTCCGATCATGCATTTATCGACATCCTATAACCATGAATTTTGGTATTCTTATGCTAATGAGACAAATCGGTTGTACGTTTGGCAGCATAAATGTGAGTATGAAAAAACACTTCCAAAAAAAATTAGCATACACGAAAAACTATTTCACTAATTTTGGTTGATATTGGAGTATCTTGTTACATTTCCAATTTTATTTGCCGAGACGAATAATTATTTTAAAGCAAAATTAGCATAAATGAAAAAAATAAAAAAAGACAACACATTTCAACGAACAAATTCAAATAACTATAATTATTTAGACAATGCTAATTGCCCCAAAGCATTACATGGTTGTAGTCCTCCAATCCAACCGTTTATCTCCTCAGTCGATGGTTTAGGTTCACAGATGTATTTTTACCACTAAGGCCCTGTTTGATACGAGGGTTGGAGGATGGGATTGGATTGGGAATCCTGTGGGACCTCTAATACTTTGTTTGGTGTTGCAAAAAATGGGAGGATTGTTAATACCATGGGATTATGAATCCCACAAAAGCATGGGATTACCCATCCCAAGGGGGGTTGGGTATTGGCAATCCTATCCCATGGGATTGGAAGGATTCCTCTCCGGTGCAAACCCCTCCCAACTGTGCAAACCACCAAACCCCATGATCTAATCCTATCCTAGACAAAACAAACATGTTATTAACAATCCCATGATCTAATCCTGTGTAAAAACAAACATGGGAAATGATTTGTCTCCTCATTAATAATCCCACCTTATAACCAATCCCAATCCTAATCCTAATCCCATCTCATTACCAATCCCCCCAAAACGAAACCTCGTATCAAACGGGGCTTAGGCTATGAGTTAACAAACATAGTTGAACCATTGATTGCGTAGATGAGTGGTCATATGGGATATTTTGGTGAAAGGAAATCATTACTGTCCAATAAGGGAGGGCAATTTTGGCATAAGAATATCTCTAAGGGTCACAAACTAGTCATGAGATAAGTTCGTCATGACATATCGCCCTGTTTGTTAAAATGATATGTATATGAGGGGGGGAATGAAGATATAATAAAAGAGGTATAGAGGTGGATATGGTTGGAGAGGTATTATTTTAGAAGGGGAAATTAAATGTTATTTGGTTTGTTTTGTTGTTGTAGAAGGGGATATGAGGAGTTGGATGACGTAAAATTGCATAAAATACCCTTTTTATCCCAAAATAAAAATTGAAAAAAGCAAGGAAGTGGTGGGACACCTGTAAAGACTCTCTCTCTCTCTCTCTCTCTCTCTCTCTCTCTCTATATATATATATATATATATATATATATATATAGAGAGGCAAGGATCACATCCAGGACTTTTTTCATTTTTTTTTATCCAATTTTTTTTGATGATCGAAGGTGTTTTCCAATGTGTTATTTTTTTCGAAAAGCTTGGATCAAGCCCTTCCCGGTTATTTTTTTTTTTGAAGATTTTCCGCAGGGACCCTTGAAAACACCTTCTGAACACATTGGACGGATCGGATTTTCCAAAAAAAAATTGCAACACAAAAAATGTCATGTTTTTCTTATTTCCGGGAGGGTGTGGATGTGAACATTTCCGTATATACACACCAAACTTCCGGTCCAAACTCCCGCAACTTATTAAGTTCCGGACCTCCACTTATTAAGTTCCGGACCTCCACTTTTCGGACCAAATTTTGATGATCCGAACCGTTAGATGTGTTTAAAACGTGTTTTTAAGGTCCCCGCAAGGATTTGGCAAAAAATAATACCCGGAAGGGCTTGATCGGAGCAGTTTTTCATAAAAACGTTATTATAGCGTTTTTATGAAAAACTGCTCCGATCAAGCACTTCCGGGTATTATTTTTGCCAAATCCTCGCGGGGGACCTTAAAAACACGTTTTAAACACATCTAACGGTTCGGATCGTCGAAATTTGGTCCGGACGGTAGGTTTGCATTTTGTGGTTTGGATAGGAAGCTTACTATATATATATAGGGAGGGCTTCTAGTCCGGACCTCCCGTTTCCGGACCTCCATGATCCAAAATTTTTTTTGACGATCCGAACCGTCCAATGTGTTCAGAAGGTGTTTTCAAGGGTCCATCACGGAAAATCTTCAAAAAAAAATACCGGGAAGGGCTTGATCCAAGCAGTTTTCGCAAAAAATATATATATACAGTTTTTGCGAAAATTGCTTGGATCAAGCCCTTCCCGATATTTTTTTTTGAAGATTTCCCGCGTGGACCCTTGAAAACACCTTCTGAACACATTGGACGGCTCGGATTTTCCAAAAATAATTTGCAACACAAAAAAAACCATTTTTTTCTTATTAACGGGAGGTGTGGACTAGAAGTTTTATATATATATATATATATATATATATATATATATATATATCTCAATATATACTGTGTCATGCTAGTGGGGTGGGCCAACATGAGGGGTAATGGGAGTAAAAGGTAGCCTGAATATAACATAGACTGGGGTGAGGGGCTTACTTCCTAGCCCTAGTGCGTGCGTGAACGTTACCAAATCACCTCATTTAAGGTGGAAGTTTTCAAACTTATCCCACCACAGAGGTATATGGATGTCTAAGCATATACATATTCGGAAAGCAAAAACATAACAAACACAAGATATAAACAATCCGGATATGTATATCCCGCCAAATTGTATATCCCCCTCTTAAATCATTCTAACAAACAAGGCATAGGGGGTTTAAGTGACAGTGGTTTATAGATGAATAGTACTGGTTAATCAGTTTTGAATGAGGGGGGTAAAGTGATAAAAGGTGAAAGATGAGGGGCGTTATTTTTACACTTTTTAAAATGTTCTCGTTCCATCTACCCGTCAACCCAGCAAAAAAATGGTTTGATTGCACACGTTTTATCGCTCTAACTGTCTTCTCTCTCACTCTACTGCAGTATTTTCATTTCCCATGGCGGAGACGTCTTCGACGACGGCGGCGACGGAACGGGAGACGACGGCGCCGCTTCTACGGCCACGTCAGGAGGCGCGGCCGACGACGCTGGCGATGCTTCTAGGTCGTGCAACGGGCCGGCGTGGTCCGTCGATGCTCGTGCGGGAGACGGCGGCGCGTGAGCTGGAGGAGCGGCGCGCCGACTGGGGGTATTCGAAGCCGGTGGTGGCGCTGGACATGATGTGGAACCTGGCTTTCGTTGTGGTTACGGTCGTGATGATGACATGCACGACGAAGGAGAAGCCGAACGTGCCGATTAGGGTTTGGATATGTGGTTACGCTCTGCAGTGCCTGGTGCATGTGGTTCTGGTGTGGTTGGAGTATAGGAGGAGGAACGTGAGTAGAGCTGCACGGGATGAGGAGGCCGCTGCGGGTTTGCGGCCTGATTCGCGGTTGGATGGAAATGAAAGCGATGGTGACGACGCAGTAGGAACGTTGGGGATTAGTACTCGATCAAGGTCAGTTAAAACGCTAATTTCTTCGTTTCTTTTTGTTTTGAATTTGAAGCTAGGTTTTGTTGATAAATCGGCCAAATCAACAAACACAACACGCAAAGAGTAATCGAGACAGAAAACAAGAACGCAACTGTGTTGTTGATTACATTCTCGACTCACACTAGTTTTCACTATGTATTGAATGAAGAGAGTACAAGTTACATCGGCAGCTGCGTAGTGCAATTATTTATAAGTTAGGGTTTACATCGCCAATTACCGTAATTACTGAACTCCGAATAGTCGGCGAATCGTGACCAAATCAATTCAGGCTTCACAAGCCCAACAGGTTTTGTTTTAAAATGTTTTCTTTGTCTTTTGTGTTGGTGTCATAGTTGCTGAGCCTATGGCGTGCTTATGGCTTGGTGTTCCAAATTCTCATGCAATGGGAAGTTAAAGTAAATTAAGTTTGAACCTTGAGACTTGCTATTGCTCTGATTTTGTTTCGTGAAATTGGCATGTTATATAGGAGTCATTTGACTCATTTGTACCATATTTCTGTCTTTTGTGAAGAAACATTGTCAATGCACAATTGGAACGAGATCCATCATCCAAAGAGTGAGACGAGTATCGTTTATGGGTGCTGACTTGAGATGCAGTATTTGAAACTGATCATTTCTCGGAGTCTGGAAATCATTTATCGGAGTCTAGAAATGTACAACTGCCATTGGAAGTTAGTAAGAATTTGATATTGATGAATTTTCAGGTTGTATGTCGGAAAGATATAATTTTCAGCTTTGACAATGGTTTTCTGAATTCATATTGACCTATATTTCTTGTAATGTTACTTACGGAAAGAACTCTGATGACTGTGGGGGCGATCTTGACATTAGCACGACTAAAGGTCATGGCCATCTGAAGCAGGATAAATTTTGTTTTCATCTGAATTAAGAACTACAAAGTGTCTTTTTTTCTTGAAATGCCTTCTGGTAGTTAAGTGATCCTAACTTATTATATTGTTGTCTATGATGCTTCGTTGTCAATAATGGGATGAATTCACCATTAACAGGATTGACCTATTACTAATTTCATATATTTCAGTTTTACGAAACGATGCGAGTCTGCAAATACAATGGCATCATTTCTCTGGTGGATTGTTGGCTTTTATTGGGTAGTCTCTGGTGGTGATATTCTTTTGCAAATTGCTCCACGCTTGTACTGGTATGTGTTGAATTAATCTAATCTCAAGGTCATTTAATTTATGTTTGTTTCTGACCAAATAGACAGCTAACCAGGACAAGTTTCTGTTTAAGAAAGAGTTCATCGGTATCTTATTCTGGATTTTGCAGGTTGGCTGTGGTATTTCTTGCATTCGATGTGTTCTTTGCCATCTTCTGTGTTGTTTTGGCATGTTTGATAGGGATCGCTCTTTGTTGCTGCTTGCCCTGCATTATTGCAATTCTTTATGCTGTAGCAGGCCAGGTAATGAAGAACGATTAACATGATTGACACAATTGTCTACATTGGATGGTGGATTTCTCTTGTTTTCTGCCTATGCTAATTCTTGTATGAACAAGCAGGAAGGTGCATCAGACACAGATCTCCGTGTTCTTCCAAAGTACAGATATGTAATCTCTAGCAATGAGGAAAAGGCTGCTGGTGGAGCAGGTAGAATGGTTCCTGTGGAAACAAGTAGTGGATACTTGGCGAATGAGCGTGTTCTTTTACCTGAGGATGCGGTGAGTTGAATTTCTTCTCTTGGTTCCGAGGCCAGTAGGAGTGATTATGTTTCAGCATGATTGCACTATCTAAATGGAGTTCCTATTTTTTGTTCCTTGTTATTTTTTAGCCGTCACTTTTTTTAGAGAGAGAGGATTGGAGTTCCAGTCTTATTTTTATACAAGCCTAATAAATATACCAGGCGAATGTTTCTATGTTGTAATTTTTGCTGGTTAGCACGGTTCTAACACTCGCTAGGCGCTCCCAGGGCGGCTGGGCACCTTCTAGCTTCCATGGCCAAGTACTCGGCACCTAGTCGGGGTAGTCGGCGGGGGGCCTTCTAGCGCCTAGGTGACGAGTACTCGGCCTTTAGACCTTCTTTTAGAACACTAGTGGTTTGTCTTCAGAAAAAGTAACACGGTTTGTGAAGTAAATAACTGATGGAGTAGACAAAGAGAATGGTTTTCCATGAGGTTTTTACGCAAACAAGTGCTATCTGAAGGTTATCAAGAAATTGTTTCATTTGTACTTTAAAAAAAAAGGAAAGAAAGAGGAAAAGGAAAAGGCAAGTCGAATGCAGGGGTTATAGTAATTGAAGTAAAAAATATGAAATAACCTTCAGATTCAACCTTTGTAAACATATTGAGCCTTGGACTTCTAATTCTTCAGATTAAGACTGATCTTCAGACTAAGCTACTTAGCTACAAGTCCAACCCTCTCTACTAGCATGTTGGTGCACCCAAGGCCTTATCCCCCTTTGCTCAACTTGATGTTCGATCCTAGTTTACAAATCACCGACACCCTTTACCTCCTCATCACAACCACCCATCTCAATCCGACCATGTGCTTGCCTGCGGGAATCAGCCCTCCCTGGTCCCTCTTTTTCCTTTCACCAACCACCCTCTCCACCACCTTTACCTCCACTTAACGAACTCTGGAATCTGGAAAGAATTGGAAGGTGAAGATGGTGACTATCTGCCCTGTAATGTATTCTGTACCTAAAGTTGTGAAAAGAGCAACAGTGAGATTTAAGATTGTTTCCACTGTGTACTCTTAGAAATTAGAACTGTGTGGAAGTTTTCCTCATTTTCCTGCATACACAGTCTCCACATAGTCTAGATTTTTTTTTGTTTGTTTGAGATTCCACATAGTCTAGACTAGCGATGCGTTTTCTTTGATTTGGAGGTGTTTCCTCGAATCCCTTTTCCCTTTTTTTGGAAGGGTGTATGTGTTTTTTTGTGTTGAACCATTGAAGATCTCCTAGTCAGCGTGGCATCTTCATCCAGTTGCATTAGACATTAGTTAATCTCTTTTTTCTTGAGATAAAAACTGATAGGAGCACATACATAGATAGATGATTCCTTTTCCCTTTTTTTGGGAAGGGTGTATGTGTTTTTTTTTGGTTGAAGATCTGCTAGTGAGCATGGCATCTTTATCTAGTTGCATTACTTTAATCTCTTTTTTCTTTAGATAAAAACTGATAGGAGCACATATATGCATAATACATGAATATGCAGGTAAATAGACTAACTTTAAATAGCATATGCACTCTTCAATCTCCATAATCTAGACTAGAGATGTTTTCATTTGATTTGAAGTTGATTCCTCCAATCACTTTCCTTTTCCCCCCAAGGGTTTATCTTACTTCAGTTGCAAGCTATGAAGCACCGACACTTCTAGAGGTTGCCCTATCGAAGTGTGGGACGCGGGTCTTGGGTAGAACTCAACCCCAAAAGCTAGCTCATGAAGTGAGGGTGCCCTCACACTTATATATTTCATATTACTTTGGTACCCAGGCGGTGTGGGACTTCGCTTCACACCCTCCTTCACGCGCAGTGTGCTCACTCGGCAGCACCTGCCGCGTGCAAACGAGAGACACGCACCCTACCCATCTCTGGTGCCCAGCTCTGATACCATGTTACACGGTCTTGGGTAGAACTCAAACCCCAAAAGCTAGCTCATGAAGTGAGGGTGCCCTCACGCTTATATATTTCATATTACTTTGGTACCCAGGCGATGTGGGACTTCGCTTCATAGCGGGGACACGGGGGGCACGTACGGGAACACGACGTGGCGTGTCCCCCAAATTTTTTTGATTTTTTTGTAGGGGACACGGCTGGGGGACACGGAAGGGGTCAAACTGTAATTTTTTAAAATTTTTTGGGGTCAATCTGTAATTTTTAAATTTTCAGGGGTCAAATTGTATTTTTTTTAATTTTTGGGGGTCAAACTGTAATTATAAAGTTTTAATTTTTAATTTTTTTTATATTTTATATATTAATATATATTTGGGTGTCCGTGTCCCTTTTTCAAAATTGTTGTGTCCGTGTCTGTATCCATGTCCGTGTTTGTATCTGTGCTACATAGGTTGCAAGATAACAGATGACGAAATAACATATATACCTAATGAATATACAGGTAAATAATAACTTTGAAGTTCTAATGTGTATGGTTTCTTGAACTATTTGTGAATGATACATAAATTGGTATGTATACCTCTGTTAGCGTAGTTCAAGATTGGTTTGAGTGTATCTTTTCCTCTCTTTTTTTTTTTTTTTCTTGGTTCTGCTTTGTGAGTTTGGGTGTGTCTGTAGACTCTGTATTGGAGTCTTTACTGTGGATTGGGCGGTAGGTCATAGGTGTGAGCATGCCGTTGCAAGGTGGGGTTGGTGGTTCACAAGAATGTGTTTGAAGCTGGAGAAGCTGTAGATGGTAGTTCAAGGGAAGTAGGCAGTGTTGGTGTTCGCAGGTGAAGGGGGAAAGAGGAGCGATGATTGGTTTTGAACAAGAGTGAGGAAGAGTAGCGTGGGTAAAAGAAAATTGTTCCTTCTCCGTTGATATTAAGGGAAACGAATGGATGGTTAGAATGGCACTTCTGTAAAATCATAAAAGGTATAGGTTTGTTTCTATATGAATTAAAAATGCATGTTTAATTTGTTACATGGGTCATACACCAGGATTACTTTGGTTATTCCCTGATTACTGTATAGAATGTTCTATTTCCTTCTACTTGCTTCCATATTCAGACCATTAGCATTTGTACGTGCATACTTTGGGTGTTTTCCCCAGTTTCGAGCTATCAGGAGCAAGAAATGCGGATGCCTACATCTCTCCGTCTCTTGGGAGATGGTACAGGTTTTGTTGTGGTCTTCTCGTAGATGAGTTAGTTATGTGCCAATATTCAAGATAGAATGTAGACTATTCTCGAAAATGGTTGTTGTTTGAAATACCTAAGTGAGAAAGACGCCTGTCCTTGAAATCATGACTCCCAAATAAAAAGATAACCAATGGTTTTTGAAAAAGAAGAGTGTGAGAATTAATCCTGAGGTGATTGCAGTTATTCCAAATTTCAAATGTTGTTTGCATCTGTTTAGATATAAAAGTTGGATTTAGGCTTCCATATGTCTGTTACTCTAAAAAACATAATTTAGCTGTCGTGAAAGAAAAAAGAGTTGATAATAATTTGCAGGATGACTAAATTGATGTGCCAGTCATCGGTTTTCTTATTTCATGCATTCAGTTTGTTTGGACATATTAATACTTCCCTTTTCTTTTTCTTTTTTGTTCTAGGATTGTTGTATATGTCTCAGCCCGTACGAGGATGGCACAGAGCTTCACGCTCTTCCCTGCAACCATCATTTCCACTCTCTGTGCATTGTGAAATGGCTTAAGATGAATGCAACGTGTCCGCTCTGCAAATACAACATCCTCAAGGGACATGAAGTTTGAAAAAGTAAAGACAAAAAAAAGGTTCTCAATATTGCTCATTGAGGTTCATGTATCTTCTGTCTCTGTATGTACAGGAGAAATCGAGGCAAGAAATTCATCATTCCCGATGTATTCATCAGAAATAAGTTGTAGCATTCATTTGATTCTGCTTCGATTTTGGATGTTTGTTTTTCAATATTCAGGACACGTCTTTGATGTTTTGGTTGCTCGTTAAGTGGCTTCATACCCTTAGGTGTGAAGACAATTACTACCGTTCCAGCCTTTAGTAGTACACAGCAGGAATTCTGGTTTACATATATAGCTTACATATAAACAAGTTAATATTACAGAGCTGTAGTTAATCGTTTGTGGTTTTTGTTAGTGTATGTTAAGGTATGGGTTTATGGGATCAAATTCGATCTGATTTGGATTGATGTATAGATCTGATTTGGATTGATGTATGGTTTACGTGATTCGTATGCAGTGGGCAAATGGCGGAATCCCCTTCAATTACTTATCAGGGTATTGCATACAAGCCTATATTTTGTGTCGATTCGTAGCAAGCAATGTATCTCTATTCTGGTTGGGAATGGAGATTTTGCTTTCATGATTGGTGAATAGAAACGAGCTGCGTCCAGCAATGGTGTAGGCATATTACAAGACTCGGAAGAGGCTTTAGATATTGTTAGTTTTGAAGATGAAGCCCGAATTTGTTTGTACACTTGTTACGCAGTTTGGTTAAAGAGCATCTCCAACCACGTTCTTCAATTTGAATAACCAAAATAATGTTTTTTATTAAAAAGTAACTTTGAAGAATGCTACTACTATTCACTATAACTCCAACCCAAATTTTCATTTTCCCCTCTATTTCCCTCCAAAACTTTCCCTCCAACTTCCCATCTCAATATTCCCACCAAAATCCCCTTCTAATACTCCCATCCCATCAAAATCCCCTCCCAAAACCCCCACACCCAAAAATCCCTTCCAAAGCTTCATGTTCATTTGATGCAGATCAAATTTTGGAAAACTAGCAATTTATTAGAATTTATTTTACTATTTCAATTTTAGTATTTTGTTAGGAGATTACTAGTATAGAGTTATTTAGTTTCTTAATTTTAGGTTGATTCAGTTTCCTATTTTATGTTTTCTTGTTTTACAAGAATTAGGGTTGCTAGTATTTTATTTCCTTTTTAGTTTTAGGGTTGCTGCTAGTATAAATAATTGATGTAAGCCTTAGGGCAAGGGAGTTGTTTATGATTATTAATGAAAATTTGAGAGTTTTCTCAATATTGTTTGTTCAAGGAGGGAGTACCTCTAGTTCAGACAAAAATTTGTGATTGTCCTTGTTGCGCGTTCTTATTTCAACATGCCTCCCTGCATCATCATTTCTATCCAAAAATCCAACACCCCACTTTCTGTTTAATTTTCGAATATATTGGACATTGGTCTCATTTTAAAGGTTTTTTTAATATCTTTTTATTGATACCATTTTTTAAAAAAATTGATCAAGAATTTAAAAGATAAACACATTTTAGATAAAAATGAATAGTGCAAAACTCGTTTGAAGGATGTTCTTCATTTTTGAAGTGGTGAAGAACCAAAATTGATTCTCCAAAATGAAGGAGGAAAATGAAGCTTGGTTGGAGCCTTTCATTCTTCAAAACTAGTAGAAGCAAGGGCAGACGCATACGCAATGCGTGTGCAAGTCGAACTTTGAACAAAAAAAATGCACAAAGCTATCCGTTTTTTCGTTTGATCGTGCTATTTCGTCTTGTTACATTTTTGTTCTGTGTCAGAAATAGCCGATCCAAAACCGTTAACTTCGTGTCGAGTTCTCGTGTCGGGTCGCAAATTCACACCCCAAGTCTGAAGCCCAAAATTTGTTTTAGAAAACATTAAAAAAAGGTTTGAATGGAAAAAATTTCAAGTTTTGTGGAGCCCAGAAATTGGTTAAGAAAACCATTAGAAAAAGGTTTGGCTGGAATAACTTTATGGGCAAAATACTACGCATGATGGCACAATCTTACCACAATAAACCGAAAAGAAAAAAGGGAATATACATGGCACTGGGAAAAAAATACTACGCATAATGGCATGATCTTACCACATTTGTCACGTTGTCATTTGCAGGTCTCAAACTGTGTGTGAAGCTCGAAAATTGTTCGAGAAAACCATTTCAAAAAAAATTACTAGAAAAAAATTCCAAGTTTTGTGAAGCCTGAAAATTGTTTGAGAAAATCATTAAAAATAAAAAATGTTTCACAGGAAAAAATTATAACTTTAGGTGCAAAATACTACACATGATGGCGCAATCTTAGCACAGTAACAGAAGAAAAAGGAATATCCACGGCAGTGACGGAACAAGGAAACATACTACGCATGATGGCACAATCTTTACTACATTTGTCACGTTATCTTATTTGCAAGTCTTGAACTATGTGTGAAGCACGAAAATTATTCAAGAAAACCATTAAAAAAAACTCTGACTGGAAAAAATTCCAAATTTTGTGAAGCCTGAAAGTCGTTTCCAACTTTAGGTGGATTTATTTTTTTGTTTGCACCCATCGACGGCATTTTAAAATGGCATTTAAAAAACGGCACTTGGTACTGCGTAGGAATTGGGTCTTCAATTTACGTAAGGTTTCAATAAGAAATAAATGAAAAAGATGGAGAACACAAAACTGAAAAATATGGAGAACAAAAAGAAAACAAAACGAGCATAGCACATCGCGAAAAGGGCCGTCGTAGACGTGGGTGTGACAATTTTGGTGTAGTTTGGCAGTTTTTTCTGTAGCTTTTACCGTGTTGTCCCTCTTTTTTTCCCACGGCAAGTAAATGCACAATAGAACTCAGTTGTGAAGTAGGGCAGTTTGGGTATTTTAAAGTCCATACAGCTTCAGAAAAATGGACACACCAAAGTTCATCTGCAGAATCTGTTGAGGCTCTAGGAGTCAGGTTTGCTTTATTTGTAGCAGCCAATGACATGAGCAAAGACTACATTGTGGAGGGAGATGCACAAACGGTGTTTAAGATGTTGCAGGGGACTTCAAATGTCAGGCCAGTGTAGAAGTGGTCATCAAAGATTCCATTAATTTAGCAAGTCGTTTAAATTCTTGTTCTTTTATTTTTGTTCCACGCAATTGTAATAGGGTGGCTAATGCTATAGCCAAGTATGCCCTTTATTTGGCTATCCCTACAACACGGCATGGGAATTTCCCAAGTTGGGTTAGTAGAGAAGCCGCATTAGATGTTCCTGTTTCGTTTTGATCAATAAGTTCTTCTTACCGATTGAAAAAAAAAAAAAATTTGGTGCTCCCCCTTCCTATATTACAATAGATGAAAAAAATGAAGGTATTGTTGGAGATGATTTAAGCCGGAATGCCACGTCCACCTTTTCTGAAGGAATACAACTTTGGCCTCCCAGTGGAACGGTTAACATCTAAATTTGAGCAATGATTCTGGTACATTGCACTTTTTGTCACTTGTTTGGGAACCAAACATCATAGTGAACGTTTTTGAAAAATGACCATTCCGTTCCAGTTTTCATCGAAAAATGAACCAAAAATTACTCTCCTAAACTATGGACATTTTCCATCAAAATCAATTATTTGGACATTTTCCATCACAATCGATTTGATGTATTTTGTCCCTCAACATTTTTATTAGGAAAAAAGCTGTAAAATGGTTTTTTGAAATGACCAATAATGGTAAGGTTTTTGAAATGACCAATAACATGAGAAAAAAAATAATTCCACATACATGGTACCAACATTTCGATTAGAGAAATACCCCCTGAAAAAAAATCCCCAATAATTTCCCTCCCCGTAAAACCGACACCTTTCGTGCACAATCTTGGGAACTTGCTCCGAGCAACAACAAAACTTGCTCTTTGTATAACCTTGTCTAGCACTTATGAAACCACAAGTTGACTATTCTTCCCGTAAATTTTATTTCTTATTTCCTTAGGATTTTTTAGATGGCATGAATAATGCATACAAGTCCATCCGTTCGACGTTCCATTGTGGTTGGGGTGACCTTTGCACTCTTTTTATAACATGAAAAACAAAGTCACACGACACTTTGAAAAACTTGCTCCAATGCAAGAACAAAACATTTTTTATATAACATTATGGGATCATTTGTTATGAAACCAAAAGCACCAGACTATTCTTCCCATAAATTTTATTTCTCATTTCCTTGGGTTCTTAGATGACATGAACCATGCATACAAGTCCATCCATTCGACGTTCCATTGTCATTCAAGTGAGTCCTTTGCACTCTTTTTATAACGAAAAAAATAATATAGATTCACAATTTTAGTATAAATATTTTCACGTTCAAGAAAAAACATCTTTTTAATTTGGACGAGCATTTCATGATATGAAACCATTTCACCCGGAGCTATTCTTCCCATCATTTTATTTCCCATAAACCAAGAATCTCGGTAGTTCAACGTCGATCGGTTCAACCTTTGTCCTTTTCAGTGTGATTTTGTTTGAGCCACTAGATCGTCGGAAATATGGAAATGGAGTTTCGATGGGTTTCTCATGAGTACAATTTCTACCCATCAATGGATTCCACTCATGAGAAAAGCTTTAATGGATTTCATTCAATAAGTTTTAATGGATTCCATTCCGTCATGGGTAGAAATTGTCAATCTCTGAGAAACCCATCGAAACTCCATTTCCACTTTTCGCATCTCTCTTCTCAAACAAAATCACACCCAAAAACTCTAGCCTCTCAACGGGCTAGAGATTCTTGGTTTATGGGAAATAAAATTTATGGGAAGAATTACACATCCACTGTGGTGTTCGGAAAACGAGATCGTATTGCGCGACGTATACAAAGAGCAAGTTTTGTTGTTGCTCGGAGCAAGTTCCCAAGATTGTGCATAAAAGGTGTCGGTTCGAGACCTGGGAGGGGAAATTATTGGGGATTTTTTTAGCTTGGGGTACGCCAGTCATCGAAATGTTGGTACCATGTATGTGGAATTATTTTTTTCCTTCTCATGTTATGGTCATTTCAAAAACCTTACCATGAAATTGGAATATTTTGTTTTAAAACCCATTTTGCTGGTCATTTTTCCTTTTTATTAAAGCTGTAATTGGAGATGGTTGTCCAAACATAAGACGAAGTTGTGCTCTGACATAAGAGCCTTTCAGTTTTTAGTACAGTTGGGAGTTAGAGTTTTAATCCTTCCATTGAACAATTTCTTCTTGCCCAAAAAAATCCTTCAGTTATGCTTGATTTTTAATTGAGCTCTACAAGTTTTGCTCGCTCGTCTAGTTTACAACCCTAGTTGCTCACTCCTGGTTTTAGGTTTTTTGTGAGTGATTTAGAAAAAAGGTCTTTCGTACTCTAAAATTATACATAGGCAAGATATCGGCCCCGTTTGGTTGGGCTTTTTGTAAACGTGTTTTGGGCTAAAAAGTCCAAAAGTTGTGCTCGTTCCAATGTTTAAAAATTAAGTTGTGAGATCAAATTATGGGATCATTTCCCAGCTCCACATGCCTGTACTCTCTCTCTTTTTACAGAGATCGAATATGTCCTCTTTTTTTTTCTAGACAAGACTAGTCGGTGATCTAAAAAGTCATTCAAGAAGTCAAATTCCTTTTTTCTTTTCGAAAGTAGAATTATGCATATAGATTCACAATTTTAGTATAAATATTTTCACGTTCTAAGAGGAAAAAATCATTTTAATTTGGCCTATATGAGATTTCACCCGGTTCTCAGCAGTCAGAAGCACACGTCATTGTTGGACCAAATAACCGGCTCGGTCGGTTCAACGTCGATCGGTTCAACCTTTGTCCGGGCTTCAAACATCGCCTAGTTTGCCCGCCACTAATCTCGTCGGAAATAAAATAAACCCTCACAACAAAAACCCTACACAGTCTCTCTCTCTCTCTCTCTCTCAATTTACTCCCTCCAAAACCCTCTCTCTCTCTCTCTCTCCAATTTTCCCTCCAATTAAGTCAATCTCTCCCAATTTCTCACTACTACACATCATCCACTGTTCCCGCCTAGCTTTCCACTCTAAATTGAAGCCCTAGAACTCTAGCCTCTATCAACGCCCCGTCTCCGGCTTCGTTCTAGGGTTTCCACCATTACACATCCACTGAACATGACGTCGGAAAACGAGATCGTATTGCGCGACGTCACAAACGCATGTCTTGTGGTGAGCGACCGCATCGGTCGAGACCTGGCAGCTCACAGCGACCTCGAAGAAGCACTGGAAGCTTCTAGATACGCCAGCCATCCCTACTCTACTCACCCTAGAGAGGTATACTTCATCCATTATTGTTTTTCAGTGTTTATATCGTTTTGGTTGTTCCTTATTGTTGCTACAGAGTTCCAGTTGTGAGAAAGGATTTGGTGGATTAGCGTGAGTGCTATAGACATAAGAGCCTTTCAGTATTTAGTACAGTTGGGAGTAGAGAAGTAATCCTTCCATTGACCAATTTCTTCTTGCCCAAAAAAATCCTTCAGTTATGTGTTTTAATCACCGGGAAGGGCAACCGGCCCTTCTGCTGTACATTTTGCTTCCGGGTGACGTTCACTTCGTGCCCCTTCTTTTTACTTGTTCAAATAGTTGCTTGTTTCCCACAGAAGGTGCGTTTTTAAAGCTTTTTTTTGGAGCTACAATTGTTTTGTGAATGTTGAACACAATTTGTGGTATGCTCAATCTTTGGTGTATGTTCAAGGTACTTTTGACTATTGTAAGGGTCGAGTTCTGTCTCTTGATCAGTAAAACTACTTCAAGTAGTATTAGGGTGTAAAACATGGTGAAGTAGTTGGAATTAGAACTTGTGGAAGAGAGGGATGAGAAAGGTCTAAATCCACAAACAGAACAGCGAAAGGGCTTACATTTGAATGGCTAGTGGAGACAGAAGGTTGGTTTGGTGGAACACAGAATTGCCTTGGTAAACACCATGTTGTTCTTTTCATCTTATAGACATAAAACATGTATATCGTTTGAATTTTCAAGATGCAGGAATGCCCAAATATTTACAAACACAGAAGCTGGTTAAAATAGAGCTCAATGTAAAAATTGTATGCGGCAAAGCCTGGCTTTTGATATACAGTAGCCAGGGGTTAAGTTTTTATGTTCACTTTCAAGTAAGGTTCGAAATTAAGTTCATTTACAGTTATGCATGCGCTATATCACTTATTCAAGGGAAGTTCAAAAGATTGTTCACTTGTTCAAAATCCAATGGAAGGTTCAAGTTCTGCTTAGTGATTCCCTTCTTTGAGAAGAGAGGCTGACCCTGGCTCTAAATTTTCCTTGCTACTCATGGCATGGCACATTGATATATGCATTCCATTGGATTTTTGCAAGCTGCTTTATTTTGTAAAGGATATCAGGTTGTTTCCATTTTACCCTGCCCCAATCCATAAGTTACGAGTCTGCTGATCAGTGACTCCTTTTGATCAGATGTATTGGCATGGATGTCATTCCCTCAGCACACGACGCCTGACTATATCTTTTACTTGCTCTCTCACACCATTTTTTCCCTTTTTTAAAATTGTAATGCTGCTGCAGTGGCCTCCTTTGGTTGAAGTAGTAGATACCTGGGAGCTGCCTCCTGTACTCATTGAAAGATATAACACAGCTGGTGGGGAAGGAACTGCTTTGTGCGGAATATTTCCAGAGATACGGAGAGCTTGGGCAACAGTCGATAACTCTCTGTTTCTATGGCGTTTTGATAAATGGTGAGATTTATTGTTACCTGAGAAAGGTTTTCATATTTTCCAATCTCAAGGTTTCCTTTTCTAAAAAAGTATAATTCTCTATTTTGTTAGTCCTTTGATGAGTTTATAACTTAGCAGATCAATTATGCTGCTAAATAGAGAGGAAAGGGTTCTATTCATGATATCATTGCACTAAATTACATGGTGTTGAATTCAATGAATTGTTAGAATTCAATCAGATTACGATCTCTTTGTCTTCATAAATATGTTTGGGAAGTAAGAGATTCTGTTGTACTACGTCTGTAGCAGATTTAATATGGTGAAAACTATTTCCCACAGGGGGTTGCTCGCCTTGAGAATACTAGTTACAAAAATAATGCATTTTTTTCTTGGAATCTCTCCTGTTTGGGTAAATCCCCATTATATGCAATTTTGTTTCGAGTATTAAGATTTTCTGTCAGTTAGTTCAAGCATTTTTGGGGGGCGCGGTTGTGTTGCCATGCCAGCAGTCTTTGACAAAGGTTGCGAAGAAGAAATTTAGGGGAGAGGCTGAGGGTTGAGCAGCAGATAGTTTGGGAGTTCTAAAGTGATCCTAGCATGATACATATTGGGGATGTTTATTCAAACTGGCCTTATGTGATTTTTTTCCCATTGCTTCTACTAGGAATACTTGTCTTGCAGAGTATGGTTGTCACTTTGATAAAAGTAGAGGAGAATTATGAGATGCTTCCAACCTGAGTTGGTGTTAAAATTCTTTGATGTGTTATACTGCTCTTATCTCTTTGACAGTGGGGGAAAGTTTTGTGCAAGTGAAAAGTTTGATTCTAGATTGTATGAGGTATTGTGTGGGGACGAGTACAGGTGTCTCTAGTCTCCTAGTATGGGCACCTGTTTTGTCAAAAATATCGACTGTTGACAAGTTCTTGTGTTGAACGTGCAGGAATTGGAAAAGGTTATTGCATTTGGGTTAGTTGAGTGGTTGGGTTGTTGGCATATCACACCAGTATAATTAGTTTATACACTGCATACGATGTTGAATGTTAGAAGGAGAGACTCGGGCACACATGTGAAAAGATCAAGACCTTGACCTTAGACTGAAATATTTCAATGAAAAAGTATACGGGGATCGAGGTCTTGTTCTCTCACTGAATAAATACTACAGTACCTTTTTGTGGTCCAGTTTTGGGTTTGAGGGAAGCAGGAGTTTAGCTTTCTGGAGCTTGCCTTCTCTTTGTACCTTTTGTTTTCCTGGTTGAGCATCCTTTTTGTTTTTTCCCCTTCCATCTGTCTTTCCGTGTTTTGTAAACACATACTAGTGTACTTAATGACTTGCTTTTTGTCTCACACGCTGGAATCTGTTTAGTAAAGAAACTGCGTGACTCTCATCAAAAGAGCGAAGTTAAGAAACTCAATGACTACATAATTCTTCACGTGGAAAATTTCAACAGCTGAGTTATAATTACCTGTTGGTCTATTACCGAGAGAGGAATTGAGGAGTTTTTTTTCCATTAACAGAAGGCTTATGATACCTATTATACTCTATATTATGCATAACGTTAGATATTTTACTGATATGTAAATTGCACACGTGATTGTTTCTCCAATTTGTAGCTTTCATATTATAATGTATGCAATCTCATCTTACATTTAATTGGCTCCTGTATTTGGTATCTTGGCTTTTGCTATCATCTGTTAAAGGTTGCTGCATGATATTATCTGCACATAATTTGCGTTCCTTGTTTTAACTGTTTACCCATTTGTTTAGGGATGGTCAGTGTCCTGAATATAGTGGGGAGGAACAAGCTATTTGTGCTGTTGGCCTGACCAAAGCTAAACCTGGCGTTTTTGTTGAAGCTATCCAGTATCTTTTGGTCTTAGCAACTCCTGTTGAGGTATTGACTTTTGCCCATCTCTTCTATTACTTTTCTCAAATGGCTGCTTTCTGATGTATTCTTTACTTGGATTAACCCCTTTTTTGCTTTCTTTCACTTAATATCACTCAGTTTGGTGCTGTTCGTTAAATGTTAATAAAGGAATATCTTTTATGCTGATACTGAAGAATAAATTTTTGAGGGAGAAATAATTAATATTAGGCCTTGATAGTTGATAGTATTCATTCTCTGGTTTCAATTTTCTCATAATTTATTCTCGAAACTGATTTTCTTTTTGAAGCATGAATTTGAATTTTTTAGTCCATCACATTTTCGTAACTATTTGCCCAGAAAACACTTTTCTTCTTCTGTATTTAAAAAGGGACTAAATAAATCAATCAACTTCCGAGAAGCCTCATGAAGTTCTTGTTTAGGAGTCCAACTTCCATTTGTCCATATTTCAAAAAATATCTCCTCTTTCAATCCTATTCAAATTCCCATAAGAATAGAGACTATAGTTGGCATTTCGAACATGCATGAATGCAACATCTGTAGGATAACTTCTGTGTTGAAAGTTATTTGTTGGACTTTTTGTCTGATAACCACTATTCTTCTGAATTTCTAATTTCAAAGCCAATAGGTACACGAGCAACTCTAGTGCGCTTGTTTCTTATGGTTAGACTCAATGCAAATTGGCAAATGCTATGGGCATTGAAGGAATACTTGAATGATTTTAGAGACTGCTGCTTGCTAGATGACCTCTTTCTTTTGTCTTTTACACTTACTGTTTTGGTGTTTCCTCTCTTCCATCTGGTAGCTAAATTTTGTTATTTGATTTTTTGTTTTGAAAGCTAAGCCCTTGCTTCATCTCGTCCACTAGCAAGAATTGATAGAAGTTAAGTAATATAGAGTTTCATACAAACCTTTGAGTCATGAATCAGCATTAAATCTGAGTTGTGCCTGGGCCCTACTTTCCCACTCAGCTCTTGTACCTATTGGCTTTGAAGTAGATTCTAAAAATGGCTATGTAAGTGGCTGGTATACCTGTAAGTCTGTTTATGGTTCTGGAACTTCTAAAGTTCATAATCTGATGAATTACAAGGATTTCCTTGGTATCATGCCAAGAAAGAGGACAGGCCTTTTGATTTAATTTATCAACTGCTCCCGGCTTTAATTGGCATAAATTCCTAGTCGTTTTAGAACATAAAATCAGAGATGGAATTATAGGCAAGACACAAAATTCATTGTTTAGATTGCGTATATGGAAATATTGTTAACTTTACTTATCTGCATAATTTATGACTTCGCCTTAAGCAGTAGAGGCACAGAGACACATTACACAACCCAAAAACGCTGACACATAGATTTTGAAAAAAATGCTAGGCAAGCTTGATGCATGGTGTTATTTTTCTATTAATGGACTGTGTGCTATAGATGTGTCTAATATATAGACAATGAAAACGTGCTACATGAAACTGATCAAATTTAAAAGCTATATATTCCAATGTAAATGTAAAGATCTCTTTTGAGTAGATCGGCTTTTACACCAGTGCCTCCTCTGTGGAAGTATATGTGTTTCTCAAGAGTCTTTGTCGCGACATAACATGGCTAAGGACCAACTTCTCGGGTTTGGTTCAAATTGCTTGGTGTCTTATTTCTCTCTTTATGTTTATTTTGATGCTAACATTGCCATTATGGTTAATTTGTGAATGTGGAGTAGACATCCATTCACCAGTAATTTATTACTAGAAAATTAGAATTTTTGCATTTTTAAGTAGTCCATTGAATATAGCAACAATGCTTCCCTCTTGGTAGCATTTCTCTCATAGGTAGAAAATCCAGAGGCGTTGGAGGATTACAAATGGCATTACACCTTCCTTAGCAGGATGATCCTTTCTTGCAGTATGTCAAGTATGCCGTTAGAGTGTGAAGACGCTAAGATGGAATCGACCCCTGCTAATATACCCCCAGATCTCTTGCAAGATGAGCCTTGGAGGAGAGGGCATTCCTTGAAAAAAAACCATATTGGCTGAAGGCTTTTCATTCATCAGTACGTTATGACTTTGGTATAGTGATCGGCCAATAAGTGGTCGTAGGTTTCAATCCTTCTTGAGGAGATTTGATTTCTGAATTAGATGTTTATTTAACACATGGATATGGTCAGGAATAGAGGATACCAAAGGAAAGCCACGGAAATAACCCTTTCTCAGAGAGAAGCAACTTTTCCAGCCACTTGGGACTGAAATACAGCCCACACTCATACCGTGGTATCTTACTATGGACATACTTATTGAAACTTTTAGTACGACAGATGAAGGTATCCACTATAAGAACTTACTGAAAAAGCATGTTGTTAGAAGAAAAACAGATATATCCAATATCTGTAATTTTTTTTTTATAAATAGGCTATCCAATATCCGTACTTATTAGACAAAAATAGGAAAACTGTATGGAAAGGTTTTTAGAAGAAAAGCAGATATATCAAAATATGGAATTGTATGGAATATTTCCTTCTCCTTTAGCTATTTCTTCTTCCTCTTTGTCATTGAAGTCCACAAAATCTTGGGGATTGTATGGCCATGAAAAGTCCAAAATTGAATTGGGCTGAGTTAACTCTCTTTTTGACTGGAAGTGGAGTTTGAATGTCCCTCGTAAGCTTGTTTTGTGCCTGAACTGACCTTGCAGTCTTCTAGATGATTTGTTTTGACAGAGCTGTGTGAAACTTCATGCTTGTTCGGTTTAAGTACTGGCTGATACTAGGTGGTTGTGTTCGATATCTTTACATGATTTAATGGCTGACACTAGGTGGTTGTGTTCGATATCTTTACATGATTTAATTTCATGAACCATGTTACTTTTGGCTGGTCGAGTGAGACTCTAGCCTCTCAGATAACAGTTTAGATATTTTGCTGTGCATGGTCAAACTTGTTGAGTAGCCCACGTGCATGTTTGTCCTACATTTTTTTAGCATCTTCAATTATTCTCCTTTCTCTTGTTGCATTATTTCCCCTTTGCCTATTTCCCCAGGGTTTAAGATCCAAATATTTATTCGTTGAGAATTTTCCGTCGTGTTTCTGTAAATTTGTTTTCCTTTTATCTACATTCTATTGTGGCCAGTTGATTCTTTTAGGAGTGTGCTGTTCTGGAAGTGGTGACGCTATGGATCCATATGCAGAGGTTTCACTACAGCCTTTGCCAGAGTATACGATTCCATCTGATGGAGTTACCATGACATGCATCACTTGTACTGATAGAGGTCAGATTTTCCTGGCTGGCCGTGATGGCCACATTTATGAATTGCAGTATACAACTGGTTCAGGTTGGCACAAGCGTTGCCGTAAAGTTTGCCTGACTGCAGGTTTGGGAAGTGTAATTTCGAGGTATTTTCTCCTTTTTAATAATACCTTTAATGTTCATGGCAATGGCTTATGAGTTTTGTACATAACCATAAAGTATACTCCCTCAGTAATCCGTCCCATGTTCTTGGTCCTCTGTGGGTATTCCAACATTTTAGGAGGACATGAATGTATTAAATTCAAAAATTCCATTTTTTGATATTTTACCCCGATCTTTTCCTACTTCCAAAATTATTTTCTTTTTACAACGGATAGCTTTGGAATGTTACCAACTCGTTTGTTTTAATTTTTCAGAAATTGACATTCATTTTGGGGCATACCAACATGGAATAATGGCTAGAAATATGGGACTGAGGGAGTATTATAGGATGGCCCATAAATTTCGCAAAAATTAAGCTCCACTCCATCTTATTAACGATTTGACGTTAATGAAAAAAATCCTGTATAGTCTATGACCTTGTTCCAGCCATTAATTCAATTCCCATTCAATTCCCTATTCCCTGTACCTGAAGGTTGGACTTATAGACAGATCTTAATCTTATAAGCTCAGAGAATTGCTCCTTTTTTTTTTCGAATTCTGATCAGGTGGGTTGTGCCGAATGTATTCAAGTTTGGAACGGTGGACCCTATCGTTGAAATGGTTGTTGATAACGAGAGACACATTTTATATGCACGCACTGAAGATATGAAAATTCAAGTGTACGGTCTAGGGCCACATGGAGATGGGCCACTTAAGAAAGCTGCAGAAGAGAGAAATTTGATAAATACGCATTATGGCGGAAGACAGTCAGCTGGTCCACGAGCCCCTTCTCGATCGGCAAAAACATCTATAGTTTGCATTTCACCTTTGTCGACACTGGAATCAAAGTGGCTACATCTTGTTGCTGTTTTATCAGATGGCAGAAGATTGTACCTATCAACTACTCCATCGAGTGGAAGCAGTGGTGTTGGAGGTTTGGGTGGATTCAATACTAATGGTCAGAAGCCAAGCTGCTTAAAAGTAGTAGCAACTAGGCCTTCTCCTCCTTTGGGTGTTGGTGGTGCTTTCGGTGCCATTTCTCTCGTTGGTCGATCTCAGAACGAAGATTTATCACTGAAAATAGAATCAGCCTATTATTCTACTGGAACTCTTGTTCTTTCTGATTCATCTCCATCAACTTCTTCTTCGCTTCTTATCGTGAATAAAGATTCAAGCACACAGTCTTCTTCATCTGCTAATATAGGAACAGGCGCAAGGAGTTCTCGTGCATTACGAGAATCTGTATGTCCTCTACCCATTGAAGGCAGAATGCTTTGTGTGGCTGACATTTTACCTCTTCCAGAAACAGCAGCTATTGTGCACTCACTATATTCCCAATTGGAATTCTGCGGATTTGATAACTCAGGGGAATCTTGCGAAAAGGCATCCCGAAAACTCTGGGCTAGAGGGGATATTTCGACACAACACATATTGCCAAGGAGAAGAATCGTCGTATTCAGCACAGTGGGCATGATGGAAGTTGTTTTCAATAGGCCAGTTGACATACTGAGGAGGGTATTTGAGTCCAACTCACCAAGATCATTGTTGGAAGACTTTTTCAGTCGCTTTGGAGCTGGAGAGGCGGCGGCAATGTGTTTAATGCTGGCTGCAAGAATAGTTCATTCTGAAAATCCGATAACCAATGTTGTGGCTGAGAAGGCAGCAGAAGCATTTGAGGACCCTCGACTTGTTGGAGTACCTCAACTAGAGGGTAGTGGTGCCTTAGCGAATACAAGAACTGCAACTGGGGGATTTAGTATGGGGCAAGTTGTCCAAGAGGCTGAGCCTGTTTTTTCAGGTGCACATGAAGGGCTATGCTTGTGCTCATCAAGGCTCCTTTTGCCCGTCTGGGATTTTCCTGCCTTTGTGGTGACAGGTGGGATAGTTGCATGCAGATTCTCTGTTGGGGCACTGCAAATTCTTGAAGACAAGTTACGTTCTTTGGAGAGGTTTTTAAGATCTAGGAGGAATCAGAGAAGGGGACTGTACGGTTGTGTTGCCGGTCTTGGAGACTTGACTGGTTCAATTTTGTATGGAACTGCTTCAGATCTGAGTACTGGTGATAGAAGTATGGTACGGAACTTATTTGGTTCTTACTCTCGGATTGAGTCTGGTGATGGTGGTGCATCTAATAAAAGGCAACGGCTCCCATATAGTCCGGCTGAACTAGCTGCGATGGAGGTTAGTTTTCATTCTGGCAGGGTTTTTTTTTTTTTAATAAGACAATGACATATGACCTCCACAACAATGTAACATAGAAAGGGAGAACAATAAATTCTGGTTTCAGTTGCCTATGTCAACAAATCTGTTTTTCTTAAGCACTAAAAGCTCTGTCAAATAACTTCTTAGCTTAAAAAAATTCAGCATTCAGTTTTCAGTACTTGATTTTGAGATTTACAATTTTTGAGTTTTTCAGTATGTCTCACAGGCTGCATGCTTGTTTTGTTTTACTTTTAAAGAATTACTTATGTTTAGATTCATTTGTTCTCTATTAATGCAAACCTCTTCGACTGTTTTCTGCAGGTGAGAGCAATGGAATGTATCAGGCAATTGCTCCTTAGATGCGCCGAAGCTCTTTTTTTGCTGCAACTCCTTTCACAGCATCATGTGACACGATTGGTTCAGAACTTTGACGGTAATTTGCAACAGGCATTGGTTCAGCTGACATTCCATCAACTAGTTTGTTCTGAGGAAGGTGATCGACTTGCTACAAGGCTCATATCTGCTTTGATGGAGGTAATTCTCTGCGATTATTACATACTCTAAAACAAATTATTACAACTACTATTATTCGGTTAACGTTTTTTCCACTCTCTCCTGCATTATACTTCCTCTGTCCCTTTTTGCTATCTGTCATTGTTGTATTTCAAACTGTTGTCTTACGAAAGATACCATCTGTGCCTCCAGTATTACACTGGTCCTGATGGCAGGGGAACAGTAGATGATATTAGTGGTAGATTACGAGATGGGTGTCCAAGCTATTTCAAGGAAGCAGATTACAGATTTTACCTGGCTGTGGAATGTCTGGAGAGAGCTGCTGCAACTTCTGATACTGAAGATAGGCAAAATCTTGCTAGAGAAGCCTTCAACTACTTAAGTAAAGTTCCCGAGTCGGCAGACTTACAAACTGTTTGCAAACGTTTTGCAGACCTGAGGTTTGTCCGTTTGTGTTAAGCTGAACTCTGAACCTGCGGTTTTTTTTTTTTTTTTTTTAAGTGTTTGAATTTTCTTAGTGGAATTGTTTGGAAGAAATTATTTGCTTAGTTTTCAAATTTTGTTCTCCAATCATTTTTTGGAAAATCCAAAAAAGGGAATTTATTGATTAAAGGTTTTCGAAAATTGTTCTGTGAATTTTTTTTCTCCAAGAATCCATTGTGAGAAAACATTGAAATATGAATTAACATCCTCGTAAACCATTCTGCTAAAGCCTAAAAGTGATACAATTTGAACAATAGTGGTTATGTTTTGAAATGCAGTTTATAACAAGTATTTAGTGAAACTGATCCAAAGAATGATGTTGGGATTGCAGATTTTATGAAGCTGTGGTTCAGTTGCCTTTGCAAAAAGCCCAGGCCCTTGACCCTGCTGGTGATGCTCTTAATGAGCAGATAGATGCAGGAACGCGCGAACATGCACTCGCTCGGCGTGAGCAGTGTTATGAGATTATAACTAGTGCTTTGCGTGCTCTGAAAGGTGAAACTTCTCAAAGGGAATTTGGTTCTCCTATCAGACCTGTAGTGCAATCTGCACTAGATCCAGCCTCGCGGAAGAAAAATATTTGCCAAATTATTCAACTTGGTGTCCAGTCACCTGATAGACTATTTCATAAATATTTATATCGGGCATTGATTGATTTGGGCCTTGAAAATGAGTTGTTGGAGTATGGTGGCCCTGATTTGGTGCCTTTTCTGCAGAGTGCTGGGCGTGAACCTGTACAAGAGGTGTTGCTTTATACATCCTATTTATCAAATTATTTGTTGGTGATTGGAATTCAATGCATTCACTTCTCTTCATAATTATTTTGTCAGTCCTGCTGACAACTGTCCTCACTTATCACTGCACTTTCACTCATCCGTATGGTCTTTTTACATATTTTAAATTTTTCTTGGACCTTACGGCCCATTGGGTTGTGTTTGGCACTTTCCATTGATTGATGTTTATCCTTTCGCAGGTTCGGGCTGTTTCTGCAGTGACATCAACAACTTCACCACTGGGTCATTCAGGAGTACACATTTTGTCCAATCATCAAGCAAAATATTTTGAGCTTCTGGCACGATATTATGTCATGAAGCGGCAGCACGTTCTTGCTGCTCATGCACTGTTAAGACTTGCAGAAAGGCGGTCTGTTGATGGTGGGGATGTCCCTACCCTGGAACAGAGGTCATCGTTTGCACTCTTTGTGGATTTTCGTCGTTTTATTTTCATTTCCCAAGTATTCAACGTTGAAAGACATTTATAGTATGACACTCCTAAGAAAGTGTTCGACTTAGAAATCAGCTTACCCTTGGTTAGAATTTATTAGCCTACCTAAAAGTATATGGTCTAGTTCATAAAAGTAAAAGCAAACAAACCAGGTTCATATCTGGGTTAACTAAAGTGTTATTAAATTTTCTTGGTTTGCTTGTTTGGGTTAAGTTTTATCAGCTCACTTTATTCAGTTGAAAGGAAGGTTTTCGTATTGTAAATGACTAGTGTATTGTAAATGACTAGTGTATTTTTACGTGGTATGTTTCAGAAAAGGATTTATGCAACAGATCCCAAGTTAATGGGATTCTAATACATCTGGATGAAGTGTAGAATCTTTAAAGATGCTTATATGACCAGACTATAGTTTAATATGGTGAGCATCAAAGAAGGCAAAGGAGACCAGTGTGTTTTCCTAATCACTTAAATTCAATTAACATCCCTATAAGAGCTGAAATGTGTGGTTGCCTAGGGAAGCTTTCAGATACAATTTCCTATCGACATTCGGATCACATCTTGTAGAAGTTGCTCAGGGTGCTGTCCTGTGGTGTTATATTCTTTCTTTTCTTTCTATGATCTCTTCTGCTGTTTTTCCCTTCTTTTATATCATTTCAGAGATGATGATTTCCTTCTATATCATCTCGTCTTCTCCTCATTAAGTCTTAGTCTGTCTCCTAATGACTCCTAAATGACTTGGTGCATATTTTTTGGATGGACTAAGAGTCAATATAGCTCAGGTGTCAACCTAACCAGAGTAAACCCATAGTAACATCTTGCTTTCTGATTGTAGAATGAAACCAATGCCTCAATAAAACTGAGGTGAAACAAACTCAGAAGCTAATCGTATTTTTTTTTTTGGGGTTAAATGACCCGAATTCTTCCTGCACATTGATCACTTTCTGATACTTTTATTCCTCATATCGGCAATTCAGGCGTCAGTACCTAAGTAGTGCAGTTCTGCAGGCTAAGAATTCAAGTAACAGTGATGGCCTATTAGGTTCTACCCATGGTGCTTTTGATGATGGCCTGCTGGATTTGCTTGAAGGAAAGCTTGCTGTTCTTCGATTTCAAATAAAGATAAAAGAGGAATTGGAGGCCATAGCATCTAAGTTAGAGGCATCTCCTAGCACATCTGAAGCTGCTCCAAGTGACCAGTCTCCTGATGGAAGCCATGCTGCTGATGCCAATTTTGTGCTCTCCATACGAGAAAAGGTCAAAGAGTTATCATTGGATTTGAAGAGCATCACTCAACTGTATAACGAGTATGCAGTTCCATTTGAGCTCTGGGAGGTATATCTTCTTCACTCTATGAAAACTCTTGATTTTGTTCATTTATCTAGGAATAATTTTGTCTGATATTGTTGAATTTTTTTTTTTTTTTGGTCTGATATTTACATATCCCTTGCTATCATTGAATCTGAAATATGACCTTTCATTTATTTATTTATTTACTTGCACATGCTATTACTTGGTTTCTGTGTCTGTTAGACTGTTACGTATATTGATGGAATGTTTTTCTTCAGTTCCTTCTACTCTTCCTATTTTCTCAGGGTACTTTATTTATTTATTGATTATTGTGTAGAATCATGTGTGCAGTGATTTTGCTTCCCTTTAAACATCAACTTTCATCTTGCCTGGAGCTTCATGAAAAGGTTCACTAATGCATGTGAAACTGATTTTAGTTCCTAAAAAATTGTCCATAAAGCTGATATGGGTGCTCGCTCTCTCTCTCTCTCTCTCTCATATATATATATATATATACATATGTATGTGTACACACACACACATGTTTATGCAGATATTGTTGGAGCTTGTCTCACATTGGTTAATTATAACTTTAAAAAACTATTATACGAGCATTGGCGGCCTCTCCACTCGTTGCGATTTGGTTTTGAGTTGGATGGTTTAACTATATTTATATATTATCCCTCTCTCGTTGTTTGTAGGAAGCCATTTGGCCCCCAGTTACGGGAATTTTGAATTAGTATTTTCCTTTGGTTTTATCTGACGGGTTTTCCTGCTTTCAGATATGTCTGGAAATGTTGTACTTTGCAAACTATTCCGGTGACACTGATAGTAGCATTGTGAGAGAGACATGGGCAAGGCTCATCGATCAAGCTCTTTCAAGGGGTGGCATTGCAGAAGCTTGTGCAGTTCTGAAAAGGGTTGGCTCCCATATTTACCCTGGAGATGGAGCTGCATTACCTTTAGATACATTATGTCTTCACCTTGAAAAGGCTGCCCTGGTACTTCTCTTTCACTTTACTTGCCGTTCGTATTTTTTTTTCCTTCTCTTTTCTTTTTTTGACGTGAGAATAGCCCTTGACAGAGTGCGATGGTGAAAAGGTTTTACATAGCCCTAACCCCTATTGTTTGGATATAAGGTGTTGTTTGGTTTCGTTCTCCTTACATTCTTTGTTAGTACGCAAGTTTTTGTTGGTTTGCTTTAATTTTTTAGTTCCCTACCTGCCCCGGCTTTTTATATATTGTTAATGGATATTGTTGAACTGAGTAAATTCCTGATGTCCTCCTCACTTTTTACTTGTTTGCGCACTTTTATGGTAAAAATACTGATTTTTTTTTTTGGGTAGGAGCGATTGGTTTCGGGGGTTGAAACTGTTGGAGATGACGATGTGGCAAGGGCTCTTCTTGCTGCCTGCAAGGGTGCAATAGAACCTGTCTTGAACACATACGACCAGCTGTTATCAAATGGAGCAATTTTGCCGTCCCCAAATTTAAGGTTACGGCTCCTCCGTTCTGTGCTGGTAGTATTGCGTGAGTGGTCTTTGTCTGTATTTGCACAGAGAATGAATACAAGTACAGCTGGAGCATCTCTAATTCTTGGCGGAACATTCTCAATCGATCAGACAACAATATTTAGCCAAGGGATTCGTGATAAGATTATAAGTGCAGCGAACAGGTCATTTCTTACTTTTAGTTTCTTCCACTTGGGTTTTTTGAAGTTTTCATTTGTGCAATTGAGATGTGTGCCCTATGTCCATTTGTGAAGCTGTTGTAGACTACCTCTTGCTATGAGCCAATTATTATGTTGTATCAGTAACAAAGAACTACGGTGATAATGAAAAGCTAAAAGTGACAGAAATATGGTCCTCTGTTAGTTTGTTCATTGCTAAACTTATCTGAAAGTTTAGAACTCTGTTTCCACCTCACCCTTTTCAAACTTAGATATTAAGAGAAGACTTTTCAAAACCCACACAAGGATTAGAACTGGCAAACTATATTTGGAAGGATATGTTATTAAGCAGTTCAGACTTTTTAAGCTCAACTTTTTTGAGCTTTTTTGGAAGTTCTGTATGATTTAGAGCTTGCAAAGAAGAGTTTGGTACTTACATGGGCGTACTTAAGACTTCTGTAATCAACTTTAAGGCTAATACAAGTCCTCATTCTGCTTAGGTCACATATTTTGCTTCGAAACTTGATTTGTTGATAATTCCTTGACAATTTGTTGGACTTCTAACTTTGCCCTCTGAACGTGATAATTATTTCTGTAAGCAACAGCGTGATTGTGTATTGTTGACAAACACGGAGAAGAGAAAATGAAAAGAACAGAAACACGTAATAATTAATTTATTATAAATTCTGTTATAGTTTCGCCGTTGTAAACTGTTAGTTTACTTTAAACGCATGCTTTGCTCTTGGATGCTGATTGTACCCAATAGTGGTTGCTCCCTCCTTTTATCCATGTCGGGAGTTCCAGCTTTTGGGGATGTGATTTTAACGCACTTAAAATCATATTAACATGTATTGATTGCCAACGTTGCCCCTTTATCTCCACTTTTTGAAGTATCAGTGATCGTTTGTAAGGGTAGTGTTGGTAAACTAAGCTTTAGACTTCAGAATTTTCAAAGTGGACGTATATTTTGGGACATCTGAAATTAGATAGGTTGACCAAACGAAGGGACGGAGGGAGAAGTATTTAGGTTTTATTGCTTGATAATTAAGTTAGGATCCCTTCCGTTGCTAGAAAAACATAGAAACCAACCATGTTAAGCCCTCATGAAGACGAGCATCCTTGTTAAATTATACTTCTATTTTGGAAGGGCGGGGTCTGTTCAATGGATAGATATATGCCCTAATTATCATCCACTATATTCCCTCGATATCAAATAAATTGATATCCTCCTTGGTTTAATGCTAATTTCAACTGTTCCAAATCCTCAATTCGACGAAGGGCCTGATTTGTTTACTTGTGAGTGCTGGTACCACCCGAGTAAACATCATTTCTTGGTAATTTTAATATGTTATGATGTATTGGCTCGTTCACGTGCAAACGTGTCTGGGAGCATTTACACCTAACTACATTTCCAAGCTTCATTGACTCTTTCACGTGCAAACGTGTCCTTGTGCGGGGAACATTTACACCCAACTATATTGACAAGCGTCATATTTTTTTCGTCATTCTGCTGATGCTTCCAATTTTATCTCAATTTTGATGATGGAATGTGACAGGTACATGACTGAAGTTCGTAGGTTAGCTCTTCCCCAAAGCCAAACAGAGGCTGTCTACCGAGGTTTTCGAGAACTTGAAGAGTCACTTCTAACTCCTTTTTCTTTAAACCAATTTTGATTGTTTTCCTTACGTGTGGCGTATGAAATGCGTATTCTGCGTATTTGGTGTCCAATAAGGTTGTATTGTATGTTTCATATCAGACAGCGGGAAGCAACATTACTGTTTTGTGTAAGAGTGGTCTTCGTCTTTAGAAAAGCATATTCTCCAAATCAAGGTAATATTCCTATTTTAGGGTTGTATTCGGAACAAAGATTTGGGTAAGGAAAATTATACGATCTAACCCTCAAATCCTTTGATTTTTATTTGAAGATCCTGTAAGATTTCTTTTTCTTTTTTCTCACCCAAATACAGCCTTTGAGTATGTTTTAGATTTCTTTGGGTATGTGTTTGTAGTTTCTTCATTTATTCTCCAGGTCGAGTATTTCAGATGGCATGTCCCAGAAGTTTATGAAGGCCGCCAAACTCAGAAGGGTATTTTTTTTCTTTTGCTTTGTATACCTCGTTTTAATACGACACATTCATAATCGGATGCATGTTATAAAGATCTATTAATTTAGCTAACGCAAAATCCTCTTTTATTCGATCTTGAAGCTAGTTGTGGACAGACAATGTGAGAGAGAATAGATTTTAAGGTGGTTGGATATTTTTGTCGTTTAACGGTTAATGCGGTAGTTAAGAGGAGTGATGTTGGCGGTAGATGGTAGCACTTTGGGGAGGATAGGTCATTGTTAATCTTTAGTGGTAGTTCAAAATGATATCATGGATCCCTCGATAAAATTTAGTGGAGAAAATAGATTTTGTAGCCTATCCAATTGATTGGCACTTAAGAATTGATTTGATTTGATTTGTTTTAGCAAAATAGTGAACAAACAACTTTGTGGGGATTGGGACTTAAAAGAGTTGATTTGGTTTGGTTTGGTCTGGTTCGGTTCGGTTCGGTTTAGCGAAGTAAATAGATTTGTGGGCATTACCACCACCAAATGCATAAAAAGCAATGCATGCAATCATAGTGGACTATAAATCCTGAGAGCATTGTCTAGTGGTCAAATCTTGACATTTTTATTTATTTTTAGATTTTGGGTTTGGAATCTCTAAAGTGCTCGACTCTTATGAAACTTTGTCCATATGAGATTTTGTTTCGACTTCAATTGTTAATCTTGACGGGACGGTGTGGTGCGGTTAGTGTCTCGTGCCTCTTGGTTGATGGTCTATGGGCTATTCGTAGATAACAACGTGAAGGATCGTTTACGTCAAATGCCCTGAAATCAGTCCCTTGCCGCCCCTAATGAGACCCCACCGCACCAATCTAAAATCTGTTTTTTTTATTTACAATTTGGGGTTTTATTGGTGGAATCCTAGCCGTTTTTGTTGAACTAATTGAAAGTGATGGGTAAAGTCGTTTTCTTTGTCACCAGAGAAAGTGATGGCTATTTAAATATTCTATTTAAACCCAAACTAATTCTCATGTCATCAGTCCTTTCTAAAATTGTTGATGAAATTTGAAAACCTAAACTTCTGATGAACAATTTATCGACGGTCAAGTGGTCAACCAACGGTTTTCTGGCGAGATGTATCGGCACGTGACGGTAATCACCAAGTTTTGACATGCTTATGGTAATAGAATGGTCCGTCTAAATTTGCTATGTGTTACTTCTAAAAAATAACAACACTAAAAATGCAGAAAACAATTAAATATCAATTTTGGTTTGAAAGACCAAGTTGGTTTGTTGTTAATTTCTCACCATCTGTGTGAACCAAGCTTTGTATGTGTAGAGGGAAAAGAAAAAGGCAGCTAATTAGGTTTTAAGACTTGGAGTGAGGGTAAATTGGAAATAGTTTAATTTTTATGAACGGGTACGGAGAGAAAATGGGACTAAGGATATTGTTATCGGGTTTAAATAGAATTATCTCCCTTTCTCTAGTTTTAACGTGGACAAAGTACAAAGGGTACATTTGTCATTATACTTCACTGGTTGCGTGACATCTTTCATCCAATATTCTAACGGATTGCTTACTAAGGCCTCGTTTGATTCGCGGACTAAAATAAGTGGGATTGGTAGTCCTGGGATTAATAGTACGAGATTATTTGTCCTGTGACTAATTTAGTATTGAATCTCACTCAATCATTTATTTGATTCGTGTAGGATTAATATCGGGATATCCGTGTTCTGGTCAATCCCATGTTCGGTTTCCCAAACTAAATTTTGGGAATAATTTTAGGACTCAAGATCGAGAAATCAAGATCCATGTATACCCAGAAAATCTTCAAGTCTAAGATCTATGTATACCCAGAAAATCTTCGTATACAACCATGTAGCAACAGTAGCAACCATGTATCAAGAAAATCTTCAAGTATACAACGTGAATGTCAGAAAATCATCAAGAAATCATGATCCAGAAAATCTTCATGTCTAATGGTTCTAGAAAACCAGAAAATCGATGATCCTGAAATATAGATATATAGATACAGGAGAATGATCTCCTAAGGGCTCCCTTAGCCAAATTCCGTGCGGACCTCACCATTCCTCAAATTTTGACGATCCAAACCGCTCAATGTTTTTAAAATGCATTTTTAAGGGTTCACGCGGAAAATCTTCAAAAAAAAAATACCCGGAAGGGCTTGATCCACACAGTTTTCGGTAAAACCTTGGAAAATGCATTTTAAAAACATTGAGCAGTTCGGATTGTCAAAATTTGATCCGGAAAGTTGAAAAAAGGCTTGGTCCGCACGGAATTTTGGCTAAGGGAGCCCTTAGGAGATCGGCTTCCTATAGATACATATACATTTAGTTACAGGGAAAGTTGAGGTTCGATTCGCAACAAAACCCGGTTTATGGTTAAAACCCGATAAATCGATCTCAAGCAACGAGTAAACCCGGTGATTCTCCATCGAGCGGGGGGGGGGGAGAGAGAGAGAGAGAGAGAGAGAGAGAGAGAGAGGAGTACTTGCGTTCTAGGTATGAGTGAAAGAGAGGATGACAATTTTGTAATATGTCAGCCTTCCCTCCGTGTGTTTTTATCCCGGACTAATTAGTCCCACACCCCCCTAGGTATTACACAATACCATATGTATTGGACTAAAATTGTACTGGGATTGTTAATCCCATGCGATTTTTAGGAACCAAACAAGAGACAACACGAGATTGGATACAAATAGTCCAATTCCAGGTATTTAATACTCGAATCAAACGAGGCCTAAAGGTGTTAAAGTGCTATAATACATTTAGGAGTTTATATGAAGTTCAAACAGAATCGTAAACTTGTCATAAAGGTTTATCGTTTTAGTGAAAAATGCAAAGATCTTCTTCTCCTTTACATTATGAACTTCAAATGATATGAGATTAATTTGTTTGTTCTAGGCAGGAAATGAGATTTACCCTTCCATCAGTGAGCAATGCACTATTACGGGTCGTTTGGATGCCGTATTAGTTAGAGAGGGATTAAATAGTAAGTAGGGATAAAATAGTAGGGGTGATTAAATAAGAAAGGTGGGCCCACATTGATGTGATAGTTAAGAAGGGGGGGTTAAATAGCCCATGGTTTGGATGAGGGATTAAACAGGGTGGATTAAATAGACCATGGTTTGGATGGATGATTAAATGGGGGATAATGAGGGTGGATGATGTAAAATCATGTTTGCCCTTGTTCTTGCATGTATTATACTATCTTATCTAGTATTTATTTATAAACACGTCAATAATAATTCATTTTATAAAATATTTAATATTTACGTTGTAATACATAATTATTTTATTATTTTATTTAAAAAACGAATTTTTTATTTTGAACTTATAAATTGATTAGTTATGTAATACCTATTTAATAAACGACTTTTTGTGAACAATATGTTTTTTTTTATTAACAACAAATACCATGGATTAATTCTAATTTAATGCATTAATTATAATTTCATTTCTTAATTTGTAAGTTGGTATTTTTTTTAAATAGTTGAACTAAATTTTTGATTTTTGACTACTACATGCATTACAAATTGATAAATTGACAACTAGTACATGAATAAAGTTTATAATTTTGTCTTTCAAAAAGAAAACATTTTATTCAAGTGTCAATAATGTAGTATTACAAATTATTGGAGAGACATTTCTAACGATGAAAAAAGACACAATCGGAAGAAACATGTTATTGAAATTTACACCATGTTCATTTATTATAAATTCGAAAACACAATGCACGGAAGTACTTAATTTTTTTTTTTAAACAACGCCACAATTTTTCCTGGTGGACAGACTTCTTTTCCAACGGATCAAGTATCAAAGTGATATAAAACTTCGTACCGCAAGCAAGAATCAAGTACTTTATTAAAATATATGTGCATGTCTAGTAGAATCAAAATAAGTACATCAGTGACTTAATAATTATACTTTTACAAGGAAATGGAACAGACTTTGATGACAAACTGGATCAACATTGCGATGCCCGCCCCGAATAAAGCCCAGCTACATTTCTCGGCAAACGTCCAATTTGGTGAAGTTCCAACTGTTGTTCCCCCTCTCCTGCTATCACGTAACGAAGATGCCATTTGAGGCACATCTTTTGTTTCCACCAATGTGTCAGCGTTGCTCAATCCACCATGGCGTGCATTATACCCTTGCAAAGCATTATTTGCCAAACACATTACAATATTACCGACAAAAAAAAACAGGACATTATATGGTAGTAATTTTGGCTCAGATATTGTCTTTAGAAGACCTCATGTACATTGGCACCAATAGGCTGCATCATTAAATGACCAACTAATGTTGCCTCGCCTAAAAAAGATGCCTTCATGCTTGTGGAGGAAAATAAATATCATCATGGCCAAAATAATGTCTCTACTCCAAACAATAAAGAACATCGTATAGCTGATGCACTAAAAAAGGAGCAACTCATCCCTCCTTTCCTTTTTCAGTGGGTTGGGGGTGGTTTGAAGTAAAGCATGAGGCCAGGACTTACAGTAGATGTAGTGAACCACACACTATTGACAGACGCTGCCCAGAACTAAGGTTGTGAAACTGCTCTAAATTCTTAACAAAAATGACATGAAAAGACAGACTTCTTTGCAAAAGCAAGCAGGATTTTCCATCAGCAACACAACTGATAGACTGAGAGTATAAATATCACCAGACATATAGAGATCTCCTTCAGAGACATCCAATTTTAGAATCAGCAAACTAAACCAACATTTACCAATTTTCCACAGACACAAATTAAAATGGAAAGCACACACACTTCACATGACTAAAATCAACAGATACTCAATGTAACTGGTTAAGTTTATGGACATTTGACATCGACATCAAAAAGCAATAGTATCAGCAAACATGTTTTTTACTGCAGTCGATATGTCGATGTCTACATGTACCACCCAGATTCGAAAAGTTCAGTTTTAAAACCTCACACAAGTCCATGGATCATAGTTATAAGAACTTCACAAACTTCCAACCAATTTCTCTTCTACCATAACCGCGTACCATATATAACAAACTGCAGGAACAAATAACTGCCCAGTTCAATAACAAACTGCAGAAACAAATAACAACAGCATCAAGGGATTTGAATGCCCGATTTTTTCATTAGTGGCTCAGTTCACACATCATTGTCCAGAGCTTTCAGTAGTGGCTCAGTTCACACATCATTGTCCAGATATTTCAATGGCCACGTTCACAAAGGCTCAGTTTAAATACCATTGAATCCTCACTATCCACAAACCCAGTTCAAAGCAAGCAAAACAAGCATGGCTCAGGTACACATCATTGCCAGCAAATTCAACAACACCACACACACACACACACACACAAACTGTATAACTGACTTTCACATGGCTCAGGTACACATCATTGCCCAGCAAATTGAGTTTCAGAGTTCCCAAAAATCATTTTAATAATTCAATCACAACTATCCCAACCATATCCAGTTTCAGAGTTGGTCAAAGCATGGCACATCACACATCACTGCCCAATTCAATAACAAAACTGCAGCAGGCTAATAATAAAAACAAACTGCAGCTAGTTACATGCACCTAATTCATATTCAGGTTCTGAAGTAACAGCTTAGGGTTTCAAACAAGACAGAAACTACTTACCTCCAGCAGAAACAAAGACTGAAACTGTTTCACCAAATGCAGTAGCAGGTTATAATTGCCCCCCCCCACACACACACCCAGACACACACACACACACACCTGCCCAGAAGCACAGACACAAACCGAAATAGAAAAAACTGCCCACAAACAACAATAGCAGCTTAGCAACCACAATGGGCTCAGACTAAGAAAGTAATGCAAACCCTGTTGCTAATCTTGGCTGCAATTACATTGCCCTGCCAATATAACAACCAAATGCAAACAATAACAACACCTTTTTGACATGTATCATCATTGCCCTTTTGACAAAGATTCAAGGAACAAATAACTGCCTAGTTCAATAACAAACTGCAGAAACAAATAACAACAACATCAAGGGATTTGAATGCCCAGTTTTTCCATTAGTGGCTCAGTAGTCATCATAGCCCTCACAACAATGGCATCAGGAAAACAACCAACTAACAGCTATTAGGAACCAATATTTCTGACCTAACAAATGCAGTACCACACAACTAACATTCTGCTAGTAACAACCAAGCAACAGAAGATGCTACTATGTAGCTACAAATGGGCTGAAGTACTCAACTATCTTTCAGCTACTATAATGTTCAACCACAAACTTTCAGCTACAAATGGACAAATGTATATTTCAATACCCAGTTCAAACACAAACTAACAGGTTTGAATACAACATTGAAAATTTGACTCTAGAAGAGAGACAAGCTCACCTTGAAGGCTCACTGCTGCCTGCTTGAATTTATCTAACACTGATTCTTTCATTATTCACACACACACACACACACAACTAGCATTCTCATCCTATTTGAGCCAATTATCCATCAACACAACAATATAATTTCAGTTTCAGAGATCACAAAATTCAGGTTCAGAGTTGCAAAAACAAGGCTCAGAAAAACATCATTGCCAAATTTGTCATGCCAAGGGTCTTTATTTCTACAAAGATACAAGCTCAGTTAACATCATAGCATCCACCCATCCTTGCTTGTTCTCGTCTTTCATGCCATAGAATTGATCAACCCTCACGTTGGTCTCGCAAATAATGGCAGTTAACTTAAACTGCTGCAGGTTAGTAAGGTCAAGCTTTGCTGGCTCATCTAGAATCCTTTCACAGCAAGCTGCAACTTCTCTCGGAAACCCCATTGACTTGGCCATATCCGCCATATGTGTCGCGGTTGAATTCATCAAATTGTTCATACCCTCCTGGAATTTCTCATCCTCCATACCCATCCGAGACCTTTTTTTCACCTTCTTACCTTCGGCATTGGCCGAGGGTGCATTGATGGATGAGGCGAGGCTGTCGGAGGTGTCGAGCTGCGAGGTGTGGAGGTGCGGGGAGTGGAGCCTCGAGGGGTCGAGGCTAAAGGTGTGGAGGCCAAAGGTGTGAATGGTTGACTCCCGAGCTCTCCATCTTGTGTGAAGAACATATGAATTGGTTCCTCATCAACAAACAACTCTTCCTCCACTCCAATTGGTGGATTGCACTGGCCATCTGTGTAAAATCTTTCGCAAACTCTCTGGTTGCCCTATCTTTCCCGAAGAGGACTACCCATTGATCGTAGTACGGGAATGGCTTACCATTATAGCCTTTGCACTTTGGATTGGCCTACACGAACGGGATATGATTAAAAGTAAGAATAGGCAATTCAATGCTTTAATTTCAAATTAAAGCAATGTAAATTACCTTTTCATACTCCTCCCACACCGACGGCTCATCCACAACAATGCATTTGTTCACGTCATTCCAACCAAACCCACTCTTAGACACTATGTCATTGATGTGGTTGTAGGTTGTTTTCCAATTCCGCACTTTAGACACAATGTGAGGGTGGGCTTTAATGGCCGTGTCGGGCGTGACCTTCTTCATCTCATGGGCAAGTAAGGTGAAGAAACCTGACCTAAACCCATTGTCAGCGCTCCATTGGTCGGAGTACTCATTTGTCATGCATCGGATTAGGTGATCCTCTTCATATTTCTTCCATACGTAATGGCCCTTGGAAGAATTGGTGGCTGGTTGTGATTCTTCGGTGTCCATGGCTGCAAATACATATCTTATTTACCGCAAATAGAGTAGTCCAAACATATATATGCAACTCATGATAAGCTGGTCCATACATAAACATTATCCATACCATAAAAATCAGGACTTAATAAATCTCATACATGAAATATATTACACACCTAACAAGTGTCATACACTCACAAACCTCCCAAATTAAAGTTAGAGTACAAATTGTTTAGACTTAGTACAAACGTATCTTAGAGTTACACAATAGTTGCAAATGGGAATTAGAAATAGTTTAAACTTCGTCCACATTTCCACCACCGTTGGCAAGCCAATGGTCGTACATGGCGGTTGCGAGGGCATCCCTCCCCTGGGTCCATTCATCGGACGTCTCCAACTGGCCAATGTGGTCATCTACAGGTACATTGTGTACGTTTTGTTGCTCCCACAACGTGTACTCTAACTCAATAGGATCGTCAGGCATCTCTCTTTTAATGAGGTTGTGGAGGAGGCAACATGCTGTCACGATGCGATTTTGAGTCTGTATGGGGTAGTACGAGGCACACCTCAATATTTCCCACCGCATCTTGAGTACACCAAATACTCTCTCAACACAATTCCTAGCACCGGAGTGCTTCATGTTGAAGTACTCCTCTTTCGTAGTAGGAATGTGACCTTGTCTCCATATGTTAATGTGATACCGTTGGCCTGCATCGACAAGGTAATAATGTCCTAGAACGACATTCACTACGGATATCAGGCATGTAAAGATGAGTGTAAGTATTGTACAAAACAAAATTGGCATCGATTACAAACGTACCATGGGGGACTATTAACCCATGTGGTCTTTGAATAGCATCTCGAAGGATTCTAGAATCAATTGTCGACCCTTCCCAGCCAGACAAAACGTACACAAACTTCAAATCCCTAGTACAAACACCTAAAACGTTTGTCAAAATCTCACCCTTCCTGCTCCTATAGCGAGGCTTGAGAATTGCCGGGGGCATAACTTGCACGTGCGTTCCATCCAACGCTCCCAGACAATTCTACGAAGAATTGAATACAACATTGAAAGTTAGATAAGGTAGGTCCATTAACCTATAGGAAAGGGAAGAATTGGCATTCAAACCATGCAATTGTACCTGAAACCAACTCCACCTACTGTCAGGGTCGTTCGGAGGTACCGGCTCAGGCCTTACTACAAGCATGGGGTGTAGGCGCAACACAGCTTGAAGTACTGCATGGAAATGCCTGCTAATAGTCTCGGTCGATCTCCAAAACTCAAACCTTGTGCGCCTCTGCTTTGTGTGGTGAGAGAGGATCCATAGGAATATGGCTACTCTCTCCTCAAGACATACGGAGCGCGAGTCTCCTAAGCCAACACCTCGGACTAAGCAACACAACCTTAAGAACGTATGCCTATTGACTCTCAACTGATCATGACAATCAGCCTCATTACCCCTTGTCAAGCTGTTGATTTTATTTATCTGACTCTAGTAAAAGTTCGGATTCGGAGACAAGTGCGGCCGAGCCTCCTTATAAAAACTTGTGACGAAGAAGTAGAGGCGAAACACACCTAGTGCAGTGGTAATAAAACTCTGCATTGCCACAAATGTCTCTTCCTATTGTCTTCTTGTCAGCTGTGTGTTGTTTAATCGTGCCATCCTATAATTAATTTAGTAGATTAGATAGGTGGCTTCATTTGTATAAACAAATTTCACCGACGTTTCATTTGAAGATCACAAGTGCATTTGGACCAAACTCTTATTGTTTTTAACAAACGAAGTCCACGACATAATTTAGTTATATGATATACACATAACCTTCCTCCTTACTTTAATACGGTCAGAAACTTAATCGGTAGCTATGGATATTTTTCAAACCTTGATTCCTAAAGCTTTTGTAAAGCAAATTCTTTTTAAGATATCAAACATTTTCAATTCGTTTTAACTTCCTCTAAAATCATTTACATGAAAATGCGGGACAAATCCATGATTTTTTTAAACAAACAATTTCTGAAACAATGTTCCGCAAAATAAGTTCTCAAACAATGAAACAACAATCAACCAAGCAGTACTCTTCATGTTGATATCTTTTGTGTGTGGTTTAGTGGAGACAATACATGGAAGGGTCCATGTATTGTCCACAAGATACAGAAGCACTCTGGGACTGCCCATCACAAGGGCATGGAGGCCCTGATACCACAAAAAACAGGTACCCTATTCATGCCTATTCATGAAATGCAAGAGCAGCAACAAAACAAGAGCACCATTGATCATGAGAATGGAAAACAAGAACACTACTCATGAAATGCACCTATTGATCGTCAAATGCACCTATTCATGCCTCTCCCATAGAAACAAACAAATAAACAGAAAGAAATATACAAAAAAATAGGGGAAAATAATTAGGGTTTGGGGTAAAAATCAACTGACAACACAGAAAACCCATTGAGCAGTCAGATCCGACCCATACCTGCCAGAGTTAGGTCGCGGAGTCGCTGGAGTTAGGTCGCGAAGTCGCCGGAGTGGTAGGTGTTAATCGGTTGAACCCATAACTGGTGACAATGGCCCAAATCGCCACAACCCCGGCCTTTCTCTCTCTCTCTCTCTCTTCGGTTCTCAGATTAGGGCTCCAGAAACAACGCAAAAGAGGGAATCGAAGGGTAGAGAAGTCATTCCACGAGCTCCCAACAGCCCAAATTAAACATAGGTACTGCTTGTATTTAGTCGGGGCGAAGCCTGGCTATCGGAGAAGGCAGATGAGCGAAGCAGGGGGAGAAAATCCTTGCCAAACGGTGGATATGGCGTGGAGGAGGGATAAGAGGAAGGGGGGTTAGTTAGCCAGGGTGCAAAAACTGCATCCAAACGACTCCTTAGAGCGTCCTATTGAACTGTACTCCTATTTAATCATCGATGAAAAAAAAAACTACAGCCTAATGTTTTGAAACCAATATCTTCCCCTCAAGGAACCTGTGGGTCCCAAGGATTGAATTTTTTCAAAAATAATAAGTGTACAACAACCTAGCTCCAACATGTCTCCAACACACTCACATGGTGTGTGGAACCCACACACACTTCGCACTCAAATGTGTGTGGGCTCTACACACCATGTGAGTGTGTTGGAGCCATGTTGGAGACTTTTGTTGTACATGTATCATTGTTGGAATTTTTTGTCCTCCGGTTTAGAATTAGGAGATCAGGACTACCTAAAAGATAAATGTTGATGCTGAGTTTCCTAGAGCATTTTCGTATTTGATTATTAAAAAAAAAGATATTTTACGTATTTTTAACGGTATTTTTCGAATTGTTGCACAAGTCATTCTTCTTACATACATCAATTGATTTGATAATTTGTAGTTTTTTTGGTCATTCGATATATATCTGTTGGGGGTTAGCGGAGGAGTTAGTGAGTTAGTCCAAAGGGGTTTAGAAGTTATCCATAGCCCTAAACCCCAAATGCCTCTGCTGAGGCTCAAACCCTGATCTTCCTTGTGTGATAACCATGAGATAACCGCTAGGGTACAAACCCTTGGTAATTTGTAGTCCAAGAATACCGAAAATACTAGTATAATCAGGGCCGGCCCTGATGTTTGGGTTGCCCAAGCCCAAACACTGCTTGGTTGCCCACTTAATACTGAATTATAAAAATAATATATATTCAAGTAAAAAATTACAAAAATTCAAGAGTTATTTTAAAGGCCCGAAACAAAATCTCAATATTGCGCCCTCTACATCTTGGGCCCACTAGTGATCCAAGGTTTGGGTGCATTTAGGTACCCGGACAAATTATAACCTAGACTAAATAATCAACCCGCCCCCCTTTAAAGATGGACATGTCGGACCCTGTCCATAACTTCTCGGGGGTCCTAAATTACATCGCTGCCCCTTGACCCCCAATACCCCGGTCTCTCTTCATTTTTTGCGTAACCCTACCTACGAAGAGAAAGAAAGAGAGAGTTGCGGCAATTTGGGGCGCTTGTGTTCTTCAATATAGCTGATTTATTTTTATGTAGTTCTTAGGTAAACCAAAATGCAATATTCATCAATGAAACAAAGAAATGAGTGATTTTGGTGCAATTTTTGATATGAATAATGACTAGTTACTCTAGGTTTTGGTTAAAGGTAATCGTAATATCCAATACGTTTACCGTCCAATACGTATAGTCCTATGTTATTACGATAATTTTTGTTGTTTGGAGTAGGTTGGGTTTACTGTAAACATTGTTAGAATGTTTTTTTTTTTTTGTCTTTTATATAGGTCAATCCACGTGCTAGGAACATGAGATACAAACAATAACCCTTTTTCGACAGATTGAGCTTTTTCCTTTGAACGTCACTAGATCGATTAGAATGGAAGTTTAATAAATTCGTAGTTGTGAACTCCTCTAGCCTTTGTAATGTATTTCAAATAAATTAGGAAAATTTAATTTGTCATCCCATACAAAAAATATTGTTATGATCCCACCTTGTGTAGTTTGAATTGTTATGATTTCATCATGTATTAATAGGGTTGTTCATTTGACCCGCAGTCCGACCACACGACCCGACCCGACCCAAAAAACACACATCCGACCCGTCCGAGAAGGTTAAACAGTCGGGTTCGGGTTTAATTCTCTGGAAATTTCAGTTATTCGGTCGGGTTGCGGTTGGGTAAAATTAATTCGGGCAGACCCGACCGTCTGAAGTAGGAATAATATAAAACATACCCCTCTCTCTTCAGAAATTCGGGCATACTCCAGAAGTTTAGATCTGAATAATGTTTTCTCTCTCTAGCCTCATCTCCCTCTCACGTCCTCCCCTACCGAAAATGGCGACCCACTTTGAAAATCGCTCTCTGACTCTCTCCGCCTCTGGATCTAACCGTGAGATGGTGGTGGCGGGCGGACTCCCCTCCGCTCTCTCTCTCTGTGATGACTAATGAGTATACGATTTTCTTGTAGAATTCTGATTTTGTTTCTATGTGTATTTTTAGATCTCTATCACCTACTGAGATTTGCAGTTTAAAAAATGTGGGATCTGGTTTTTTTTCCTTCTTCTGGAAGTTTGTTTGGGTTTACCGAAGAGAATAATTTCGGCAATTTACAGATGGAAATTTATAAATTTTGATTTTGTTTCTAACTTTCTATGTGTATTTTTACATCTATTTCTTCCATTAAGATTTGTAGTACAAAGATGAGAATTTTGATTTGGGTTTCGGTTTTTTTTTTCCTGTATCTGTATGGATCTGTTTTTTTCCCTCTCTCACACATCAACCCGATCAACCCGACAATCTGACCCGACTAAACCCGATCAATATTCGGTCGGAACCGATTCAGTATTCGGTCGGAACCGATTCAGTATCGGTCGGAACCGATTCGGAGTCGGGTGGTGTTTTCCAGTGATCGGGTCGGGTCAAACCCCGATCCGAACCCGAGAAACCCGACTGTTGTGCAGCCCTATCATGTAATATGATTTCCGAACGATTGTGCCGTTATTAGGTATTTAATTAGTATATATGTTAATAATTTTTTCAAATGTTAAATGATAGGACCAAAAAATCCGGTGCACTAAGTCATCCTTTAACATCCCTTGATTGGAATCTTTTAAATGTCGATTATGAGTCCTAAAATCTTGGTTTTCAAATTAAAAGTTCTTTCTTTTCCTTTACTGGTTCATTCTAGTTGATTTTTTTCCTTAGTCTAAGTTGCATTTGAATTTCAAATGCTTTAGTCCTAAACAATACCAATTCGGCTACTTATACATCAACACCAGTTTGACCATTCATTTTCGAATAATTCAATTCATAAGGTTTTTTTTTGTTTAGAATAAGACAATAAATGGATGGTCATTTCATACGGTGAATATGGTTAAATGATTTACCATATTGGCTATTTTATTTCAAATCGATTATCTTTCTTAATTAGTGAACATGTTTTTGTTATTTTATAGTGTTGACTAATTTGCTACAGAGAACATGGTTCATTGTTTTACCATGTTAGCTGGTTCATCAAGCGGATAAGACAATAAATGGTTGGTTATTTCACATAGTGAATATGGTTAAATGATTTACCATTGTAAAGACCCGGAAAATTTAATTACTTTTTGAAAAATCACTTTTTGGAGAAGTTTTGATTTGGCCGATAAAAAGTGGCGGTAATTGTTTCTTGGGTTTTTCTAATCACAATGGTATGATTGGAAGTTATTTTTGAGTAAAACAAAGTCATCTTTCGCCCATTTTCTTCGGAGAAAAATGTGCCGTTTTTCGGTTTTGTACTAAAAGTGGAGGGATGAGATTTTGATGTGATTAGAATTTCAAAATTTTAGAAATGCCATTGTTTCCAAATGGGGGGTACTTCAGTTTTTTCATAAGTTTGGTTTAAGTTTGGTTTCTGAAAATAAGTGTTGCGATGGAACATGCCTGACTGGCACAGTGTCTATAATTTTCCAAAAATAATATTGGGTAAATGTGAGGAATTAAAATTTAATCAAAGTGGGTCAATGTGAGAGCAGTGGATTGCACATGGGTGTACTTAAAATATTTTTGAAACACCAATGGGGTAAGTGCTATGTATGAGATGTATATACATGTGTGTATACAAACACAAAAAAGTCAACCTCCTCCCCCCCTACAATAGTCGGCCTCCCCGTCTCTCTCCTCTCCTCCATTTTTGCACACTTCAAGCTCAAAACTCTCCCTCCTCACTTAACCACTTCAAGAACCAAGGCCATTTTTCGTGTTCTACGCACCGTGGGGAGCTCGGGTCACCTTGGATTCGCACCGAGAGCTCCAATTTCGGGATTTTGAGGTTTCAACACCTAGGGTTCCATTCTTCTTCCATTTTCAAGCAAAACCTTGAGGTAGGGAAACAATAACTACCTCCTCTAGTTATATACTTGTGATTTGGTGTACATACTTTGTTCTTAGCTTCAATTTCTTGAGAAATCATGTTTTCCCTCTTTGTATGAGTTTTTCTCATTTTGATTTTGTGATCTACGAAATTGGTTATGGATTGATGAAATTGGGAGTGGAATTGACCTCCCTCCATGTTTAATTGTTGCCTAGCATCTCCAATTTGACCCTAAACTATCACATTTGCATTTGGGTTGAAATTTCACACCTCTATGGTGAAAATCTGCCTCTTTTGAGCTGCTGCCCCTGTTTTGTTGTTGCTGCCCCTGTTTTCCAGCAAGCTGCCCCTGTTTTCTGGGTGGTTTCCGGCCACCCTTTGACGTCCGTTTGGCCTCCAATCGTCCGGAACTTCGTATACTTGATTATTAGTAACGTGGCAACCCCCAAAACCATTTTGAGATCATCAAACTATGTGATTGACATGTGATTATATGGAAAAATTTGTTATACGTTTCGGATACAGAGTATTTTGGATTGGTAGGCCCTTTTGGCGAGAATTGTGGCGTTTCAAAAGAAAGGGTACTTTGGTGAAATGAAATTTGGGAAACAGACTTGTTATGAAAGTTTTAATGAAATGTTTGGGATAATGAGGTGTTCTAAACCAATACCATCATTTGGAATTTTTTTTGATAAAGGCATGCGGGGCCTATGAAACCCGGCAGAGGGATTAAATCCCTAGTTTTAATGAAAATGATGGTTTTCTTCAATGAAAGAAATGGGAAATGAGAGTTTGGACTATCTATTGTGTTTTGTCGAAACTCGACTTGTGGACTTGGTTTTAGATTTGTGTGAGTAACTTGGGTAGTTTTGGTGAAACAAAAATGGAAACTTGGGTGGTGTTGAGTACTTGGAAATGAAAAATGTTTGGAGGCACATATGGTAATTTGGTAACAATGGATACTTGATATTATTTTGGACACGTGGGTACTTCTTGGACACATATTCCTTATTTTAGCTTCCGTTGTGTTCCTTTGACCATCTCTTATCTTGGCAACCCACATCATGTGCATTTATCACACTTATATGTCTAGCGGTTGTAGAATGGTTTTCCTACGAGCTAGTGAGCTCACCCTATCATTTTCAGGTACACGGCATGGAACATGAGATTGGATGCTTGTGGAGTGATACATTGCATGGAGCTTACACATGCATGAAGTTATATTTTTCCATCTTATAACTAGTGTTTTTGATAGATGGCAATGTAATTTCTAATCACTCAATTTTTGACTTGTTGGGACTTATGTAATAACCTTAAACCTTTTTGTTGGGTATCTATATATTCGGGTACGAGTTAGTACCGTTTAGCAAACCATTGACCGGTGTATGTATGGAACTTTGACTTGGACTTTTCTAAGGAAAATTGTTGACTTTTGGACTTGTATCATGTGGACACTTGTGATATTTAATTTGTTGAAAAGCAGGGCGTGACAACCATGTTGGATACATTATTTAAAATCTATTATTTTCCTTAATTAGTGGACATGGTTTACTGTTTCACCATAAACATGTTTTGTTATTTTACAGTTTATAAAAATGGTAAATTGAACTCTCATGCCTCCAGCAAAAAATTTAGTGGATGAAAGCAAAAAAATTAGCATTCAATGAACAAAAACTCAGGCAAATAGTATGTATGAATATACCATGAACAACACGATAAATTTCTACAAATAAACCATGAAACATGAAGTAACTCTAGACACTAGTGTACCATCCACGTAAATTTATGATATATTTCTGTAAATCATCCACGAAATCAAAATTTCAACAACATTAATTTACCATGAAAAATCATGATAAGTTAATTTTCCTAATTTATTTTGACAAAAGAACTCAGCCGAACAACCAAACCTCAGCCAAACAATAAAAACCCACAACCAAAACACTACTATCCTTGATTACGTTGACGATCCAAAAAAAAAAATTCCTTCATCACATTAACAAAGGTTAAACCCAAAACAGAAAGAATGGGTTAGATCATCCATCACCATGGAAGTCACCGACTTTGGATCGGAAAATCAACTTACGAGCCATTTTTTTGGTCTTCTTTTTCGTTCAACGATTGGGATTTCGCTGTCGAAAAATTCCTTCATCACATTGTCGCCGCCGTTTGTTGCTTCCGTTTTGGGTTCTTCACTTTCTGGGTTTTTCGAGAATCGCTGAGAATGGGATGGTGGGATTTTGCAGATCTCGGCTATGGGGGATTTAGTAGCGCAGATTCCGGGATTGAGGAATGGGATGGATAATGGGATGGGTAATGGGATGGAAATCGGTTACATTTGGGTAGGATAGGGAAGGATTTTGAAGGGCGGTTTTGCATTTGGGAAACTTGCTCACCGGAAGAATAGGGAAAGTTGTGTAACGTCCCTACATACTAGGTAGAGAAATTTAATTAGCCATCCTATTTCAATATTATCCTTAGGATGCCACCCTATGAGGTTTGAATCTTTATGATTCAATCCTGTAAATGTAATTTGGACCATTGTGCCCTTATTTACTCATTTGGTATTATATATAGTAAATATTATGATTATATGATTTACCTTTTACACGGTTACTTTTCCCATTATACAGGTTAGACTTTCCCAAATCAACAAGATTGGATACAGTTTCCATTTTATATGTTCAATACCAAATTCAAATCATCCCATTATTCCATTTATTAGAATTATCCCATTTATCGGAATAAGTCAAAGAAGAGAACCTACAAATGGGAAGATGTTTTACAATTAGAAGGCAATAATTCCATCTTTGGAACAACAATGGTCCTTATTAGATGACGCAGATGCGCCCCATGAAGCCGAAGAACCACTCTGTTGAAATATTAAAAAACGTTACTATAATATAAAACTACCTGAGCTAAAAAAAACCTGTTGAAGGGTTTTTTTGGGTTTTTTTAAAAATTCGGGATGGGATCATAACGATTGAAAACGCATGGGATGGCATGCTAAGGATTATATTTTTACTTGATGTCTAATTAACTCCCCCAATAAATTAGTATATTTATTTGAGAGTTGAATAAAAAGTTCTTTTCTTAAATTCTTAGTTGTGAACTTTTGTAGCCTTTGTAATGGTTACCAATTTATTTGAGCGTCAAATAAAATGTCATTTTCTTAGGAGAGAGAATATATATTTGTCCATTTGTTCAGTTTGTCCTTCCCTTCAATTATTATAAATGGTGCTGTGATAAAATAGAAATAACTTCAAAAAATATTATGTAAATTACAAAGCACTAAAACAATTTATAGGTGGTATATTCCAAACAATGTACGAATCGTTTTAATATTTATCAATTTCTGTTATATATAATTAGTAAGATGAATTATAATAGCTTAATTGTTGACATGTATCATTTATTTAATTAGTTTTGTATTTATATAATTAAGTTAATGTATAATCTAATATGACCATGCATGAGGGCAATTAACATTTGTCATGTTTTTACATCACCATCCAACCTTATACACCCATTTACACATCAAAACAAACCAAGTATTATTTCTAAAAAAAAATTTAAAAAATCAAGTACTATTTTGTTCCTGTTATTACAATTCATTCAAACCAAATAAAATTTAATCCCTCATCTATAAATATCAAACCACTGTGGGTCCACCCTCTATAAATAATACCTTCAATTATCTTATCTCTTTTTACTATTTAATCCATTCAAAACTCATCCTGCATCCAATCGACCCTCAGGGAAAAGCAAATCAGACTATCAGTGCTCCCCTCCCATTGCCCACAGCACCATTAAACTCGATGTGATTGGTTCATAAAATAGGGTTCACCACTCATGTTCAGTTTTTTAACCAACGAAATAGTGATTTGTGTGAAACAAACCCCAATAACATGTAACTCTATCAAATACTCCGTCTCCGTCCCATTTTAAGTGTCCACTACAGGAATTTGCGCATTTTCAAATCCCAAAAAAAATCTCTCTTTATAATTTTTTTTTATATTCTTTACACTAAATTAAAGTGCTCATTTGGCACGAAATTTTTTTTAAAAACCAGTATGGAAATACATTTTTTTTATGTCCAAGAAAATACACGTCTCTTATGTTTGTGAAACAAACTCAATAACAATTGGTTTCTCCCACTATTTGTTTAGGCTCAACTGCCTTTGAACCCATTGCAGGCTTCCGTTTGGACATCTCCTTGGACGGAATAGAGTTGAGGAGGGGCTGGAGATCAGCGTGGCAGACCTTCAGTTACAAACATTGAACAATCAACTACTTCAAGACCCGAAAGAAAAACAAAAAGTCTAAGAACACAACTTAAAACCCAACTCTGGAAACAACTGTGTTTGGAACCATTCGTTGCATGGAGGCCCCCGTTCATCAAATGACTCTCGATGCAGTTATGTCCGAAGTTGTGTTCAAGAAAACAAAATCAGCTCCTTCCCCTGGTTTGTCAGAGTCTATTGATCTCCCTTGTATCCATCTCCGCATTCTGGCTCACAATTTCCTCAGATTGTTCACAAAAGGAAGGAGGTTGGCGAAAGAGCAATCAAATTCAAATATTGGAAGGGCGACAAAAAATTCTACAAGAGTATTATGCCACTAAATAAACAAGAAATTACAGTAGTAGTCAATGCCACAAACATGTAAAAGCTCCCTACTCAAAAATCCCGCCCTAACATCTTCCCTTCAAAACGCAAGTAAAATCAAAACCTAGTCGTCCACTTCTATAAATATGGAATAAGATACAGAGCATTCTGTCTACATGTTACAATCAAAATCCTTCCAACTGAAAAAACTAGAAAACAACATCGATAATAACGGACTGGGCTCCCATGCTTTCTCATGGATTGAAGAAAATTCAAGAAAGCAAGAGAATGTCACCCATCTGTTTCCTTCTTTAAGGCCGAGCATCAGTTGATCTGTAAGCATCATCAGCTGAAGAGGTATCAATATCATTCAGACCCAACTCCTCATTCTGCTCCCACGACCTCTCATACTCCTCAACTGATCATTGCCCAAAAATAACATGATAAATAGGAGCAAATGTGCAATAACTATATGGGGGAAACTCTTCAGCAACAAAGTACCATAAGGTCCTGCTTGTTAGACAAGACTGATAGTAAAGGGATATTGTTACTGCACCTAACATGTTGCATATTATGTATTTTTAAGGATGTCATCTCCACACATATCTAATCCTAGCCACAAAAGTTCTAACCAAATGTGGGATATATCATCCGCTTGAATTTATAGTCCAATCTGATGCTTGAATCTGGAAAACCAAACTGGGCTAAGGGAAGCACAATATACACAAAAGAAGTTTTGAAATTTGATCTTCTCGTACATTATCCATAGAATACGAAGAAAAAAAAAAAAAAAAACCAAAAAACAAGGCTGTCTCAAAAAACATGATTACGAGGAATTTCAGTTTGGCCATGGACTTAAATCCACATCTCCGTGGTGCTTGATAAAGCAGTGAATGTCAACACTTTTCTCCATGACAAGTAGATGTATGCGGTCTGTCAAAAAGCCCTGCCATTTGTCTAACTTAAATGAGACCAGAGAACAATTTGAGGTACTTACTGGTTAACTGATGGTCATCTTGAATATCATCAGTTGCCGGTGCGACAAAAGAATTTGCAAGGGCATCATCAAGAATCAAAGTCCATGGCTCTTCCAAGCTCAGAAGCTGCAGTACCAATCAGACAGTTGAAGGATCAGATGGGTAGTTGAAATAATAGACATGTTACCCAAAGCCTCTGTTTGATGCCCAAACGGAAAAGGTAGAGGAAACCATAATTTGAAAATGAAGTTAAGAGCTGCCAAAATGAACATGCATTTTGCACGCGAACAGAAACAACAAATAGTGCTTGTAAGACTGAATTGACCTTATTTCGAACACGTTCATGCACAAGCATGTCATTTATATACTGAAATATAAAGGGAGAACCCGTTTTGGTGTCTCTCAAATTCTCATGCTATCCATAATTATGTTTTCCCAGGAATTCTATATAAAGTTGACTACAACTTGCCCAATTACTTTGGTTGAAAAACCATCATATGCCAACTGGAGTTGTCCCGAAGCTCCTAATAGAGTGATGTATTTTTTCAGACTTGGGTCTTTGATAGTAATGGTTGAAAGTTTTCTAGTGAGGATTTTAATAACGAGAAAATGAAGAAACGGAATATGAGATTATCTGTGGCATTCATACAATAATAACAGGGCAAAAGTTAAGCAAATAATTAAATACTATTGTCGAATGGCAGATGGTGGTGCCTTGCCTTTTCTGTTCTTTCTTTTTATTTCCCTTTTTTTACCATGATAGCAGCGAGTTTGCAACTAAAGGCATCATATTGGAGAGCTTTACTACCTTATTAAGCCTTGTACTGAAGTCTTGCCACCTGTTTTTCTTACTATCATTGAGACTATCGCCAAAAGTAAATCCATGTACTCTCTCAAGATCTGCAAATCAACCTTGTAATATGAAATTCATTCTGACAATAGAGGTGCTAGTGTATATGGCACAGGAACCAAAAAAAAAAAACAAATGAAATTTTCGAAAGCATGAATGACTACAAGATATAAATATAACGAAAAAAATTTGAAGTAAACAATGTGGAGATGTCCATCTCAACGGTAGTTAAACAATGCATCACCATATTGTCCAGATCCACTTGCCCCCAATGTGCTCTATAGTAGTGTAAATGGAGGGCAAAACTCCCATAAAAACGCATGGAGGGAAAAACACACATGAAAATGCAAGTTTGAGAGCAAGAATCTATATCCATAAATGATAGAATTTCGGAATTTACAAATCTCCAGTGATCTGTAGGTGTTTACACCATGTGTAAATGTTAGGATGCAATAAACACCAATATTCGGAAACATATCATGTTCTTTTACTTCTTTTAAGAACTGACGAAGAACAAAAGTTTGTCAAGGAAATTTTCAGCTTCAAGGATAGAACTACACCATGAATACAAAAACAAATGTAGCGAAGGGTACTCACTCTCGCTGATTTTTGTGATCAAGCCTTCAACAGTTGTCACCAATCCACCCAATGTTCCACTGGCAAGCTCCAAATCAAGCTCTGGAACTTTTACACTTGCAGTATCCGACTGATATTATATCAAATGATGTTATTGTCAGCACATGCATTAAAGTTTATGGACATTTGTTTTTGACAGCACACAATGAGTTTTTGCTTAGCTAGTGGTCGGTATTTCTCATAGAGGTATAAAATATACTTCGAAATGCACACTGCGAAACTAATGTCATAGATGCAGCTAGAAGGAAAGGAACCACTAGAGAAAACTTCATAAGATATCAAAAATAGAATTAATTGATAATCCCGATTACATCAATTATCAGAGCTGGCATACAAACACCACGTCAACCAACAACTCCTCAAAAGATGCAAGAGGACGCCACATTCCCTTCCAAGATGTTGGCATATTCCTCTGAATCTTCTTCTTTCTAAAAATGACCTTCAGAAAGCTCTATATAACAAGTTATTCTGCTTACAAAACTCTTTGAGATTAACCTTCAAAGAGGGCAGCCAAAATAGAAGCTAAATAGACAATATCAAGCAGAGACTAAGCCCATAAACTCCCATAAAAAGACAGGATAGTGTTTGCTTCATACAAAGGCTACTTACTAAAAACAAGGAAACAGTAAATAGAATTGAAAAAAAGCATGCTCAGACATGAAAAAATAGTACATTAATAAATTCAACCTTTAAAAGCACTCTAAGTAGTCTCAAAAATACGCGGAAACCGTTCGTCTTTGCCCTAACACTTATAATGAACCGACTCTTCAATTGCCAAAAAAATTCTCAAAAGCGTATGCCTCCGACTGATGGGCGGACGCCTTCGTGGTTCTCCACTCCAAAATCAAATCCCATGAGAGTTTTTGTCGCCTCAAGGCGTTCCTCAGAATCTCCTTTGAAAACATTGGCAATGTATTTACCCGAAAAAAACATTGGCAGTGTAAGGGGATGGGAGAGTTTCCGAAATGCTTCCGCTTATTTCAAAAAGCCAAGAGACTTGTTGCTATGGCCCATGGAATCCCCACGAAAAACTAAGCACTGCTACAATATCATCATTGTTTACAGTTTTTTGATGTAGCTTGCCATTATCTTCCTGCTTATATCAGATGGATGACTCCAATAAGACGTGAATTATGTTTGGAACTATCTTTCACAGTTGGCAAGGAGAAAAAAGTCCAAAATAATTTACACTAAAATGTATTGGAACTCTTATAGTCCTACTTCCTCACAAAGGAAGTTCCATATAAACTCTTGCCCAGCTTGACTTAAATGTATAGACCCACGTGCAGCACTTGAGCATGTAAAATATATGAGAGAAATGGTTTCTCCATGACTAGAACTAATAATCTCGAATTCGGCAAGCAAAAGTCGGCTGTAGAAACAACTTTTATCAAGTTTGATGACTTAAATGCCGAAAGAAAAGACGCAGACTGACACAAGTGCCCAGGTACTTGGGCATCACTTGGGATTGGGCATGTAAAATGCACAAGAGAAATAGTTTTCCCATGACTATAACTGATGGATTAGAATTTTTGAGAAGCAAACATATAGATAACAAGTTTTATGGGGTCCAATTTCCCTTCCTTTGCCAAACTTTTAACTCTTAAGTTCGGCCCATCTCAGTCTATTTTGATCTATTTTGAACCAGCTACAAATGTTGCCGTGTATTCACTGTGTCCTTACTATTTGACTTTGCCTCGATAATTCTCTATCAGGATTGCTGTCCCCTCTTGAGAACTATCAAGATTAACCATGGTATTTTAGCTTCATACTTTAACTAAAATAAAGTTCTAAACTGTGTGATACCATTAGAAAAAAATGAATCAAATACAAAGAAGTACTGCTCATGCATTGCGTTTTCTCTAACTAATCGAATTATAATTTTAATTGTAAGAATATTATTTTTAACATCAAGGGAATTGATTGTTTTAAACCTTCTTTTATATCGATGTTTGTTCAGTAAAAATTAATTATTTTGGTTTATTTATAGTCAAAAGTGATTTTTTTTGTAAATTTGATATTATTAAAAAAATTATAATAAACCATAGGCAATAAAAGAAAAAACTTACCAAACATTTATGATGTGCAAAAACTTTGAATCTTAGTTTTGAGTAACACCTAATATCACTAAAGTATATACCTAATTTACATTACAAGAGGTGCAAGAGTTTTGTATTCTACATTTATCCAACAAAAAATATGAAAAATTTTACTTTTGCCAAGAAGCCCCACTTGGGACTTGAACTAAGGACCCATGGGTGTATTAAACTAGCACGAACCACTGAGGCAAATGCTCCACATGCTCAAAATCACAGAATAACTTGTATAAAATCACAGAATAACCTGTATATAATATATACATGCAACAACAATACAACAATATCATAACCCATCTAGTCGCTAATCATTTGGGATATGGGCGGAGATGATAGGAGACGACCTAACTTTTGGCAAATGCACAAAGTGGCTGCTCTCAAAATACCACTGAGACAGTGGCCCCCTTAAACCTCCAAGAACCAAGGAGCTACACGGATGTTTTGCTGCAGAACCATGCCCCCAAATCAAAGCTGAACGGCATCAGAGAATTGTTGCCCCAGCCCGGGGGCTTGTTGGGCTTACCCCTGGGCCGGCCCTGGTAATACATTGCCCCGAAACCTCCTATATACTCACTGCTACACAAATACAGTTTTCAGCATTGCTATTTGGGTCTACGACTAAACACGGAGAAAAAAAATTGATGCTATGCCCTTGGAAAAAGCAAACTTAATGAATCTGCTACCCCTAAGTTGAACCCAATGATGCCACTGTTCTTACACTGTATATTAAAGCACATCCTTTACAAGCTTATGCATGCTCCTTGTCGAAATACTCGAACAATATATTATTCTTCTCACAAGGAGGAATTATTTATAGACTGGATAAAAAAACAAATAAGGAAAGTAAATAAAATCTAATTATTCTACCTACCTAATTGGACTAACTACAATCTTCCTAATTGATTACAATATTTCTAATTGAATACAATATACATGTTACCATATACGATAATTGTTTCTAACACTCCTCTCTACACAAGTAACATACTAAACATGATCCACCAGTAAAATAGAAATTAAAAAAAGAAAGCAAAACAAAACATCTTGCAACTCTTAGCAAAAGTATGTTGCTACGAAGCTGGAAAAAAGAAATACTAAGTGTACCTTTTTTCCCCCTTACAATTCAAAGATGAGGAAAGATGGCATACCTTTATCACATCTCGGCTTAGATCATTAATGTTCTTCACAAGAACGGTAATTTTCTTTCCTTTCTCAGGAATACGACCACCGGGTTTCAACTGCAAAGGAAAAATATATGTAAGCAAATACTACAACAATAACATAACCCATTTAGTCCCCAATAATTGGGGGTATGGGCGGGGGATGGATAGGAGACAGACCTAACCTTTGGCAATAAATGCACAAAGTGGTTGCTCCCAGAATACCACTGAAACAGTGGTCCCCCTATACCATCGCGTTTGTTGCGGAATTATGCCCTCAAATCAGAGCCAAAAGGCATCAGAGAGGGCAGACCCGAGAATCATTTTGATTTATGTGCACATTACTAAGCAAATACTAAGAAGGAAAAAAGTAAAGAATACAAGTGCAAGTACAAACCTCAGAACTTCGGTAACCACAAGAATCACAAGTGGATGCCATGACAATCACTTCTTGGAAATATGGAATATCTATTACTTGTTAAGCTCACAATAAAATACAACCTCCATAATATATTATGTTATACACTTATTACTTTTCTCGCTCTCCAAATTTCTCAAGAACTACTCCCTCCATTCCAAACTATTGGTCCCCTTTTCAGAATTCCAACTTACAATGATGATTGCATCTATATTAAAAAAACCTTGTTATCCTTGAGCATTAAAGGAACATCATCATTGCTTTTTTTCTAGTTGTTCTTAATAATTTGAAAAGGGAAGGGTAAGAAAGTAAACTCATCAACTTTTGTCCATTGACTAAGGACAATCTTTTTGGGACAGTAACAAGTACAAAAAGGGACTAACAATCAAGGACAGAGGGAGTAGATATTATGGTCCTTGAAGATGTTTTTGGAGACTTTAAGTCCAATTTGCGTTGTATTATCACTTACCACGAGACCTCTTTCAATTACTCGGATACAAAGTGATTTAACTTCTATTTTCCAATTTTCTAATCAACAAGAAGAGGAAAATTTTGTTCAATTCCAACTACAAAACTAGTAGCACTAGCAACTATCTTGCATTGGCCAAACATTATTATCAAAATCCAAAGCCGCTAAACTCTACCATTCTCATCTAAGGACTTCTTTGTCCTCACCCAGTCACCCTCAAGAACTCAACATTTATTCACATCCGTTTAATTGTTCCGACTACATTTTTATCCCAACAACAGAAGTTAAACGTTGAAAAGACCATTAAATTGATGACTTATGGCCTTGATTGTCTTCAAAAAAACACGATGTAAGGATATAAGAAAATCAATCGCACTAGAGCTTGGCTTCATTTAGTTTTCTAATTAACCACATCTCTTTATTGTTGCATGACCGCTCACCATTCTTAGACTATCACAAGAGATAATGTTACAGACCTCTATATTGATTTATGGTTCAGGAATTAGAAAGTTAAGGAACATGACATGTACGTCACAAATATGCATAAGTAGGTTAAACTAATGACAATCAAGTACGTGGTGCATAAAGGCAAGAAATGTAGAGAGGGACTGTGACAAGAAGGGGGCAATCAGCAAACTACTCGAGAGAGTTGCTCAAAATGAAGGACTGCACAGTGCACCCCTAATCTTAAAAAACGGAACATTTTGAAAATACCATTATATCTTCAGTATAATATCCTTCTGTGTATTCAGTTGTCAATCATGTTATTCCCAATGAGACAGAGAAAAAGGATACTTGTCACGAACATTCGAGTCTCACACTTAGCTGCACAAGACCCACAGGTTGACGGAAAAGTCATCACCTGTCCGGCAGAAGAAGGAAAAAATCAGTTTCCTGTTCTTTGAAACAGATTACATTAAATACAAGCAATATGAATTATACATGTTTGCTCGGCCACACACACAAAAAAGGGATATGTGAGTTTTTTTTAACAATGGCATGCTCTAGTAATACTCATTCCACAAGAAAGTTGCCTCTTTTGTAGTTTTGTAAGTATCCCACATTTTCACAAAAAAGAAAGGAGAGGAGCAAGAATAGAACAAGCCGTGGAGGGGGGAATGAATTCCTGAAAAGATATTGTACCTCTTCTGGTGCAGAGTACCGAAATAAAGCCTCAGCGATTTCTGCACTATTACCCTGTGCAATAGCCCGTTGGCTAGTTGTTGACCCAATGGATCCATGCGGCACTCTTCTAGTTCCATCAGCTGGAGTGTTTCTTTCTTGTGATGATATTTCATCGCCAACTTCTCCCGCTTGGGATAGATCAACAGCGTACCCAAGTACTGCTTGTTGCTCAGGAGTTCGCTCATAAAATTTAATAGTCAATGATGGATCTGGAGATGGAGCAAGCCTGTAAGAGGTAAGCCGAATTCCTTCAGATATTATAGAAGATAGATTAAAGCATTTAGATGAAATAAACAATAGACTGTATGTCACTATTTACATGCAGGGATGGCAACAGTACGGTTCAGTTCGGGTATTGGTAAAAATGAAAACCAAACTTGAAATTTATAACTAAAACTAAAACCACCAAAATTACCCGTTCAGTTCGATTTTTAACCGAAACCGGTAGTTAACATGTTTAATCACCGAACCAATCCCAAAACCAACGTAAACCCATACCAACCGCATCAACATAACATTACTAACCAGCTAAATTAGGAACTAATTTCCCAACCTAAATACACATATTGAAAGAAATCAAGAATTCCTTAATCAACCCAATGAAAGGGGCAGAAAAAACAACAAGAAAGGGGTTATATACATATCTATAACATATATACATACATATATAATAGAAAACACACACATATAAGGTATTTCTGTAATTATATTGCGGTATGGGTTGGGTTCCGTTACGATGCAGTTATCATATAAAACCAAAATCGAACCGGCCAATTTTTTCAAAATTAAAAACCAAAACCGCAATTAAAAATCGGTTAAAAACCGCCCCGATCGGTTCGGTTCTGTCAACCATCGTTTCAGGTGGAATTGTCATCCATTACACCAACATTTGCAACTGAGAGCCTCACAGAGAGATACCACAACGAAGATCAACAATACTGAATGCTCATGCTAGAAAATCAGACATGATTAGTATTTTTTTTATAAGGGTCTTAGCAAGGGGTTTAGAGGACAGGTTAAATAATAAATAGAATTTGAATATTGTTCCACTTTCATATCATCGGATTAAAACCAAAAACTCGTCCAATGCATATACAGTTCATCATATCAACATCAACATGTTCACAGAAGGTCACTTACGGGTTCTCAATGAAGCTGTTGCCAGCAGGATCATCAAGAATCAATGTAAACGGAGACTCTCCTTTAGCATAAGCTTTTAATTTTACCAAGAAGTGTTCTATTGCTTCAGCAGTCTGAGGATTCACTTTCTGGAAAAAAGAGAGATTGGGGGGACTATGAAAAAAAGAACTTGTGAATTCAATTAAAAATGTACCTTCCGTGTTTCTTGAAGGGCCCCCAATTCATCCGCAGCCCGTAACAAAATCCCTTCCACCTAGACCATGCACAAAAAAGGAGTAAAAGACTGTAGATATCATCACCTAAGTTGCAAACATATCTGGGGAAAAAAAAGGAATATCAAAAACCTGAAAGAAATAAAAGCTTCAACACATAAGTGAAATGGGGAAAACAAGGTTTTCCAACAATGGACACATAATCCATGATAACACAGAGTGGATAAACTGAACTTTACCCTACAAAGCACAAATAGAATGAATCGTAGGAAATTAATAATTCTGTCTGATTTACATAGTACCAGTTCAACATGACAGCATACAATTTTTAAACTCCAATGGCCAAGGTGGGAAAAGGCAAAGAGAAACACACCACTCACTATCGGACAAAGTGCAGAACTATTTATTGAAGACCTGTCATAATATTGTAACACCAGCGATGTTCTCTCTTTATCTGAAAAAAATTCCACTCTATGCAAATATATCAATTCCATAGCATTTTTCACATCAAATTTCATTCAAACCATGCAATTATGCAAGGAACAAAAAAAATTCTTAACCATAGTAAGATCATGGAAGCACCAGCAGTGTTTTAGCTGGCGATAGGTGCACCGAGGTGCCATGGTCCCCTGGAGCTTAAGCGCGAGGCAAGGTGCGCGCCTCTTGAAAGCGAGGCGCAATTTTTTACAAGAAGTAGAATTATAATTTAGGTAAAACTTTCAACACAAGCAAACACTAATAAACATTCAAATGTCATAAAACATAACATTTCAACAATGGTTTAGCTTTAGAAACGCAACAAAATGATTAACGGCAATCAAATCTAGAGTCATGGCTGTCATGCATAGGCATTAATCATCATCCTCAACACCATTAGGCATTAAACATAACATTTCCCGATCATTCTGGCTGCTTGCTGCTCTTCGTCGTTAGATTTAGGGTTCCACCATTGAAGGGTTTTATCATCCACATTGGCACACATCTTTTAACACTCAAATGAAGGGTGAGGATTCAATTAGAGGGAAAAAACACAAAGGCGCGCGCCTCGTGCACCTCTGCGCCTAAACTGCCCCGTTGTGTTATGCGCTTCGCCTCAGAGCTGTGAGGCACAACAGCCTCGCCTCGCCTCGCCTCGCCTCGCCTCGCTTAAGCGCTGAGGCGCGCGCTTTTTAAAACACTGGCACCAGGATCTCATTTTGACTCATTAATCATAGAATGTTCTTAAGAAATTCCAATTATGAGATATGCTATATAATTTGACTAGAAGTTGCCCTTTGAACCTGCTCTATCAGTGAAGCACCCAAACACAACAATAAACAGAGAAGCCACTGATGCCAAACACTGTCAATCTACTCTATGTCCACCACAAAACATACAAAAGAATAAGGCTTTGTTCGGTTAGCTCCTTGGAGAGCATTTTCAAATTAAAAACAGAGAATTCGTGTTCGGAAAGGAGCTTAAGTTTTGTGAGGTGGGCCCCTCCACTAGTGAAGTACAAGCTATTTTTTTTTAGTCTTTGGTCCGAAAACAAGTCTTGTGGGCCCATGTGTTTACAGCTATTCCGAAAAAAACACACTTAAAACTTCAAAAGGGGCCCACAGACTTGCACATGGGCCCACAGATTCAAAACAAGTCTGAAAAGTTGAACGAAATTTAATCTGAAAGCTGCAACTTCAAGTCAACCATGGGCCCCTTTGAAGTCAAACAAGTGAACAACTTCCAAACTCTTTTCATAATATTTTGCTCAAAGCAGCAAACCAAACACAGCGCAAATTTGGAAAACACGAGGACATAAAATTGTACAAATCTAGTATCCGACAGATGCATAAGCATAAAGTTGCACAAATACTGAAAGAAATAACCTTCCAAGAAGTCATATTGCTAATAAATAAGTGCAGCTGTCTTGAGAAGGTGAGATTTATAAGGAAAATGAGACAGTATAACTGCAAGTGCTCAAAATAGTACTAAATTATGAGGGTATAGGGGCCATACTGTTGAGAGTGAGCCACGCTGAGCCTCCGGAGGGATCTCAAAATCCAGTTCGGGAATCTGTGAAACAGAAGATTAAGAGGGATAAAATGCAGAACTCTTAAGTTATAATAACTCCTCAAAAAGATACACATTGCTCGTAGGGAGGTCACCCAGACAAGAAATGGTCGTCTTCTAACACGTGTAACATCAGTATCAGTAAGACTGAACACCAAACAAATTGGAACCGAATTTGTGTTAGGTCTGCCTACAGTCATTTAGCATCTACCAGAGTGACTGTGCAAGAGAGGGGAGCAGCTGCCCCTTCTGAACTTATTATAAATAATTCTGTATGAATATAGAAACATTATCAATGAAGGCAAAATGGTACAATAAAAACAAAGAGGAAAAGTCATCCATTCAGTAGAATGAACACACATGTAGGCGAAAAAGGACACTTTTTTACCAACTGTTAAAACAAATTCTCAGACCAAATTGAAATTGAATAAGTAATATTCACTACCATTAGAGAATTACCTGCAAAATGCGCACATTATGATATATGGAATATAACATACAGGGCGATGTGGGTCTCGGGAAAAGGCATTTTATCAGAATGGCAGCAATTGCTTTGAACCCATGATTGTGGTGGTAGTGCCTTTAGGGACATATTATAACTACCGTATACATGCAAAGGTAAGCTGCAATGAAACCAAGTCATATAGGGAAGTAACAAGACCGCTGGACACAGACAGAGCTCTAAACTGTGGTCTAAGGTAACTCTGGCAATCAAACATAGAATATCGTTCTTCATGAAGCAAAGTAGCAGAACTTCAATTGTATCAAAATATGAACGAATTCAATAAATTTCTGAAAGCAGAGGTGTCAATACTTTGACGTATCTGGACCCAAGAACATACCTTAATAGTAGCCGTCTCAGATTTAACTACTTGCCGATTGAGCATCTGCATTCAAGAATTCGATTAGTAAAAGCACTTTAAAGATGCCATTTTCCTCAAAACTTCAGAAAGAAAGATTAGTATGCAAGATTTGGACGAGATTAATAGGACATGGGAGAAGACGCTATTGCATCAGCGAAGAACAATTAGCTATCGCCAATAAAAACTTGAAGGAGAGAAGATTCCACCAATGAAAAGTACAATCATGTAAGAATTTTCCATGTGACTTGAAATACAAAGTCAAAAAAGTCATTGCCTTCGCAAAGGCAATAAGAAAAGTTAAAAAATGTGCAAACATCCTTCTACAAATTACCTAAAGCTAATCAAAACATGTAAACGCATAAAATTACATATGATCCTAATTGAATAAAACTAGGTGAACATTCAATCTTAGACTACAAGGAAAGTGTCTTCCATTATTAAGTTCAAACGTAAAATAGACAACTTTACAGAAGCACCAAACCCATGAAGATGGACAAAACCACTAGGAATGAAGAAATAATTTAAATCTAATCTCATGAGAAAATTCTGTTTTTGCATTTTGATAGACCACCATTGTTCTTGCTTAAGGAGGAATCTTTCATTCCAAACACAAAAACATATTTCGATAGTACATGCCACAGAAAGGGTTCTGCTGAAAGCAAATTCCACGAGAGACAACCTTTTGATCACCAGATGGAAAGTGCAATTCGTAATGGCATCCTCGGGGTTGGATCTCACCAGCAAACTGCACTTCGTTGTTCCTACAAAAAGGGCAGGCATAAAAGAAATAGGATAGAGCAATTAACCTAACCACAACTAAGATCCTCATGCCCAATGGTGTGTAGAATAGCTACCTCTCATTACAATGAGGACACTCAAAGGCTGATAGCAGAATCTGCAAGTAGAGAAATTTTCACAACGGAGATAAGACCTTCACATAGTTTTCCACTACTTCAAGACAGCAAATCTTTCAAACGAATATAAAATCAAGTGTCACATGTACAACAGAGAGCAATATAAACATCAACCCCTATGGATTCATTGCCAAATTTTAACCTTCATGACACCACCTGCCTTTTAAACTAATACTAGACTAAGACACTAGTAGTAGTTGTGACAATCATATAGACATCAAACCAAACTAATGGACAATATAGGAGTAGTAACTAATAAAGATGAAAAAACTTACCTTTCTAAAGTTCGGAATTGACGTGAATAAGAACCTTGTTGTACCCTGTTTAACACCAACACGCCAGACTAGTTTAATCAATCGCGATCTCTACACAAAAAAGTGATTGCATATGCACAAGCTACATTTTTACTTGAGGATCTGAACTGCATTCCTAGTACATTTGTATCGCATACATGCCCTGTAGATAAAACTTACACAATACACCAAGCTCTGTTTTGAATAGATAACCAATACAATAAATGTATATGCAACAATATATCTGAGGGCACAGATTCAATGGGTAACACACAAAGACAAAACTACTATTAAGTTTCATGCACAATTTTACTACCTCCATAAAAAAAAAAAATAAATAAAATAAAATAAAATTGTTTGGTCAGCAAAACAAGAACTTTAAAATACATTTTAAAAAAAACGAACTTTTTTCCTTCAGTTACTTAGATATCAAAAATTTCTTTTAAATTTATCAACAAAAGTTAGAATTTCCTGGAGATAAAATGCCTTTTTTTTTTAAGTTTTCGTTTTGCGGGCCGGACAACAGAGTGAGTATCATAATGTATCATAACTTCCTTATCCTATGTATGATTCTCCCCTCCTAATATCACTAGACAAATGCATACAATGTAATGACAAAAAGTGCCCTGAACAAGCTCAATGGTTCCAACTTTTTTTGTCAAATAATCGAACTTCTCATGTTCTAAAAAACAAACATCATTACAACTTGAAAGATTATTCACATAAGAAGTTAGCTTGACTGGCATCGATATACATACGCATTACAAAAACATCGTCACAATTGGATAAGATAATTACTAAAAACTTTATGCAAACTTGATAACCAATTTAGGCATGCCATCAATGTATACGTCTATCCCGAATTTTAGACAAACTTTGTATACATTTAGAGAGAGAGAGAGCATACGTTCTCGCCGCAACGCATACAGAGGCTTTCAACCTGGTAAAGAGGAGCATCACCAGTGTCCTCTGCGGATATAGCTTCAACCAATGATCTAACATCCACGAATGAGTCTTTATTGTTCGTTTCCATCCTTTTGAGCTTCGCTGAGAATTGACAAAGTTAGGGTTTTCTCTTCGTCGTTGAAGCAATTGGCTATTACGCTACGCGAGGGGAGTGGCGAGGCGGGTATATGCACAGCAACCATCAGCCAACACCCTTCAATCTTGGGCCTTCACTTCGAGTTGCTCACCGTTGAAGATGACGGATTTCCGGTAAGTTGCTCACCGTGATGATGACAGATCTTGGGCCTTCACTCCGGTTTAATTGGTGTTTTGGTGGAGATGGGTTTTATCGGTGGGCCGAGGGGCTGGGGAAGATTGGGTAGAGAGAGAGAGTATGGGTCTTGTGACTCTTGTCTTCAATCAGAAGGAGAGACAAAAAAAAATTGTTACACCCTGCCACCCTGGTGTCCCTCAAATATAGAAAAAAAAGAACGCTGCTAGGGGTACAACCCTTTTTGCACCGAAAAAAAAAAATATGAGGAACGCGTTCATTATTCTTAAAACATTTTTTCCGAGGCCACCAAAAATCAGCTCAATCGGACGGTTAGAAGTGCTTGAACCAAAATCTCACCGTTTTTTTAATTTGAAACGGTGAGATTTTGGTTCAAGCACTTCTAACCGTCCGATTGAGCTGATTTTTGGTGGGCCCCCTCGGAAAAATGTTTTAAGAATAATGAACGGTTCGGATCACTCGTGTGGGATCCAAAAGCGGGTCCCCGAAGGCGTGGGGTGCATTTTCGGTGCAAAAAGGGTTGTACCCTAGGTTTTCCGGAAAAAAAATTTAAAAAATATAGGATCATACAAAGAGTAATGCTACGCTTACACCCTTTGGGTTACACCCTCTATTTACACCCTATCTTGATCATTTTTTATACACGTTACATATTCAATATTGGTTTTGTTTAATAGATGTCGTCGAGTAAATTTTAAAATATATATATATATATTTTCAATATTGGATCTGGAAAATGATAGTTATAAACATTTTAATTTGTAAAAAATAAAAAATAAGAGAGAGTGAGGGGACAAAAGGAAAGAGAGAAAGTCGGGGAGAGAGAAGGGACACGTGTCAAGCATCAAAGTAGGGTAGGGATGGGCATGGGGAGGGTAGGGGGTGGATACTACTATCTCCATCTCCAATCCCCAAACCTACATCAATCTACATCCCCTCCCCAATCTCCACTGGGGATTTTTTTTTAACCTCCATCCCCGCCCCAATGCGGGGAACGGGGATCCCCACGGGGAATCAGAGATCCAAAAGTTCACTCAAACTATTCAAGTGAATACCAAAGAAGTTGTATTGAAATCCAAAGCTAATGACAAAAGTGGTTTCCAAAGATAATTAAAACGTACCAAGTCACTCAAAAGTGCTACTACTGTTCTTGTTCTTGTCCTTTTTTTGTTTTTGGTTTTGGTTTTGGTTTTGGTTTCGGGTAGATTAAAATTTCATTCAAAAGTGTCACATAAAACATAAGTAAAGGAGAAAACCTTCATTATACAATCAACCAACAAGTTACTGTATAAACTTATAATATAATATAATACTTTTCTTTGTGTTTATGGAGGGGGAATAAATATTATAATATAATATAATATTTTCTGTGCATAGAAAATATAGTTTAACTTTTTCCCCAGCCTAGTGTTTTGATGTAGTTAGCGTTGATCCCAATCTATGCACAGAAAGACATATTTTTATTGTTATGAATTAAAAATGTGAAGTGTGAATACAAAAAATTCATATTGGTTGACATTCACCAAAAATGTAAGATAAGTAAAGTATAAATAAACAAAATTAATAGGTATAATTTTTTTATTTAATAGTAACACTTATAAGTTACAACTCACCATTTTCTTAAAATATCTCGCTTGAATGATTATTCCATGCTGCTAGAGCATTGCTTAACATGGACTCTGCACTGCACACTTATGTAGGTTCCACACACAAAAATGTGTGATCCAGATCCCATGTGAAAAAATGATTTAAGAGCATATAAATTTTTTTTTATTATCTCTCTATCCATATTTGTCACATTCTCTCCCCCTATTCTCTCTTTCCTCGCGCTTCTCTCTCACACAGTTCTTAAAAAAAAAGTATAAAAACTTAGAATTGAGGGTTTGGAGAATTGGGAGGCACATATGTACTTGTATAGAATATGTACTGATACACACAATCACTTTCATGTAGAGGCCACATATAGATTAGATTGGATATTGGACATGTAGCATGTGTGGGTCAACATGAATATAGATACGTGTAAAAGTGTTTATGCAAGTATGTGTGTTTGTAGAACTTTTGTTTTTGCTATGCAATTTCACATGTGAGAGATCGGGACATGGTGCCCTCGCCCTCATTTTAGCTTTCAAGCAACTGCGTAAATATTTTTTTTCAAGTAATGCTACGCACACACCTTTACCCATCTTACAAATTGGCACACAAAACTAAGCACCATAATGACATTTAGAGCATACTGTGGGGATCACAACTTTTACTAGTACACCATCCGTCCCAAAATATTTGTTCGGTACAGAAACATAAAATAATTTAATACTCCTATGCAGTATTAATGAATTTGTTTACTTTATGAAAAAATTTCTTTAAAAAATACTAGTACAGTACTATTTTTAATCCCTCATTTTTAATAATATGTCGTATCAGCCCATCATTATTACATGGATCTTTCAGGTTGACCCCTCTAAATTCAAGTGACAACCTTCGTAGCCGAATACTGCTAGATTTTTAGGGGTTGCTCTTCTTCTTCACTGAAGTTTTGGGTCTCTATCAAGTCAACTTTTTTCGTATTGTGTGTGTGTGTGTGTGTGTGTGAGAGAGAGAGAGAGAGAGAGAGAGGTGGGTGAAGCATAATCAGGGTAAGAAATGGAGAGTAGTGAAGAAGAAGACGATTTCCCATCAATAGAATCCGTCACTCCCCAGTCCAAAATCGACACCATTTACCTCTGCTTATGTTAAAGCAAGAATACTTTGCTTTGTGCTCACCACACGGATGTGTCAAATAATCATTTTTGTAATGCCAAATGTAGTGATTGACATGATACCATCGGAGATGCTCTAAGTTTTTTTTTTTTTAAATTGAAAAACCATGACAAGTTTATCCCCCTCGTTTGCTTCATTTATATGGGCCGAGGGTTGAGCCAATAAATAAAAAAGAATTCATAGCCCATTTGAGCAGCATACCATTACTTGGACCAGTGGTTCAAAACCGAACCTCACGTTGGCCTCTCTCCCTAGAGGTTGAAGGTTCAAAAACTGCCAACGAACGTTTTCTATATCCTTATCTTTATAATCTTCTAGGGTTTCAACGCATCTCTCTCTCTCTCTCTCTCTCTCTCTCTCTCTCTCTCTCTCTCTCTCCGCCATGAATTCCCAAGAATCAGAAACCGATCCGTCCAAGTTCGCATTCGCCGTCACAAGAATCGCGACGGCGCAGATCTGCCAATCGGTTGGCACAATATGTCACATCTTGCCTCCAAAATATGGCACATCCATCTTCCTTTTTGGAGCCGGATTGAAGATGCCCTCAGTTCTTCTGTCTTACACTCCATATTCGTAGCCACTTCTCAAAGCTTCTCTTTCCTTCCTTCTTGCCTGGGTGATACGCACATACAAATATATGTATACCCGCCACACCACTCCCCTCGCATAGCGTAATAGCCAATTGCTTCAACGACGAAGAGAAAACCCTAACTTTGTCAGTTCTCAGCTGTAGACACCCCAATTTTAATCCGAGTGTTCCTTCATCATCGTCTCTCATCCGAGACTCGAATGACATAGGTCATGTCACCATCGGGTCGCCTCTTGATCGAGTCACCCCTGTCTGTCGCTCGAAAATCTGGCTAAGTATGGAAAATTAACTTTTTTGGGAAGATCTGATTTGGCCAATAAAAAGTCCCGGGTAATTGTTCCTTGGATTTTTCTAATCAAAATGGTATAATCGGAAGTTATTTTTGAGTAAGGCAAAATCATCTTTTGCCCATTTTTTTCGGAGAAAAATGTGCCCGTTTTCGGTTTTGTACTAAAAGTGGGGGGATGAGATTTTGATTGGTTTGGGATATCAAAATTCTGAAAATGCCATTGTTTCCGAAGGGGGGTACTTCCTTATTTTCATAAATAAATTAAAGTAAAGAAAACTCAAATAAGTTTGGTTTATGAAAATAAGTCCCCAATGATGAAAGAGATACTCAGCAGTACCTTGGAACAGCCATCCGAGACTTCAGAATTTTTTGGACAAATTAATCCTAGCCGTACGGTCCACTTATCTAACCGCACGGTGCACCTCCACACAAACCAGACGTACGGTTAACTCAGTTAAGCCGTACGGTCAACCCTTTCAGCCGTACGGCTATTTCTCAAGAAATATTCGAATTCCTGACAGCAGAAGCATCTCATCATTTTGAGAAGATTTTATGCTGATTTTATTCTGTTTTCTCATCTATAAATAAGCTTCATTCTCTCCCATTTTTCACACGACAGAAACACCTCCCCACTCCGGCGACACGCTGATAAAATTTCCGGTCATTTTCGGTTCAAAATTCCGTCCAAACTTCTCTAGAAACTTCGAGCCCATTCCATTTCCTCCGTTCAAAACCCCTTGTGATCCATCAGTACGTATCCAATCCATTTCCAAGGAGTTCAAACCCAGAATTTCTGAAGTTTTTAGACTGTTCAAAACTCCTGCAGAGGTACGATTGAACTTCTAAAACCGGGTTCAAAACCTAGGTTCTTTGAGGGGATCCTCCCGGGTCGAGAGTGACTTTAATAGTCATCTTTAGGCTCGGGTGGTTGAATATTTCATAAAAATCAAGTTTTTCAAGCAAAAACAAGTTTCTGTTCGAAAACCAAAGTTTTGAAATTTTTCTCAAAAAGTGAACCGTACGGTTGATCTAGGTGCACCGTACGGCCAACTTAGGTAAGCCGTACGGCTAACCTTTGCAGCACAAAAAAATTCCTCTGTTTTCCCCCGTTTGTTCTGTTTTTTTCTTATTTTCTGTAACTAGTTTATTGCATTTTCACCCCTTCACTTCCCCATTATTGCTATTAAGTCCTTTGCTTAATTTTATTTCCGTTATGGTTTTATTTGTTTTTATTTCTCGTTATTTATCTGTTTAACCGTCAAAGCTTTCAATAAAATGTTTTTCGAAAATCCCACAAAAATTTAGTAGAGACCGGGAGTTTCCCGGGCGAGCGGGGTGCTTTTCAATAAAACCTTCCCCGTTCGTAACCTGGCTTCCGAATCCAAGAATCTTTTCGCAGATCAAATCATTTTCCAAAAACGGCACAAGAGTCATCAATTACTTTCAACGGTTTCTCGGGTACCAAAATCGTTTTCTAAGTAAATCCCGGGTGGCGACTCATTTTTCATCAACTTTCTATTTTTAAACCGAAGAGCCGCGTGGATCCGACCGTCCACAAAATGGCGACTCAGCTGGGGATTTTTAAATTAATTTTTATTTTGGTATTTTACACTTGTAAAACGACCCCCGAAAGCTTGACAAAAACGAACACGCCTCGCGTGATCGAGAAAGGAATGGTGCAGTAACAGGGCTACGCCCGACCAATCCGGACTGGAGTTTTCCCGGTTGTTTGCTCGAGTAAAATTTCAAAATAAAAATTAATTTATAGGTGAGCCAAACTTGAAAATATTTGTGGGATTTTTGAAAATATTTTATTGCGAAACTTATTGCATTGCACGTGCATCGATGTTGGATAAGCTCCGCCGCTGCGTCTTGGTTACCCTACCCGGCTTGCTGGTGTTAGGACATCCCAAGATTCTCGGCAAACCCTGGACGATGATGAGTCAGCCTGCCGTTCGACCTTTGCCATGCAGTACACTTGGCACTGGGAGGCAAATATTGGCTCTAGTCTAGGGAACCCCTTCAAACCAAAACCCAGCCTTTTGCATATAGTAAACCATAGCACTTTCCAACCTACGACAGGGCCTGCAGGGTAGGATTATCTGTTATATCCTGTTATGTGTTTACTGCTTCTAACATGTCATGTTTATCTGTTTTCTGCATATCCTGTTTATTTGTTAGTTGTTTTCTGCATATCCTGTCATCATGCATACATTCGCATTAGTAGTATAATTTACCCTAGATTGTCACCTTTCCCGCGGTCTTGAGAGGTTGCCCTGCCCGATGATGAGTCGTGCATCCCAATGCACGTTATTCAGATTAATTCAGTCCTTAGAATAACATGACTTAGGAAAATCAAATCAATTTGATCCTTAATAATTCCTTGGCAATGACCTAACCGAAATTAGGAACAATTGACCCAAGCTGGGGCAATTGTCCCTAAAATCAAAGTTAGATCCTTGAAAAGGAATCATCAAGAACCAAGTTGATTTAATTTCCCTGAATCCTGCTATCCTAAACAAAGGATACACTGTCAAAAGAAACACTGAGGATCGGGGCAGCCTTTTTTCTAAGACCCGTTTTTGCATAGTCTAGGAGACTTTAAATCTTTGGAGTTTGAAACACCTCCAGTGTCAGCCGTGCTCGAACGGCTCCTTGTGATTTTATCACATTTCTATCCAGATTTCGACAGCCTTATTGCTTTGTCTTGGATGGTCACGAAAGTTGACTGGCTCTGGTTCCAACACACAGGAACTTAACCTACTGAGTAGTCGACCTACCCAGGGCTGTTGAAAACCTTTTGAGACTTAGGTTTGCATATATGACGACACAAGTACGACATTCCCATTTTTCAAAATAAAACAAGCAGGGGCATTTCTGAGTTTGCTTTACTGTCAATCCCCAGCCATTCAGCCAAACGAGAAAAACCTCACACCAGGTTGGACTCGAATCCCCGAACAGCGATTAGTTCAAACTGAGTCAGGAATATAACAGTCAACCGGGAGCTTAGCTATGTCAGCAGAAATAGATGAAATCCAGCTTCTTAAGGATGCTTTAGAGGAACAGAAAACCAACAGCGCCAAGCAGATGGCCCAGATGATGCTCATGATTCAGAAACTAACTTCTCAACTCCCTCCACCAGCAGGAGGATCAAGCAGTCAAAACATGGAGTCAGTATGGACCAAGCTGGCTAAACTTGAGGAGTCTGTTCAGAAACAAGAGAAGATAGCGACTACAGGAATAGATATGGAGAAGTTGTGCCTTTTTCCGGATGCAAAGCTCCCCGACAAGTTCAAGCCAATAGATTGGGACAAGTTTGACGGCAGCGGTGACCCAAAAGCTCATTTGCAAACATATGTGGGTACTTTATCCATGTATGACGTTGGGAAGGATGCAATGGGCCAGATGTTTCAGCAAACCCTAACCGGGCCCGCACTCCGCTGGTTTCTGAATTTGGACATCTCTAAGAAGAAGACGTGGGAAGATATTGGGGCAGCCTTTGTTGCCCAATACAACTACAACATTCAACTTGAGATGACTATCCGGGAGTTGGAATCAACCAAGATGGGTAAGAATGAGTCCTTTGCTGACTTTATTAAGAGATGGAGAGGGAAAGCCTCTCAGATGATGGAACGACCTTCAGAAAAGGAACAGATGAGAATCATCACAAGGAATCTGGAGCCGGACTTTGCCAAGCACTTGGTGGTCTTTCAGACCACTGCTGACTTCAAGACTTTCTATGAGGCAGGCCTTGCCATTGAGGAGGCCATCCAGTCCGGCATTTTTGAGAATAAGGAACCTGTTCCCAAAACCAAATGGATACACTCTGGCAACACCGACACATTGTTCAGTAAAAATGATTATGCCCAAGCCCCTTCCAGCTCCACAAACCAAAATTTCAACCAAGCCATGCCTGTCAACGAACTTAAAGCCCAAACCAACAACTCTCAGAAACCACAAAGAACCCTTTCCCAATTTTTCGAGCCTCTGTCCTTGATTTATGAGAGCCGGCCATGTCAAACCACTAACTCCAACTCCTCTACCTCAGAAGCTTCCATCTTACCATAACCCCAATGCCTTCTGTGCCTTCCATCAAATGCCTGGTCATGCTACTGATGAGTGTCATCGCCTCCGCCACAAGATTCAAGATCTCATTGAAAACGGATCTATCTCTGCTCCACTGGCGAAACTGAACACCACGTCGAGTCGATAAACCAACAATGGCCATGCAATAATTCAATCTTCCACGAGTCTTAGAAGTCTTCAAGTGTCAAGTCAAGTTTTCACTTCCGATTAAGTCAGTTTGTATTTTGAGTCTGTTTATGTTTTCGCTTTCCTCGTCTATGTGTTTTCATCTTCGAGTCTGTGATGTCTTGTTGTTGTTAAAAAAAAAAAAAAGACCAAAAATAGAGTCAACATTGTAGTCCCGAACTACGTCACGACCTGATTCCTTGCAAAGGGATACGTAGGCAGCCCTCAGTGGTTCGGTCGCAACTTTCAAAAATCGATGTCACGCTTTTGTGTTAAAATTGTCATAATAAACTTGAGTTTTTGCAATAATCCTTGAAAATGGAATTGTTTTTCACCATCATTTGAGATTCATGATAGTCACTTCAATACACGAGGTGATTGAACCCTCAGCTCTCACAAGAAGAAGGAATTCCAGGCGCAATTCTCCAACGTCATCAAGAAGCAATGCTTTGACGCACAAAAAAAAAAAAAAAAAAAAGGGGCCAGCTAGGTTGAAAACCCGAAAGGGCGGCCTAGGCAAAAGTTAAAGGCAAACAACAAAAAAGCTCGCTGGATCAAAACCTTGAAGTATGACCTAGGAAAAAGTTAGAGCATATACAGGTTCTTTCTATCAAGTTGTGAAATTCAAAATGAAGAAAGGCATTCTTTGTTTTATTCCCCAGATAAATATATTCCTTGATAACCCTTTTGAGCTTGAATCATTTTCTTTGAAAGAGAACCCAGCTAGGCAGCTATCCCCCACACTGGGGTGAATTAAGAGAAATGTCAAAAGTGCCAAGTTATCAGCAAGATGTCCAGATGGAAGTGCCAAGCACATAATTACTAGAGAAATGTCAAAAGTACCAAATGCATGGTTGCCAGTGGCACGTCAGAATTTTGAAGGAATGAAAAGTGCCGAGTTCATGGGCATGACAACCAAATGTGAAGCATTGAAAAGGAAGAAAGGAAGAAAGTTTCCATCAAAAGCCAAAATGGGGCACAAAGGAAAACATTGAAGAAAACAGAAAGGGCATGCAAAAGAGTTCAAGATAGCTGCTAGCTCTAATGACCCAGGAAAAATGAAATTTTTTGAGCCTTTATCCTTTCTTTGTCAAACCCAAAGCCTTGGCCCCGTTATAACCTAAATAAAGTCCTTTCTGATTGAAAAGCACAGCTTGATAGCAAGAATCCAGTAGGAATAGTATCACAAAAAAAAAAATGAGATCGAAAGTCAAGGCATTGCACAACACCAGCATCCGCCAGAAGCAAAAATCCAAACCGGGACACCTCAGATCCTCATCACCAACCCGAAGGCAAGGCATTGCACAACACCAGCATCCGCCAGAAGCAAAAATCCAAACCAAGGCACCTCAATGGAAAATCAGTAGATCAGCACCCCGGGGGCATGGGTTAACAATAAGAAATCTTGTGTTTTGATAAAATAATCGATTTAAATGAACATCATTTGATGGAGTGAAACAATTTCAAAACCAAAAGACTCAAGTTTATGACAATTTCAAACGTCAGTTGTGGGGCACTTTCTGCCATTTCTCGAATTCTCGAGTTTGTCATCGCTTAATGGTTTTTCAGGTCAACATAATCTTGTCAGAGTCTATTCCTTTGTCACAAGGTCAAAATAACCGGCGTCTACCAAATTCATGAGTAGTCATTCTCCACCCAGTCAGGGGCACCTTCAGGGAAGTCACTCTTTTGAGTCTGTTGAGTCAGCCTAGTCTTGTCCAAATCTACCCCCTCTTGAGTATGTCATCTCCGCCCAAATCAGGTGCATCTTTGTAAAGTCACTCATATCGTCTGGGCCTTGTCCAAATTCACACAAGGTCTTTTGTCTAGTCAACCCTTGGTAGTCTTGATGTTCTTAAACTCATGGAAGATGATTTCAAATGCATGGAAAGGCCTATGTTCGGATAAACAAGTCGATGGGTTCAAAACTGAAGCTTGTAATCTATTGAGGCACATTTGTCCAAGACTGGGGCACGTCAGCTCAATGCCATCTACTGGGAGAAGCACATACACCGGAGTTCAAGATTTGGGACAAGAAAGCAAAAAGACTCAAACCTCACAGAAATCCAGAAAGCCCAAAAAGCTCAAAGTCTTGATCAGAAGCAACCTCAAACCCAGACCATGTCCAAAAGGAAAGACAGTAAAGCAAAAAGAGACACCCTGTTGTGCCATCTACTTTCTAAAAAAAAAAAAATGTTGTCATTGTGTCGTCAAGTGTCGAAACCTGAGTCTCACGCAAGAGTCCTCATGGACAACTTTTTAATCGGTTTTTTTTTTCCCACCCTCAATTTTTGAGATACATTTCTTGGAACACCATTTTGTCCCGAAGTTGTCAAATTATCGAATTTCAAATTGTCAAATTGTCAAAAAAAAATCAAATTGTTGAATGGCAAGTTGTCAAGTTTTGGAACTTTTTCAAATTTGTCGAATGTCAAACATGTAGTTGAACACACGATAACTTCATGCACTGTTTCAAACACTTTCAAAGCACGGTAGCTTCGCACATTGTGTCAAGCATTTTCAAACATGGTACTTTCACACATCGTTCAATTTTCAAATTCCTTTTTTGAAGTTCAATGTCAAATCCAAGTTCAATATCAAAGATTCGATTTTCAGAATTTAAATGTCAAACTCAAGCTCAATTTCATTTTTCAAAGTTCAAATGCCAAATTCAAGTCCAGGATAATTTTTTTCTAAAATCAAACTTTTCAAGTTCAAGTTCAATTTTCAATTTTTAAAGTTCAATGTCAAGTTCAAATTCAACAATCAAATTTCAAATTCAATGTTAGGTTCAAATACAAATATCAATTTTCAAGTGTAAAATTCAAATACAAGTTCAATTTCAAGATCAATTTTCCAAATTCCAATGTCAAATTCAAGCTCAATTTCATTTTTCAAAAGTTCAAGTGTCAAGTTCAAGTTCAGGTTCAAATTTTCAAAAAAAAAAAATCAAAATTTTGAAAATCAAAGTCAAACTTTCAAGATCAACTTCAATTTTCAAACTCAAATGTCAAGTTCAAATTCAAAAATCAATTTTCAAATTCAATATTACTTCAAATTCAAAAAACAATTTTCAAGTTCAAAGTCAAGTTTAAATTTTCAAGAGCAAAATCCAAATTCATGTTCAAAATTGTTAAGTCCAAATTCAAGTTCAAAATTTTCAAATTAAATCAACTTTTTTATCTGTTTTTCGCACTAGGATGATCAAAATTGGGACGTCTATGTCTTTGACGCGACTTGCATCACAGAATGATGACTAAGTCTCGTCAAAGAGGGGCAACTGTAGACACCCCAATTTTAATCCGAGTGTTCCTTCATCATCGTCTCTCATCCGAGACTCGAATGACATAGGTCATGTCACCATCGGGTCGCCTCTTGATCGAGTCACCCCTGTCTGTCGCTCGAAAATCTGGCTAAGTATGGAAAATTAACTTTTTTGGGAAGATCTGATTTGGCCAATAAAAAGTCCCGGTAATTGTTCCTTGGATTTTTCTAATCAAAATGGTATAATCGGAAGTTATTTTTTAGTAAGGCAAAATCATCTTTTGCCCATTTTCTTCGGAGAAAAATGTGTCCGTTTTCGGTTTTGTACTAAAAGTGGGGGGATGAGATTTTGATTGGTTTGGGATATCAAAATTCTGAAAATGCCATTGTTTCCGAAGGGGGGGTACTTCCTTATTTTCATAAATAAATTAAAGTAAAGAAAACTCAAAATAAGTTTGGTTTATGAAAATAAGTCCCCAATGATGAAAGAGATACTCAGCAGTACCTTGGAACAGCCATCCGAGACTTCAGAATTTTTTGGACAAATTAATCCTAGCCGTACGGTCCACTTATCTAACCGCACGGTGCACCTCCACACAAACCAGCCGTACGGTTAACTCAGTTAAGCCGTACGGTCAACCCTTTCAGCCGTACGGCTATTTCTCAAGAAATATTCGAATTCCTGACAGCAGAAGCATCTCATCATTTTGAGAAGATTTTATGCTGATTTTATTCTGTTTTCTCATCTATAAATAAGCTTCATTCTCTCCCATTTTTCACACGACAGAAACACCTCCCCACTCCGGCGACACGCTGATAAAATTTCCGGTCATTTTCGGTTCAAAATTCCGTCCAAACTTCTCTAGAAACTTCGAGCCCATTCCATTTCCTCCGTTCAAAACCCCTTGTGATCCATCAGTACGTATCCAATCCGTTTCCAAGGAGTTCAAACCCAGAATTTCTGAAGTTTTCAGACTGTTCAAAACTCCTGCAGAGGTACGATTGAACTTCTAAAACCGGGTTCAAAACCTAGGTTCTTTGAGGGGATCCTCCCGGGTCGAGAGTGACTCTAATAGTCATCTCTAGGCTCGGGTGGTCGAATATTTCATAAAAATCAAGTTTTTCAAGCAAAAACAAGTTTTTGTTCGAAAACCAAAGTTTTGAAATTTTTCTCAAAAAGTGAACCGTACAGTTGATCTAGGTGCACCGTACGGCCAACTTAGGTAAGCCGTACGGCTAACCTTTGCAGCACAAAAAAATTCCTCTGTTTTCCCCCGTTTGTGCTCTGTTTTTTTCTTATTTTCTGTAACTAGTTTATTGCATTTTCACCCCTTCACTTCCCCATTATTGCTATTAAGTCCTTTGCTTAATTTTATTTCCGTTATGGTTTTATTTGTTTTTATTTCTCGTTATTTATCTGTTTAACCGTCAAAGCTTTCAATAAAATATTTTTCGAAAATCCCACAAAAATTTAGTAGAGACCGGGAGTTTCCCGGGCGAGCGGGGTGCTTTTCAATAAAACCTTCCCCGTTCGTAACCTGGCTTCCGAATCCAAGAATCTTTTCGCAGATCAAATCATTTTCCAAAAACGGCACAAGAGTCATCAATTACTTTCAACGGTTTCTCGGGTACCAAAATCGTTTTCTAAGTAAATCCCGGGTGGCGACTCATTTTTCATCAACTTTCTATTTTTAAACCGAAGAGCCGCGTGGATCCGACCGTCCACATCAGCGAAGCTTAAAAGGATGAAAACGAACAATAAAGACTCATTCGTGGATGTTAGATCATTGGATGAAGCTATATTCGCAGAGGACACTGGTGATGCTCCTCTTTACCAGGTCGAAAGCCTCTGTATGCGTTGTGGCTGCGGCGAGAACGTATGCTCTCTCTCTCTCTCTCTCTCTCTCTCTCTCTCTCTCTCTCTCTCTATGTATACAAAGTTTGTCTAAATTTTGCAATAGATGTATACATTGATGGGCATGCCTAAATTGGTTATCAAGTTTGCATAAAGTTTTTAGTAATTATCTTATCCAATTGTGACGATGTTTTTGTAATGCGTATGTATATTGATGCCAATCAAGCTAACTTCTTATGTGAATGATCTTTCAAGTTGTAATGATGTTTGCTTATGAGAACATGAGAAGTTCGATTAATTGACCTTAAAAGTTGGAACCTTTGAGCTTGTTCACGGCACTTTTTGTCATTACATCGTGTGCATCTGTCTAGTGATATTAGGAGGGGAAAATCATACATAGGATAAGGAAGTTATGATAAGTTATGATACTCACTCCGTTGTCTGGCCCGCAAAACGAAAACTTAAAAAAAAGGCATTTTTTCTCCAGGAAATTCTAACTTTTGTTGATAAATTTAAAAGAAATTTTTGATATCTAGTAACTGAAGGCAAAAAGTTCTGAAAACTAAATACTGAATTTATTAGACTAATGAGCTATTTGATATGTACTGAATCTTAAACACTGAAATAAATAAGTTGTTTGATCTGTACAAGGGGCAGAAATATTAAATTCACTAATTTTTTTTACTTTGCCTTTCGTAAATTCATATTGGAATGCATAAATGAAAAAAAAATACATTTATCAAAATAATAAAAATATACAGAATATTGGCGAAATGGTGGTATAGCGGCGGTGATAGTTGTGATGGTGGTATAGCAACAGTGATGGTTGTGATAGTGGTATAGCGGTGGTTGTGGTAGTGTTTGTGGAGTGGTTGCATCGTGGTGGCGGAGTGGTGGTGAAGGTGGTGTCAGTGGTGGTGCGTAGTGGCAGCAATGGTGGTGGGAGTGGCGAAGTGGTGGTGTAGTGGCGGCGGTGGTGGTGGTGGAAGTGACAGAGTAATAGTGTGAGTGGTGGTGGTGGTGGGGTGGTGGTGTCACAAACCCGCTAAGAAGGTTGGACTCATGCATATAAAGTTTTTAAATGATAAAAAAATCTATAAACCAGTAAAAGATAAGGTCAATTACGACACAAATTTACCAAAAGCTACCAATTTTTTTTAATTAAAAAAGAAAGAAAAAGAAAAAGGAGATGTTGAACTTGTCCCATGTACTGTTGATCAAAAGTGATCACAAAACCCGTATTAGATTATGCTATGTTGTGATAAAGAGAAAATGGACTGGGTCAAGGGTTACAACCTAAAAGCCAATAAACTTTGAAATTCTTCTTCACCCATCAAGAATTTTATGGACTCCAAAATCCTATCATGTGGATGCATCCGATGACCGATACATAGAAACGAAGGAACAGGTGTTGCATATTATCATCATAAATAAACTTTGACTTTATCGTGTCCCGTTACCCGACCTGAAATGTTTTATATAAAATTTATGTTTTCACCCTCACATTTCCACTACTAGACTAAAAAAATTACTACAAGTTTATCCATATAGTTTCACTATTTTACCCTGATTTATACCCCATTATGATAAAATAGCATGATATATAACTATTCATTTCATTTTTTATTTAGTTTACACAAATTTTTTTGTCATTTTTTGTGAGGAGGAGCCAGAAATTTCATATAAAGAACTTCCAAGCACAAAAATTCAATCATTCTCAATTAGGCACAAAAACTTGTAGCATAATGTATTTAAGTTTAAAAAACTTCTAAACATAAGCACAAAAGCCTAAATATTTGTGGATAATTTTTATTTTTTAAAAATTTTATACTTGACGTTGACAAGTTTTCATCTTTTGAAAAGTGCATGATTGTTTAAACTCATAAAAAAACATCTCGCTCTACGTATATGCGTATACCAACCATTAACACTTTTCAAGGCAAGGTTGGGGTGCGATAAAACCCGGCCCAACCTTTTTCCATCCCTGCTCATGATGGAAGTCGGAAAACATCCACAAGGGATATTACTTCCACATTGTTACTGTTTCGCAACAAATAGTATGTTGAGAAATATTTTGATTGAGAGTTTTGTGAAGAATATTTTGAGATATTTTTTAGATAGTGTTTGGATGGATTTTTGTAAAAAGTAATAATTAGAGATATGTATAATAATTGGAGAGAGATAGAAACAGAAATAAAAATAATGATTGGAGAGAGGAGTATGAGTAGAGAGAGAAGTATGATTAATGATTGGAGAGCTAAGAGATGGGGAAAAAATCTTTTTGGAAATGTGAAGTGAACACAGTGGTTGTTGTTATAGGGATATTAACCACAATTCATTACAATTGGGTTGGGTTCGGGGTTAGGTTCGGTTGAATTTGATTAGACTCATATTCAACCCGTATATTATTGACCTATATTTTACTCAAAATCCATTCCAACCCGTCTAAACTCAACCTAACCCACAAATTTGCAACCTCTATATATTATTCCATCCCTGGGCATCTTCAACCCACCTCCAAACCTCCAAAATAGAGGGTGGATGTGACATATTAAGGAGAGATTGTGTAATATACCACATCTTTTACTTTTACTTTGTGTATTTTATGAGAGAATATTGAATAGATCACCGTCCTTTTTCTTCCAAAATGGAGGAAGAGCAAATATGGTCCTTAATATTTGGAGACCCTTGGATGCTCTTCTTTCATTTTGGAGAAAAAAGTATGATGGGCCCCTGCAATATTCTTTTATAAAAAAAAGGTAAATAAATAAATAAATATATGTATATGTATGTATGTATGTATACCTCACGCTTCTAATCCGGACCCCCGGATTGAAGCATTTTTTTATGTTTTCAAGCTTTTAACAATTGTTTTTGCAAAATCCGAACCGCCCAATGTGTTTAAAAGATGTTTTCAAGGGTTCCCGCGAGAAATCATAAAAAAAAAAATACCGGGAAGGGCTTGATCCGAGCAGTTTTTCACAACTTCTAATCTGGACCCCGGATTGAAGCATTTTGATGTTTTCAAGCTTTTAACAATTGTTTTTGCAAAATCTGAACCATCCAATGTGTTTTAAAGGTGTTTTCAAGGGTCCCCGCGAGAAATCATAAAAAAAAATACCGGGAAGGGCTTGATCCGAGCAGTTTTTCACAACTTCTAATCCGGACCCCCGGATTGAAGCATTTTTTTATGTTTTCAAGCTTTTAACAATTGTTTTTGCAAAATCCGAACCGTTCAATGCGTTTAAAAGGTCTTTTCAAAGGTCCAATGTGAAAAATTGCTCGGATCAAGCCCTTCCCGGGATTTTTATTTTGATGATTTCTCGCCCCTTTCGGTATTTCTTCACAAAACTGCTCGGATCAAGCCCGTCCCGGTATTTTTTTTGATGATTTCTCGCGGGGACCCTTGAAAACACCTTTTAAACACATTGGACGGTTCGGATTTTGCAAAAAACAATTGTTAAAAGCTTGAAAACATAAAAAATGCTTCAATCCGGGGGTCCGGATTAGAAGTGTGAGGTATATGGTTCCACTTCTAGTCCGGACTACGGACTCCCGGACCTCCATGTTCCCGATATTTTTTTTACAATCCGAACCGTCCAATGTGTACAGCAAGAACCCCTTGAAATGTTACAATCACAATGTCAAGAGAATTAATTACTCCTTGGACATGTACAACAAGAACCCCCTGAAATCATCTTGAATGAAAAAATATCAAATAATATCAATAAGCAGTAAAATTTTGTGAGCAAAATAATAAGATCAACATTGGCCGGCCGACTTCATAATTTTAATTAAATTTTAATTTATGGCAAGTCCATTTATTTAATTAAATTTCACTCCAATTTATTTAATAAATAATCATTTCTTGCCACTTCCGTGTCGTGCTAGGCCAATTACCGTGCCGTGCCCGTGCCACTTCCGTTTCGTGGCCGTCACTCTTTCATGCAATGCCCGTGCCGTGCCAGACTAAGATTGTGTCGTGCCAAGCCAATTACCGTGTCGTGCCTGTGTCGTGCCCGTGCCATGCCAAACTAAGACCGTGTCGTGCCGTGTCGTGCCACGCCAGGCCAACTATAGTGTCGTGCCCGTGCCGTGCTCGGCTTAGACCGTGTCGTGCCAGGCCAACTACAGTGTCGTGTCGTGCCCAAGTCGTGCCTGTGCTTGTGCCTGTACCCGTGCCATGCCGGCAAGGCCCATTTGACACCTCTACCCGACCCCGACTGCAAGTGCAACTACGAGGGCAATGTTTTGGGTTGAACACGCCGTGTTTCTGGGCCGGTGCATTTTCCAATGGTGGGGGTGGAGGCGATACGGACGACCCAATGGGTGGTGGTGGAGGCGATACGGACGACCCAATGGGTGGTGGTGGAGGCCAGCTATTATGCTTGGTTGGAGGTGGTGGTCACTCGAACTCGGGCTCAGGTGGGGGTGGTGCAGATGGGGATGGTGCAGATCAGGGTGGAATCAGACTGTCGTCTTCGATGGGTGGTGGTGAAGGTGGTTGGACTGTCGATGAAATCGCCAAGAATAGGAAAAAAAATTGCAGACGCCATGTAGTTTGCTTCTGGGGAGTGGGGAAGAAATGGTTGATGATGAATCAGTGAATGCTTTATCCATCTCTTATTTATAGGTAAGAAGAGGGTAGTTGGAGAGAAGGCCAGCTAACCTAGTACGACAGCATAAAATATTCAACACCCACTTGGCTCACTCGATTATCCAATAGGGATAAGTCATTAATTTAGCTAGATTGGTTGATATTTTTGCACTTATGTGAAGACAAAAGTACCGAGTTGAGGAGAATTTACTACACAAAGATAGGGATAAACAATCACAATGTCAAAAGAACCCCTTGAAATGTTACAATCACAATATCAAGAGAATTAATTACTCCTTGGACATGTACAACAAGAAGCCCCTGGAATCATCTTGAATGAAAAAATATCAAACACTATCAATCAACAGTAAAATTTTGTGAGCAAAATCATAAGATCAACATTGGCCGGCTGGCTTCATAATTTTAATTAAATTTTAATTTATGGCAAGTCCATTTATTTAATTAAATTTCACTCCAATTTATTTAATAAATAATCATTTCTTGCCACTTCCGTGTTGTGCCAGGCCAATTACCGTGCCGTGCCCGTGCCACTTTTGTTTCGTGGCCGTCACTCTTCCATGTCATGCCATGTCGTGGCAGACTATGACTGTGTCGTTCCGTGTCGTGCCAAGCCAATTACCGTGATGTGCCTGTGCCACTTCCGTTTTGTGCCCGTGTCGTGCTAGACTAAGACCGTGTCGTGCCTTTCTACGTCTTTGTCGTGCCACGCCAGGCCAACTATCGTGTCGTGCCCGTGTCGTGCTCGGCTTAGACCGTATCGTGCCGTGTCGTGCCAGGCCAACTACCGTGCCGTGCCCGTGCCCGCTAAGACCGTGCCTAAGTTTTACCTTGCCCAAGTCGTGCCGGTGCCGGGGTTTTTCGTGTTGTGCTCGTGTCGTGCCGTGCCGACATGGCCCATTTGACACCTCTACCCGACCCCGACTGCAAGTGCAACTACAAGGACAATGCTTCGGTTGAACACGCCGTGTTTCTAGGCCGGTGCATTTTCTAATGGTGGGGGTGGAGGTGATACGGACGACCCAATGGATGGTGGTGGAGGCCAGCTATTACGCTTGGTTGTAGGTGGTGGTCGCTCAAACTCGGGCTCAGGTGGGGGTGGTGCAGATGGGGATGGTGCGGTTGAGGGTGGAATCGAACTGTCGTCTTCGATGGGTGGTGGTGAAGGTGGTTTGGACTGTCGATGAAATCGCCAAGAATAGGAAAATTTTTGCAGATGCCATGTAGTTTGCTTCTGGGGAGTGGGAAGGAAATGGTTGATGGTGAATTAGTGAATGCTTTATCCATCTTTTATCTAGGGTTTGCCCGTGCCTAAAGGCACGAAGGAACGCGTTCTAAATTTATATATATACGGGCCGCTTCTAGTTCGGACTTCGGACTTGCGGACCCCTATGATCTGAGCATTTTTTTGACGATCCGAACCGTCCAATGTGTTCAAAAGGTGTTTTCAAGGGTCCACACGAGAAATCATCAAAAAAAAAAATACCGGGAAGGGCTTGATCCAAGATGTTTTTCGCAAAACTGTAAATATACAGTTTTTTATTTACATTTTTTGCAAAAAATACTTGGATCAAGCCCTTCCCGGTTTTTTTTTGAAGATTTCCCGCGTGGACCCTTGAAAACACCTTTAAACACATTGGACTGTTCGGATTTCCCAAAAACAAATTTTAAAGTGAAAAAATTACATTTTTTCTTAAATCCGGGAGGTCCTTATTAGAAAATTTGCACATATATGTATGTATGTGTGTGTGTGTGTGTGTGTGTATATATATATATATTACATTACACAAAGGTTTTTTTCAAAATGTCCTACATGGCATTTCCATGTTTCAACAATATCTATAATAAGGCCAAGTCATCAAATTGCAAATTTCAAAAAGTAAATCTCTCTCTCTCTCCCTCTCCCTCTCCCTCTCTCTCTCTCTCTCTCTCTCTCTCTCTCGACATCCAATCCAGAAAAAGTAAAAGAGGATAAAAAAATACCACATGAAAGAAAACTCATTTCTAAAAGAACCATTATTTCATATGAGAATTTCAAAAAAACACTCTTTCTCTCTCTTTAACATCCAATCCGTCATAGGAAAATTTCAATTTCAAAATACTCTCCTCCTCTCTCTCCCTCAATTACAAAAAGAAGAAGAAGAAGAAAGCGAATAGAAAAAAAACACATGAAAGAATCTCATTTCGCAAAATAAACACCATCCTTTAATTCATATGTGAATTTCAAATTTAAAAAAAATTCTCTCTCTCTCTCTCTCTCGCTCACATACATCCAAGCCTCATAGAGAAATTTCAAATTCAGAATACTTCTCTCTCTCTGTGAAATTTCTCTTGGATTACAAAAAATACACAGTCTAGAATCTCTCTCTCACACACAATCTACTTTTAAAATGATTTAGATTACTTGTTTGAAAATCATAAAGAAAAAAGAAAGAAATATTCTTTTAGTGAACCTTCAAAATTATATAATTTTTGTTCTGCATGAATCGTTGGGTTTAATTACCCATTCCCTTTTGCAAAGGTTGTCAAATATTCCATTTTGGGATGTCTCAGAAAGTTTGTGCATTTTTAAAAGCTTCCAAAAATACGTGGGAGAGAAGTGTTCATCAAATCTATTCATTCCTTGGTTAGTTGATTTTTAAATGGTAAATGATTTTTGTTCAATTTTTTTTGCCCTCTTATATTGGAGAAAGCGTGAATCATTAATTGATTTTTTATTTTTTTATTTTTAGTTTCACCTAACAATCATGATAGGGGTGCTAGCATAGCATTAGCCGGTAGGGATGGCAACGGGTAGGGTATGGATCGGGGGACCCTATTCTATCTCCCATCCCCAATTGGAGAGTCTTTTACCATCCCCGCTCCAATCCCCATTGGGGATATTAGATAAAGCATCAAACCCACATCCCGTTGGATATCGGGGTTTCCCCAAATATACCCATATCCAAACCAAAATATATAAGAAGTCAATAATGAAACCAAAGTGCAAGCCCGATAATTCAAACTAACAAAAAAATAAAGTAAAAAACTTCAAATTATCTTATTTTAACTACTAATGTAGCAAAAATAACAATAGTACAATAAAAAACCAATCCAAGCAAACAACAATTTCTAAGTTTCATAAAGCGACAAACCAATAAATTTAAAAAAATAAAATGAAAGAGCAAAATATAGCAAGAACATCATTTTTGGAACTAGAATCTGTAATGATATTCGTAATATATTATGTAGTTTATTATAGGTAGTAATTGACATGATTTGTTCTACAAGTAATTACTTCTTTAAGTAAATAATATTCATGATTCTTTTCTACCTATATACATATGTATAATTTATATAGTATATATAACCGGGTATGGGGATTCGGGGGCGGGGATAGCAAAATCATACCCGCTCCATATCCGAGCGGGTATTTTTTAAATCCCACCATACCCGCTACTATTGGGGAATTTTTTGGATAAACCCCGCCTCCATATGGGCGGGACGGGGTGGGTATCCATTGGATATGGGGAAATTGCCATCCCTATTAGCCGGCATAATCAATGATGAGATGAGTGCATATGGTATGGCTTTCGAACTTCGTCAAGTGCCTTCAGGCACGGGCAAGACACTAGTATATATATATATATTACACAATCTCCCTTCAATATGTCACATCTTGCCTCCAAAATATGGCACATCCATCCTCCTTTTTGGAGCCGGATTGAAGATGCCCTCAATTCTTCATCTTATGGCCCCGATTGGATGGTGCTAAAATTTCAGGGGGATAAGATAAGAAGGGGTATTATTTTTGGAGGGTTGACCTATATTGATGTGATGTTTACGGAGGGGATAAAAAAATAGATAGTTTGGAAGAGGGATTAAACAGTGAGATAATTTTTTACTTGGTTTGGATGTTTTATAAATAAGAGGGGGTGAATGATAGAAAAAGCTGTCAAATGACTCATTTGCCATTATGCAGTGTTAAACTTGATTATGTATTAAATTAAGTATATAAATGCAAAACCTAATATATTTAATTCATTTTGGCCAACTTTATGCTATAATAAAATAACTAATTAAGAAATTCAATTTTAAAGTATATTTTATTAAGAATGTGTTTCTTTTTAAATGAATGATTGGTTTTCAATTTTCTTTGTTCAATTGATAGTAACCAATTTTATTTTTAAATATTTAGTACCCAAATCTATTCTATTTTTTTGTGAAATTAGATGTTGATATTTATAGGGGGAAATTAATGTTGTAAAACCTTATTAACATTGATAACTTAAAAAATAGAGTTGGGAAATTAAATTAAAGAATTAGGCTAAAGAGAGAAAAGAAGAAAAAGAAGAAGAAGACGAGAAGTACACCAAACTACCAAAGTGAACTGTGTGCTATTAAACCATTGATTTTGCTCCTTTTTTTGGGAAATCGGGGGGCCTGCTGTCCCCAAAGGGCTGCTGACCCTAAAACTGTGTCGTTCTGTGGATAAACCCCCACACAATTTGCACCCCTAAGTCTCCTTTTGGCTGTTGCAAGCACATAGAGGGGGGAAAAGTTTCTACCCATCTCAGTTTACTTTTTCATCTTTTGGGGTTTTGTGACTATTTATTTATATTTTTTAATGATAAAAGTTAGTTGGATAAGAAGAATGCAAACATTAGAAAAAAAAGGATCATGGTTAACACAAAAAAAAAAGAAGGCAATACGCATATGATATACAAACTGGGTCACTGTTGAACAAATACTTGTGTCCTTATTTACACAAATTCAACTCATATTCATCCCTGTTAATTTTGGGTTATCGGTAGGGGTGTACACAATCCGAATTGATAACCAATCAACGGTTGATTTTAGTAAATAAGGAAATTATATTTTAGCAAATGAGTTGATTTTAGTAAATGAGAAACAACCCCTAAATTTGTATTAAGGGATTTGAGTTCATGGCAAAGTGGGCATGAAAAAACAATAAGTGTTTTGACCATAATGTCTCATGTTCGAATTCCACGGAGGCCAATTATCCCAAATCTTGGTGACATTGGAGGGTTATGCCCGATTGTTACCTTCAGAGTCGCGGAATTAGTCGAGGTACGAGCAAGTTGAGAAAAAAAACGGCTCAAAGTAAATCAAATTCTTTACAAAGCACAAATAAAGAAAAGAAAATATATATGTATGAGGAAGAATGGAAAACCACGTGAAGGAGCTTGGGTTTGGAGTCCATGTTGTTCTTCTTTTGGCCAAGTGCAAGCCTTGGGTAAAAGCCAAACGGAGACATAAGGGGTGCAAATTGGGTCCGGGTTTATCCATGGAACGACATAGTTTTAGGGTCAGCAGTCCTTGTTGTCCCCAAGTGGACAGCAGGCCCCCCGATTCCATATTTGAGAGAGTGATATCAAAATAAAAAAAATAAAAATAAACCAAAAAAAAAAAGGAAGGAAAGAAAGAAAGAAAGAAGGCTCCTAGAGAAACAAAAGAATACGATAAAAGGAGTTGCCCGGGGGTTCCGAACTCAACCCATTGAACAGTTTGCTGTCACCCGCTACCAACGGAACAAACGTATGGCCGGCTTAGTGTTTCATTTGGAAACATTTTATACTTATACCTAACTTACGATTTTTTTTTTTTTGGGTTGCCTCTGCCAGGGCGGGTTGCCCAAATCCGAAGGCTTGCTAGGCTTACCTCGAGGCCGGCCCTGAATATAATGAAAACTCACCCTGAGTTTTCTTCAGCAGTATAACATGTAGCAGATTAAATTCCAATTTATAAATTGGAAAACGGCAAGAAAAAGGAGGATGGAAACACAAAAATACAAAGAAAAGATAAGGTCGGTGCATGTCGTTTTCCTTGAAATAGAGTACTAGGTGGAACTTTCTTCAATCTTTATTAAACCATTTTTCACGAATGGATAGATATTTCCATTGGATATTGATTCTTGTCAAGGCTGCTTCAATCACTGATTTCCTTAAGTTTCTCTCTCTTTTTTTATACTTTTCGAAATAACAGGATTTTTTTTGTTCAAGTTGGATTAAATATGATAATTTCAAAGAAAAAATATATGTTATCCAATTCTAGGCTTACAAGTGTACAACTGTAATACGTCTGCGCTGAATAATTTTGGCCGGGTGCAGCCTAGGCTCAAACGTAGGCAACTTGGGATAAAATAAAATTAAAAAAACAGTTTTCGCGCATAATTTTTTATTTTTTGCGCTAAATGAAACTACTAATAGAGATCTCTAATTCAATACAAAAAAAATTGAAATTTTTTATACTTTACAATTTTACGTTGTTGGCTTGTTGAGTTGCTTTGCAATATCCTTCGGATCAGAAAATAGAGTACTTCCGCATATAATTAATTATTTATTTTTGTACCAAATTAAACTACTAATAGAGATCTTTAATTCGATACAAAAAAGTTTTAAAAAATTTATACTTTAGAATTTTACATTGTTTGCTTGTTCACTTGTTTGCCATAAAAGAACAAATAAAAAATCATTTTTTAAATAAAAAATGTTACAATTAAGTATTATAAATTAATATTGAATCGTATATAAAATTAATTAATTTGGGTATTCATATAATTATATAAACATATAATTTAATATATGCATTACCAAGGGTAAGAAAGTCTTTTGACATGATTTTACATCATTCACCCTCCTTATCCCCCCCCCCCCCTTTTTTTTTTATCTCTCATCCAAACCATGGACTATTTAATCCCTCTTTCTTAACTGTGGGTTCACCCTTAAATCCTCTTGACTATTTTATCTTACCTTACTATTTAATCTCTCCAAAACTAATACGCCATCCAAACAAGCCGTTGAGGGGACATTTTAGAGAATCTCCTAATCCACTAGGGTATATGTAGGGAAAAAGTCGGGAAATAAACATGGAGATGACACTTAAAAAGATCATAAACGAGCAGACCTCAAACACTTCTCGACTCGACTCGTTTACTCCTCTACTTATATGGTATAATACGTGAGGATTTTCTTAGAGCCCTAATTTTCACACCGATCGTCAAAACATTAGAAAGTAAACCAGTGGCGGCTTCAGGAATTTTTAACGGGGTGTTCAAGATTTACCTTGTCGCTATTAGCATTATGAACTAGTCATATATAAATCTTTATATAAAACTGTGAATAATGCGACCTAAGAATACGGAAATCTATAAGATGTCACAATTGCATGTTCTCGGCAAATTTATATCTTTGGGCCAACAAAAATTAAATCGGCTAATTAATATAATAGTAATTATTGTAGAAATTTGTTTGACGAATAGGTCCACACTAATCTTTTTGAACATGTGCTCTTGTTTTTTGAGATATATAGAGTTGATCGTTGTTGATCATAGTGAAGTCAGAGCAGGATATCGATATCAATATCAATAGATATTTTTTCTCTCTAAATTTTTCTATTTGGTAGTTAAAACGTGTACTTTATTTTGAGCTAATGTATTGGGTGTTCAATTGTGAATTACCCGAGATAAAATTACTACATGCGATATAAAATGTAGAAGTATTCATATAATGTCAATATGGGTCTTACTCTCCTCATAACGTTAGAAATTAAGGATTCTTAGTACAAATTTCCGTGGAAGACTAGTACTCAACTTCGGGAGAGAGACCTTTTGAAAACTGCGGATGAAGGTGGCTTATTGTCTCTTTTTGAACAAGTGATATTGAACAAGTTTTTTCTTTTGTCCAACCAATCCTCTAATTAGGAAGCCGACTTCTCCCCTAAAAAGGAAAAAAGTAGTGAAGTGCTGCTTTTGAAAAATACTGCAAACTGTTACTACATGCCTATCCATTTAGGTGGTGATTTGTTTGTTCAAATAATAGAGTCTAAGTGAAGTACTGCTTTGAAAAATATGTATGGCTCATGTGGCTTTCTCAAGATTGAAAGATGGTCGTGTGGTTTGCAAGTTTTGCTTCATGAACTTGGTGAATTTAGGGTGACGGAGACCGTCTCGATCGACAAATAAAAAGTTATGGAAGTTTAGTGGATCTTTGTCCATTCGGGTATCAGAAGGGGTACACATGATTTTTTCTTGGCAATGATTTTAGAGATCGTCCCCGCTAAAGTTTTTTTTTTTTATTTTAAAATTCTTTGAGTGGACGCAATCTGTGAAAATATTTTGATAATTTTCAATCTCATCACGAGTGGACATTGTTTTGGTCATTCACTGTCACAAGTACCAATAAGATGAAGAGAGTTAAAAAACAACAACTTAGTATTAATTTATACACGTAAATAGAAAAGAGCTGTCATGCCCAGTCCCTTTGATTGTTCAGCGTGTCGTCTTCTCTTTTTCTCTAGTAATTAGGGGTGTCCACGGATCGGATACGGATTATAGTTTTTAAGATCCGGAACCGAACCGAACATTCACGGATCTGATCGGATCGAGTCGGATCGGGCAGATTTGACAGATTAAAGAAGGATTATTGAGCGGATTGAGCGGATCCGATCCGATCCGGAACCGCCAGATAAGAAATTCTCGATCCGGAACCGAACATTCACGGATGGATCAACGGATTGTTCGGATCGGTCAGATTAGCGAATCGAATGATCCGTTGGATAGCCTTACTAGTAATCTATCTTTTGTACATGGGTCACATCTTACCCAGGTCTTCCCCACATATTTAATCGACTCCTCATTATAAAAGAAGCAAAAGCCTTGAAAATGAAAATATCAAATACTCCACTAGAAGTTTTTGGGTTGCCCAAACAAAACCTTAAATTACATTGGTATATGGGGTACTTTTGTCATTCACAACAACCCCAGTGGCAACTTGTGTAATAACTTATCTTTGCTCCCAAGAGCTTAAACGCACGGTGGTCGTCGTCGTGACCACTATTAACCGTTGTTGATCACACGCCGCCGGACCTTTCCAGTACCGAAAATCCAAAGCAAAAACTCAAAAACCCCACCCTCCCAATAACGAAAACAAACTAAAAAAATTCCAGATTCTCTGAGAGATCTGTTGATTCTTTGGGCAGATCTCGAAATCTTCGTTATCGATACAATCACAGACTCTCACAGACGTATATATTCCATGTTAGAAATGTTCCGGTTCCAGCAAGAGAAGGTCAGGAAACGTTGGCGTTCTTGATTTCCATTTCTGAATCGGTTAGTCGATTTATAGGGTTTTGCTATGGCCGACGCCCTCTCCGCGATTCCTGCCGCAGTTCTTCGAAACCTCTCCGACAAGCTGTACGAGAAGCGAAAGAATGCTGCTCTTGAGGTATTATACTTTCTATACCAGCAGGTTTTAGGGTTTTGTGTGGTGGTTTTTTTTTTTTTTTAGATCTTGGTTTTTGGTCTGAATGTTGTGTGTTTTTGAAGGTTGAAGGAATCGTGAAGCAGTTAGCGGCAGCCGGAGATCACGATAAGATTACGGCCGTGATCAATTTGTTGACCAATGAGTTCACCTACTCGCCGCAGGCGAATCACCGGAAGGTAAAAGTCGATGAGAGGGGTTTGGAAACTGGGGTTTTGCTTGTCTCACTGTGTGCTGCAAAGTTGTGATTTATTTTTATATTCCTTATAATTGGTTTTGATGTTTCGGATTCTGAGTTTTTGTTTGTTTGGGTTTAGGGAGGATTGATTGGACTGGCTGCAGCAACTGTTGGTTTGACCAGTGAAGCAGCTCAGCATCTTGAGGTACGGGACTTGTAGTTTTGGATAGAACAATCGTTCAGATTATAGTTGTTCATGCACATGAGACTCCTCAGTATAACAGGAAATGTGCTGCTTCCCAATTTGAGTCTATGCAAAGTATGAAAACTTTTGTATGTTTGAAATTTTGGTTAACATAGGCTAAGGTATACCATTTACTTTTTTCAACCTCAATATTCATTGGAGGGGCTAATCATGTTTAGTCCATTGATGCCTTTTCATAGTTTTTGATTAGCTCAGGAAGTAACCATATCTCCCTTTGACTTCGTTGATAATTTAGGACTCCTCTTTACTTCAAGCTTTAAAACTGTTCAGTTATAGCAATATACATGGAAGACTGGAAACTTCCATAAAATAAGGTGTTTAGCATCTTATGCGGTTAAGTATTAACATCCGTTTGACCGCACAATTAAGTCTAGGATTGTGTTGTATACTTCTATTCGTGCAGTTATTTCTTTGTCAGCACACTTGTGACTTGCTTAATCTCTTGTAAGGTGATTTCCCTAGCCGCCTTGATATAAGAAAATAAAATTATTTTCTATATCAGTACGAGGAAAAGATACAATTGAATGCGTGAAATTTGAGTAAAGTGGAGTATACATGATTTTGAACATGCTCTCCAACCCGTTAACAGCTTGGGGTTTGTGTTTTCTGATACTACAACTTCTTTGATAGGTTGATTTTTTATGTTACCTGAAGTTTATGTGGATACTCGAAGGAGATAGGGATGCTTGTGGATGGGGTTTATTGGCTTTAGATATGGATCTCATAGGTATATAGGGAAATGAATCACCAAAAACGTTGGAGAAACCTTTTACTTTCATCATTTATTGGAGTTCATAATCTCATGACTTCCTGAACAGGGGTTTATAATCCTCCTGAATGGAGTTCGTTAAAAAAATCAGCATGAGATGAGGTTGTAACATTGTTCTTTGCACCTTAATTATTCTTGTTGACTCTGTGGTTTCTGCTTGTGTTTAAATAGGTTATAATGCAGGACACACAGCATGAATACTTTTCGTGGTTTGCTAGTAATTGTAGGGATATTGACGTATTTATTATGTGGGTATATCATTGGGTCTTGCCGCTTGGGAACTTTACCCATGTTTGGTCTGCTTTAGAGACAAACTTTGTCTTGTATTGTGAAAGTCTCCTAATAATCTTGCCTGTGGGTAGTTCGACTTGTTTCCATTGTGTAAGCAATATCTTTCATAATTCCAAGCAATTGGAGACAATGAAGTACCAAGTATGGGATTCGGTGACATGTTCCACAAATGTCCTTGGAAAACTGAAATTTATCCGAGTTGTGACTATGATATGAGGAAAGCTTTCCTGGTTTTTCTGTTCTTTGCCCATCTTCTTTCTTCTACTTTTTGTTTTCCTGATTGCTCCTTCCTTCTTCTTGTGACTCTAACCTCCAGCTTTGGGTAGAAATGCAAAGTTTAAAACATCATTGTTTAGCCACTATTGTTATTCAGATCTGAGATATTGGAGTGCCACATATAAGTGTTGTTGCTAGAATCATACAATTCACATTTCATATCATACGACTCGATACGAGTCTGTGGGTCATCAATGCGAATAGGCTTTCTGTATCAGAAATAGTTGCGAATCGTAAATGAATCGGTGATCCAAATCGGTGAATTGTTCAATTCACTTTCAATTTGAACTCGTTTGGACATTCCCTCCCCCCCCCCCCCATTTTTTGTTGTTGGAAAAGAGTTCAAACTATCTTTTGATTCTTTTCAAGGTCTTCAGTAGTGTTTTAGGCCATCTTTTGTCTGTGTTTCTCTTTATGTAGTCTTGAAAACATATTTTCTGTCTTGTTAAGTATTATAGGTAATAGGAAAGGGAGATTTATTATGAGAATGGATCGAAAATGACATAGAAGAAATGGAATACAAGACCTTCTAAGCTTTTTTTGTTTATTTACTTTTAAAACTTTTCACAAAAAGGACCATATTCACAAATCCTCATCTCTTGCAAGTTGCAATGGAAGCAGCTTACCTAGAATAAGCGTTTTATTAAAACTTTCATTTATAGTATATATTGTGGAACCATAATAAATAAACATATATTTCCTTGCATCATAGTCTGAATCGGAGTGATTCACGGGTTGATTCTTAATTTGATTCACGATTTTGCTAACCTTTCCATATACTTGAAGTCTGTTAGACCATATATTTTCACATTATACAGTTATACTAGATAAACAATAGTGGATCTATGTCATAGAACTGAGAGAAACATTAGGGGCAAGATGAGTTTGACTCGGGGGTTGGGTCCAACAAACTTGAAACGTGCTCATGCATTTGGGGATTAATTTGAGTAATATCACTTGAGGGTAAATCTAACCGAAAAACATTAATTGAAATAGAGCTCTAAAGAAGCTTATTTGAGCCAATCAGTAAATTGTTCAATCCTGGCATGAAAAATTAACAAGCTTCAAATTTGTGTTCAAGTTTGCTAGATATCATATAAGCCACTTTCAAACGAACTTTAATTGAGCCGATCATGGCAATCTTGAGTAGCGTGCTTTCATTACACAGTAGAAACTTTTGGAACTGTGTTCGTACTGTTCGCAGAAAATGAACAACCTCCAAATCTATCCAAGCTTGGTTCGGTAACATATTAAGCTTATTGAATTTGCTTTTAATGAGCTGAATATAATTCGAACTCAATTAACTTAATTCATTTTATGGCCCTATGTGGCAAATCGCTCCCAATCAATAATGTGATGACAGGTAGGATAAGCTGCTACGGAGTGTTAGCAAAATTATCTTCTATCAACTTTTCCTCTGTAGATATTGTTTGCCTTGCAATAGATTTAACCAAGGCAGGCTTCATAGTTAGATAGTTGATTGAAAGTAACACCATGAACCTTTTGAGCTGTAATCCTTCATCTACTATTTCCAAATGCTATGCTAATCCTTCCGGTGCCACTTGTTGATGAGAATTTGCCTTTGGGAAAGGAAGTATGCCTTTACTTTTTAACTTGAGGATTGGGATAATGTATTAAAGTTTCATATTGAATTTGTAGCTCAAGCATATTTGTTTATAATTTATATTTTTTCTGATACAAGTTTGTGGGGACAGATGGTTTTGCTCTTAACAATTCTTTTTCCCCCCACTTTGCTTTGGGTGAATCAAATCAGGTGGCCACTATGTTACTACTCGTTGTCATGCATATAGTTGTAGCAGTTTTGGGCTATCTTGTGCGTAAACCTTTTATTTTTGAGCTTCTACACTCATCGTATTATTTTACTGAGGGTTTATTGTCAACTTGGTTAGAGTATGAATCAAAATTCTGCTTCTTCTTCAGGATTTTCCTCCTCTTTCCTTGTAATTCTCGGATCATTTGGATATCCATCTTACTTGGTTTCTGGGGATCTTTCATTGATACGTTTTTTTTTTTATTTTTATGCAGCAAATTGTTCCACCTGTGCTTAATTCTTTTGCCGACCAAGATAGCAGAGTTCGTTATTATGCTTGTGAAGCACTATATAACATAGCAAAGGTGAGAAAGAATTTGGATTTCTATTAGGCCTCACCTATTTCTGTCATGCTGATCTGCCTGCTAATTTGCAGGTTGTCAGGGGAGACTTTATTGTGTTCTTCAATCAGATATTTGATGCCTTATGTAAGCTTTCAGCTGACTCAGATCCCAATGTACAGAGTGCTGCTCATCTTTTAGATAGACTTGTGAAGGTGACAATTAGTTCTACATTTTTGGCCTCCATCTTATCTGATGAATATGCTTTTTAATTCTAACTATGCTTTTAACTCTTCACAAAACAGGATATAGTCACAGAGAGTAATGAATTCAGGTACTCCATCTGCTCATTTGAGTTTCAGATCGCATGTTAAATGCCCTAATTTTGCCATTTTTCATAATGTTTTTCAACTTTTCTTCTCAGCATTGAGGAATTTATACCGCTATTGAGAGAACGTATGAATGTCCTAAATCCTTATGTCCGCCAATTTTTGGTAGGATGGATCACAGTCCTAGACAGTGTTCCTGATATCGATATGCTGGGTTTCCTTCCCGATTTTCTTGATGGTAAATATAGACTTTTTTCCTGGGTATAAACTGGATAGACTTGGGTTTTAGTTCTTTGGCAGCCACACTTATAACCTGCATTATTTAATGGAATTTCAGGCTTGTTCAACATGTTAAGCGATTCTAGTCATGAAATACGGCAACAGGCGGATTCAGCACTTTCTGAGTTTCTTCAAGAGATAAAAAACTCTCCAGTAAGACTTCTGCTTCTAATGTCATATTGAAACTTTCTAATGGTAACTGTAGGATTCATCTTCTTTGTCTTTCTCTAGAACGGAGATGGGTTTATTGGGTGAGGTTTTTACTTTCATGTTTGCTTCACCTAGCAATCGGGTGGGAGAGACCGCACCCATTCCTTGATAAATTCTTTCTGCAGACTTTGCTTCTTTTTGTTTTTTTCCCCTTCGTTTTAAAACTCTCTTAAGGTATTGTCTTTTATATAGGGTGTGTATATGGATGATTTCAGGCTGATTATGTTCAGATAATTAATTGTATATTTTCCTATTGCTTCCTACTCATTTACCTTTCCCCTCTTCCAAATCATTTTGGGAGGCAGTGAGTACTTGAGGATTTGATAGTGGGCGTGTCTACACACTTGATTTAAGAAAAAGTAGCTGCACAAGTTATCTGATTTAAAATATGTTTTAAGACGGAGACAAATTTTATCCTTCATTTGGAATTTTCTGACTCGAGCAGTGCTTATCTTGAAGTCTGTAGATTATGGTCGAATGGCTGAAATACTGGTACAAAGGGCTGCTTCCCCAGACGAATTTACTCGCTTGACTGCGATTACATGGGTAAGGTTACTGATTTTTATGATCATTTAGCGCAAAAGTCTTTTACTTCCTTATCGTCTTAGTTTTAGTTTATCTGTGGTGTTTTGGAAAGTATTGACTGATATCTCTGGCCATTGGATACACGTGAGAAAATTTATTTTCTTGTTGTTTTGGAGAGTATCTTTCTAATTTTATTTGGTATTGATTTAGATGGTCTGCCTCTATGCAGATAAATGAATTTGTAAAACTAGGTGGTGATCAACTTGTTCCCTATTATGCTGATATTCTGGGAGCCATTTTGCCCTGCATATCGGACAAAGAAGAGAAAATTAGAGTTGTAAGTTGACTTGTTCTTTCCCTGTCATCTATAAGTTTGTCTTCATTTCTTCTTTTCATTGCTTTTCATCATAACTCTCATCAGTACAGGTCAGCAACCCTTGCAAACCCCATCCCCTAACCCAAACAAAAAGAGTCAAAAGAAAGAAATATTTTTGGGGCTGTAATAGTTTCACAAACATTATTTTGATACTTTTTCCTTTCTGCTTCTCTAATAAACCAGGTCGCTCGTGAGACCAATGAAGAACTTCGTGCAATCCAGGCTGATCCGGCTGAAGGGTTTGATGTAGGAGCAATTCTATCGATTGCAAGGAGGTGTTATTCTTGTAACCTGTAGAAATAGCCATTATTAGACTACCCTTTCAACTGCTGAGAATTTGTTTTCTTAAGCGTTGATAACTTAATACACATATTTTGCTTCTTAAAATTAAAAGGGAATAAGGTGCAGAACTGCTGTTTCTTTAGGTCATTAAATGTCCATCAAACTGAATCAGATCTCTAGGCATGTCCTCTCTGATGCCTCCCGTCATTGATTTTGAGGTATCAGTATTTCTGTGGTAAAACTTTGTGAGGGCAGCCACTTCGTGTATATATTGCCAAACATTAGGTTTGTCACCTGTACTTCCCCTCCCATACCTACTTCGATTGGGGATTACATGGTTACTGTAATTATTGTATTAAATATACAGCAAAATGGAGGAGGGCACGAATTGACTTGATTGTAATTTCTCGTTCTTCTTCTATCAGGCAGTTGGCTAGTGAATGGGAGGCTACTCGAATCGAAGCGTTGCACTGGATTTCGAGTCTTCTAAATAGACATCGTGCAGAGGTAAACCATACACAGGAGTCTAGAGGAATGTTGTAACGTAAAAGCCTCTTATGGATACTAAATAGACATCGTTCAGTCATGATGGGCAAGGTCATGTATATATGTCTTGTATGATAAGCTTTTTCTTTTTTCTTTATATGTTGGGTAAAACGTTGCCTTCTGAATTTCAGGCCTTAATTATATAACAATGTGCATTCCTGTTTAAAGTTCTGTGAATGACCTTGTTTTGAGGATAGATGGATTCAGAATATATTGATTTAGTTATTCTTGTGCATGGAACAGGTCTTGTTGTCCCTGAATGATATTTTTGACACTCTCATGAAGGCATTATCAGATCCATCCGATGAGGTAATCTGCTCTTGGTGGTTGGTTCTTTGCCTGATAAATTTGGTTTTCATGGATTTGCAATTGATATCATCTTTATTCTTTTGGAATTTAGTTTTCTGTACACCTACTATCCCACAGTTCTTTCTTGCCGCTGCTTTAAAATATATATTCACTTTTTTTTTGCTTTATTGACATGACTTTAAGACAACCCTCTTTGAAAAGTTGCATACTTGTTCAGTTAATTTTGTTCATCGTGTTTGAACTACTTCTGTTGAGACACATATCATGAGATCTTCAACATTAGCCGCTGTTTTATATTATTGAGGTTGCTTAATCGTTTTGTATGTGTCTATTATTTCAAATTTTTATAACATTTTTTGGCATTTAATTTGAGTTACATGAATATGTGACATCCACCATACTTTCCAACCCAAAAGGAAAAAAACTCTCCGTCATAGTTAGGTAGTGGAGTATACAGTTAGGCAGTCTCTCCTAATTGATATTCCAGTTACTTTTTTCCGGTAAAAGTCACGTAGTTCAGTTACCTCTTCCAGCAGGCCGCAGTGTAAATTTCGTCATGAAATGATTTGGTCTATAGTATTGTCAACAAGTCGATGGTGAAAATAATTTCTTTATCGATAGCTGATCACCTCAAGTTTTACATCATATTAGGAGATATTTGGAACACGTAACCATGTGTGGTTGCATCTCTAGATTTTTTATGAAGGTGGAGTGCAAACTTCTGATAAAATGTATGATATGCCTTTCGTATTTAGCATGTGTTAATGAAAAAGGCATAGAATGCATTCAGTTCACACTCTATTGAACCAAATCAGCCGAGGGAATGGAAAACTGCTCCCTAATCTGCATTTTTCTGTTCATAAGTACAGTGGGTGATGTGCTCTGAGTATGTGGGTTTCTGAATTCTCCATTGTAGCTAATAGAAAATAACTGTTTTACTTGTATTTATCTGCACATCTCCTGAGGCTGTTATTGTTTTGTTTGTTTCTGTTTTTTTGTTGTCTCATTTATGGAACGTAAATAATACGTATGAATAATAATTTACTTCGTTAATTTGACGTCTTTCTCAGTATGTAAGATGGAAATCGGTTGTGGTTGAATTCCTGTGGTCGGACACATCAACTTCCAAATTTTAGAATAGGACCAAAAAAAAGGATCGAAAAGTTACACGCGAGCACAAGGATTCATCGTATAAAATTGGAAATAAAGTAGCTTTATATGTATGGAAGTAAATGTTAATTCATGTCATATCATGTTATATACTATGAGTTTACTGTAAATTGAACCTATTTGCTGTGAAAGTTCTACAATTAGATGACAAAAAAAGATGAAACATGGAATACAGTGATTTAACCATATTTTATTCTATAGGCAGTGAGTTTATTTATTTATTCTTGGAAAACATAAGAAATTGAGAAGTATCCCTTAAAAACACATGGGCATAGTTCTTACATATCGTACATCTGGTTTATTTGCCAAGTTGGGGTTAAAAGTTGGTTTTTGGGTTGTGCGGATCAGAGTATATATTTCTTAGGAATCTGTATCTTCTTTATTCATGTCATATGTTGTTATCCTTGATATTTGCCCTTTTTCCCAGGTAGTTCTCCTGGTGCTTGAGGTGCATGCATGCATAGCCAAGGACCCGCTAAATTTTCGCCATCTTGTAGTTTTCTTGGTGCATAACTTCCGAGTTGACACCACTCTCCTGGAGAAGTGAGCCCCAACAGCCCCTTTTTGCCTTTGCTTTTGATAGTTTACTTCCCTATTCTACGGATCTGATTAGTGTGTTATTGTGTTTTTGTTTCCTGATTTGTCAATGGGCTGAGATATCTTAATTCAACTTTGATTATCTAAATTTTCCTTTCAGGCGTGGGGCTTTGATAGTCCGCCGACTTTGTGTTCTTTTAGATGCTGAAAGAGTCTATCGGGAACTCTCCACAATACTTGAGGCAGAATGTGATTTGGATTTTGCATCAATTATGGTCCAGGTTTGTCATTGTCTTGAATACTGATCATCAAAGAAATAAGATGATGACAATTTGAATGTGCATTATTTTAGTTGATTGGGTGCATCTCCAGAACTCTCTCATCTGTGTTCTGTATTGATAAACTGATTAAGACATTTTACTCTAGGAAACGCTCTCTCTTTGATATTTGGGTACCCTATTGCTTTGACCTTTAAATATGGAGTAAATTTGTCTTTCTTTACCCATCATAGTGACCATTTGTATGGTTTACATTTTCTGTTTCAGGCTTTGAACTTGATTTTGCTCACTTCCTCTGAGTTGTCTGAGCTTCGTGATCTTCTCAAACACTCACTGGTCAATCCTGCTGGGAAAGACTTATTTCTTTCTTTGTACTCTTCGTGGTGCCATTCACCAATGGCAATTATAAGTCTTTGCTTATTAGCTCAGGCAAGGCTCCATGAATTAGTCGTGACCATTTACTTGGAATTTGTAAAGAACTGCCCACTTCACTGTTCCAGTATTGGTCACATTCACTTTCCCCTTTGGCTAGATGCGGCAACACATTCTCCATCTTCCGAGTTCTCATGATCTTTTTGCATGTTATGTTTGATTGACAGGCTTACCAGCATGCAAGTTCCATCATTCAATCTATGGTTGAGGAAGATATCAACGTCAAATTCTTGGTTCAGTTGGATAAACTGATCCACCTGCTGGAGACTCCAATTTTCGCTTATCTTAGGTTGCAGGTACGTTTTTGTCCCTGGAGTTTTATTATATATTAATATTCAACTTAAGCTTTCTACTTTTAACTTTTGATGTTAAAGTGTTCTGTTCATAATTGTTGAAGAGTTGAGTGATGGTCTTTTTTTGTTTATTCTTTAGTGAATAATTGCATGCTTTCCAAATTGTCTGCTTACGGTAGAACCTAAAGTTATTGTATTGGGATTATTATACGGACCTCCTGTGTGGTTTTTGACAGTTATAGGACTTCCCCTTTAACTTTTGGTGTACACTGCCCTCCCTGTCAGAGCTCTCGAATACAATTGAGGGAAAAGACACATCTGAACTTTTGCTCTTTCACAAAATTTTATTGCATTGACAATCAGGGAAACTGAAACACTTCTTCCTTTTCGTTATTTCCTTCATACTGCACCTATCCATCCCGTCCTTTGTGACCAAATTATTCCAGCCTAATTACAGATCGCCACTTGCACCTCCACTTCCATACCGATCACTGTCCTCCCAGTTGTTCCCCAACCAAAAGCGCTAATATCACACAGATTTTTCTTCTCAAATGCACTTTCCCAAACAAAAACAACTTTGTTCCAAAATGGTGAATTTTGTGATCCAAAGTGATCCCAAAATATGTCTTATTTGTTTCCTTAATGTTCTTATTGATTGGGGTGAACAAGGATCTGCATATTCCAAAAAGCCAGACCAACCTGTTACTATATGTTTGTCTCAGCCGTTTGTGTGGCATGGAGCAACATGCCTATTTTGTTTTCTTATCTACCCCTAACTTTATCATCACATTCAAAGCCATTTCCGCTCCTGTCTCCCTAACGTCCTTTTCGTGTGAGTTTTTGTTTACTTTCCAAAAAAAAAAGAAGCAGCAAAGCTGGGGATGTTAAAGTAGGCTTTCACAGATCGTGTGGGTTTTGTTTCTTATTCTTCTTTGATCAGAAAGATGAGTGTAGCATAAATGAGAATGTTGAGATGGATGTGTGAAAAGACTTTGCGAGGTAGAATTAGAAATGAGAACATTCACGGAAAGGTAGGAGTAGCACCGACAGAAGATAAGATGAAAAAATGGATTAAGGTGGTTTGGGCAAGTCTATTGTAGGTTGACCAATGCGGTAGTAAAAGTGGGATGTGATTACTGTTGAGGGTAAACCCTTAGGGAAGGGGTAGTCCAAAATTGATAATAGAGGCTATAGTTCGAAAGGATCTAGGTTTTATGAAGATCATGGAATACGATGTTTTCGACAGAGCCCTATTGGAAGGAAAACAGATTCATGTAACTGACCCGATTTATTAGGACTTAAGGCTTTGTTTGGTTTGGTTACTCGTCTTCGATTAGACTTGGGTACGAGTGTCACGTGCGTATGTGTCTAACTTTCTTGTTTATCTTATTTCATGTCGAAGGACATATGGGCAGCGAAATATTCAAATTTGATAATATACTCGTCGGACTATATCCCTTACCCTAGTATTGAGTTTCCAATGCAAGTGTACTTCTTCCATTTAGAAGAGTCCGTGCAATATGGGTTTTGGGAGAGGACAGTCACTCCTGCCTCTATGTTGATCCCTGTCATTGAATATCGGTACGTTTGTAGTTGAAATTTACTAATGGTCCTCTCTCTAGGCCCTTTGAGGTAGCAATCACGATTCTTGCATCCAAGGGTGTAGATTAATGCAGGATATGATCACGCTCTTCCGAATATTGTGTACGTGGTTGGTTGAACAGTGGTAGAGGCCAATTTCATCAGTTATTGTTCTTGTTACATCATGTCATCCATATTAAAGATTGATTATTTTTTCGAACTTCTGTTCAATTTTTTCAAATTTTGATGTCAAGTATCTCAGGATTCTCAGCTATTTCTCTATCTTGCAGCTTCTTGAACCAGGAAGATATATGTGGTTATTAAAGGCTTTGTATGGTCTTCTGATGCTGCTTCCCCAGGTATGTCCATAATTTTCCTCTGGTTTACTGGGTTCTGAAATAAGGAAAGACATGGACAAAGAAAGTTCAACCAAGTAGATGCCACAATCCTAAATGGAATGTTGGTATCTTTTAATTATTTTAAATTCTTAGGAACGAATATCAACAAAACATAAAGATTTCAACCGTCCCAGCAAATATCTATTACATACAATGACGAAACTGGTATTTTACCACTGTATTGAAATGGTGTTGTACTGCTCTGGAAGCAGGAGAAACTTTTGCTCTTGTGGTGATGGAAAAATTGAAGCATGCTGTCCATTGCTTATGGTATCCAACTTTTTTTCCGTTTTACGTGAGACCTATGAAATCAAATTTGATGGAAACCTCTGTGGGACTAAGGATTTCCGAACTTACTTAAAATTTCAAGTCGTAAATGATATATATTTTTTGTAGTTTGTTTTTTAATTTTCAGGGCAGTTGTGTTCTTAGAAAGTTAGTGACCCTGCTTACTGATCAGTCTTCTAACATTTATTCATTATGCGGGGTTTGAAGCAATGACATGGCTATCAAGTATAGTTTATGTATTAATATTCCATTCGTAACTGTGCCCATTGAAGTCTTTGGAGTTACCATCCTGACTCTTGTTTGAGAACATCGGTACTGGTCATATGAAATATCAAATGCTTTCTTCTTTAGATGGACCATGATATCTTAATTTTCTCTTGGTAATTCATTCTGATCATTTTTGTTTTCCAAACCCAACCACTCCCCCGTCTTCATCTACGGAGATTAGATAGCTAAACAGGATGTGTGATGGTATTAAGTGTTGTTTTTTGTTGAGAAGGTTGGGGTGTTTGAAAATTTGAGGCATTCTTAGGGGTTTGAAATTTGTTCGAAAGGCATTTAGAGCTTATACGGGTTAAATTCAGTTTTTAAATTCTCTTAATATTACCTCAGCTTTGCTTTTATTGCACTGATTCTTTTCTCGACACATTTTGTGCTTTTCCTCTCAAATGTAGCAAAGTAAGGCCTTCAAGATATTGAAGACCCGATTAAAAACAGTGCCCTCATACTCCTTTAATAGCGAGCATTCCAAATGGGCGTCAGGTAACTCTTACTCCCAAGTTCATCATTTGACGAGTGGATCACCAGCCTCTGAGGATGGTGACATGGACGAAGATCTGCGGAGCGTGCACAATGGAATTAACTTTGCTTCCAAGCTGCAACAGTTTGAGCAGATGCAGCAGCAGCACCGTATGCACTCAAAATCACAAACACAGTCGCGCTACAATTCTACTTCATCTTCAAAGGTTTGCCAAAGTTTAATATTTTCTTACTACATTCTTCTCATTGGAGAACTGCACTTGCCGTTTTTAAATTTTTATTGTTTTCACGAGGCTTTAGCATTGTTGCAAACTTGCAAAGCGATATGATAATAGTAGTGGACATGGCAGGATTTTTCAAGTGCTTGCATAATATTGCCAAAGGTTAGGTCTGTCTCCAATTGTCCCCCTCCCATACCCCCAATGATTGGGGACTAGATGGGTTTTGTTATTGTTGTTGTTGCATAATATATGTTGATAGAATAGAGCAGATTTTACTCGGGAAGAACTAGGAATGCCACATATGCCTTGACTCTCTTAGTTAAAGTGTGGGTGGGCAATGTGGGATGAGTGTGAGTTTGCCGTAAAACTAAGCCCTGAAAGCTATCTTTTTTGGTTGAATTTTTCTGAAAGTCTAGATGTGGTTAAGGTGAACGGAATCCAGAGGTGTATAGCCTCTGCCGAAAGATGCTGACTCTCTGTGTTTTAGTTGTGATTGTGATTTTGTAATTGGGTCATATAGCCTAGTAAAAGGTAAAATGTGTTATACTCCTATTAGTTGGCGTGAGGCCTTATAGTAATTGGTTTTAATGGATGGACCTGAGAGGGATACATGGGTTTATGCTTGAGACTTGATCAGCTAATATGGTTTCATGCTAACTAAGTATTCTGTGGCCGATCAAAAAAAAAAAAAAAAAAAAAAAAAGAATTTGTATTCTGTGCATGGTGTTTGTTTCACTCTTAGGTAGGTAGTTAGGTTGCGTCTGATTAATAGATTTGAACCTCAAATTCCTTGATTTTTGAAATATCTCATCCAAATGGAGCTTTACTCTTTTGGGGAGTATTAGTTATATTGCTGGAAATCTCCTGACATCAAGTGTATGCAGGAGGTGCAGAGACCAGAAGAACCCAGTCGACCTTTGCCTTTGCCAGACATGAGCAGACCTCCTTCAAGATCGTCACGTAGAGGTCCAGGACAGTTACAAATTTAATCATTTTCAGGTTTGCCACCGATCTCGGTGCTTGCGAGCTGGATGAGAGATCTGGTAGGAATTGTAAATTGTATATCCGTAGTAGTTTGATTTTGTTCAACTTATAAGGGCTGGGATGATGGTGGGGAATTGAGCTTCTGATGTCTCAGAGCTATTCTTTACGTGAACAGGGTGCTGCGCTCATGTGGTTCCACTGTTTTTATTGAAAACCATATGGGCCAGAAGGTAGATATTCAATTTTAGAAGATGCAGTTTGGTCTAATTGTTCATCAGTTGCAACAGTTAAAATAATGAATTCTTCCAATTCAGATATCTTTCACGGCATTGCTTATGAAGAAAGTATATTTTGACATTTTCCTCCATTTCTACCCTCATCTGAATGTTTATGAATCGCTAAATATCGTAATTTCCATTTGAATGGATATGCCTCTGTAGTAGTTTCTTGCAGTAATTGGTTTTATGTTAAAATTGGCTGATGGGAGTGATGAGCAGAGATTCTGCATCCAATCTGTGTTTCATTTCCCTGTAAGCTGGCTTTTCAACTGTCCACTATGGTAGACTGCAGCCTGCACTTTGCACATTTTGGAGCTCATTAAAGGCCTATTTCGATAACCAACTAATCTAAAATTATTAGTCATATAAAAATGAGATTGGAATGCATTCATCATTTTATAAAGGGATTCAGACGTCCATTTTTTGAATGGTAAATGTGTTTCGAATAGGTATTGATCGAAATCCAATAAACATGGTTTTCTAACAAAATTGTTGTGCTCAATGAGTTTTAGAAAGGGTACGACTTCGATCGTGAAAATAGGCAAATAACGAGTCCCAAAATGTGTTTGTTCGAAGGGAGGAATCTAAAGAGTAAAAAATCATTAACTATACTAATTTTTTTGTGAAATTCCAAATTTTTTTCTTTAGTTTACTTTTTTAATTTCTTAATAATAATTTGACTTTTTAGATTCTTCTTGGCATGATGAACCAATAATTTACAAAAAATCAACGCAGAACGAACAAATAGTTTATTTTTGCCAAAGCATTAGAAGCCTCCGTTTTTGTTTCTGTTGGGTGTGGTTTCTGGATTCATTTAGTAATTGGAAAGACAAGCTACCAATGCACATGGTGATTAAAATCCCATTTGCGTAAACAACAACTGAGAAAAACAAATTGGGAATAAACAATACTCTCAAGAGTTGTTTCCACTAATTTTACTACGAATTATTTGCGACTACACAAGTCCCACTGCTTCCAAGAACTCGCAAACCATATACTACACCTTGGAATTCTAGATACAGGCATATACAAGTATCTACATAGCTCTCTCATTGTAAACAATGAGATGCCCAGCCTTTAAACTACAGGCACAATGTTCCAAACTATAGCAAACAACCAAATACCAAATCGCTAAACAGGTACAATCACATCTCTTTGGCGTACTATATTCTTGATAAACGGTCACAGAGCATAGATCTTGTTCTCGTGGTCTGAATTATACTCGTCAAATTCAGAAATATTAGCAGAATGGGACCACGAGAAAGATTTACTCCCGCTAGCCCTCCTTACGCGTCTCTGAGAATCGTTGCCAAAAACTCCAAAGTGTTGCCGGAAAACAAAGTAACACAAGCCAGCAAGAGTTCCCAGCAGAATCGGCGCTCCCACTGCAGTTATAGTAATAGCCATCCACGAGCTTTGCTTTCCCACGACCACAAAAGCAATTGACAGAAAGGCCCCACAAGTGCTTATGCATGCAGTCCACATAAGCTTGTTGACTACGGAAACAATTCGTCTTTGACCCCTCGTGTCCCAAGCAACCAAAGTGATTTGAACCACGACAACAGCTAAAGATATGAAAAGGGAAGTAGCATTTAGAAGGCAAAATATCCGAAATGCCACTGTGTGAGCTATTTTAGCCTCCCCCACGTCTGGTCCATCATTTAGATATTGGCCAGGTAAATTGAATATTGCCAAGAAAGCAATGGAGGCGAACAGGACAGCGACAACTGTGACTGAATTAATGGTATTCTGAACCGCTTCCCTGTGAATTTTCTTTAGTTCTTTGGCAATCCCAGAAACCCGCCTGTGGGTTTGTTCATTTTGTAGTAACTGGGATTGAACCTCATGCCTTATATCACTCACGGCCCTTTTGAGTGCCATGTTTTCATCGTCTCTGCCTACGTGCCTTGCGAGCTTAGCACCAGCTTCGTTAAGAGCTTCCTTGATTAGTAGTGCAGATTCTCCGTATTGGAGCTTTTGTGCTAAATCCAATGCGGTTTCATGTTGGTTGTTAATGGCGTTGACTTCGACAGATTTGTAGCTCAACAGAAGGGTAACTATCTGAGAGAGAGAGAGAGAGAGAGAGAGAGAGAGAGAGAGAGAGAGAGAGAGAGAGAGAGAGAGAGAGAGAGAGAGAGAGAGATTAATAGAATTGACAGATTAACAACAGCAGCAAGCAAATCAACCCAAAATTTAGACAAGGAATTTCATAACATAAAGTTTATAAATGGAAATCAGCCCAAAATTTACAAGGAATATCAACAACATAAAGTCCCATAAATTCCTCTGCTCTTCCCTCAAATGGACCAAAGAATGGTCTTCTGTGATTCATAAGAGTAACTCTTCTTAATCTACTCCACTTTATGACATAAGCCTCCCTGATTAGTAGCGGAGATGACCACAAATTGCAAACCAAGGAAAAAGGAGTTCTTGATAGACCAAATAACATTGGAAAAGTCTAGAGACTAAATAAGGTACTAACTAATATATTAAATGTGCATGTGGCATTTTTTTAGTGGATGAGTTTAACCATTTATTCAATGATGCATTGATATGGTAGTGCCATGTGTATATTTAGTGTAATAGTTTGTATACTAGTTATGTGCCTGTAGCATTGCTCAATAACATTACATATTCAATCACGCACAGATGTATATGGAACAGGTCATTCCAACAGCTGGTAGATGCACATAGACGCAAAGTGAATTCTCAATGTTGCAGACATATACAAGTAATCGTGTACAGGAAATAGAGAGGAGCAGCAAAGAAACAGGTTATTCACTGCTTGTATATGACATATAAATACATGAACATGCCTTTCAAAATAAATAAATAAATACATGAACATATCATTAGGCAAAGTCCATGTACAAATGAGATGGTAGATTTCAGACGATATTCCAAAGTCTTTCAGGTTTATAAAATACTAAGCCTCACGATTTTAAGAAGACCCAGTCAGCTGGATCCTCAAAATGAGGATGCAACACCATATTCCAGTAGGTTCATTGAGCAGTTTTGGTACCAATATCATAGGACATAATAAAAGCAAAATAGTCGTGTAACCCATTTCAGTCTCTCTCAGCTCAAATTTTCTAAACTGAAGTTCCTCAAAGTCTGAGTATTCCCCATATTTCGATTCTGTCAGACATCATGAGTTTATCAAGGTGTTAACGTCACCCAATAAATGAGAAACACCCCTTCACGGCTTGAGAGTAAAAGTTCAGTTTCATACACGCTCATCAACTGTGCATTCGTAAAAGAGATCTCATATTTCCTTTCATAATTGTTGACGTGAGTTCACTGATAACAGATATGTCGGGACTCAGGAGTCTAAAACTATCCTTTGATTCTCCAAGCAGCCCTCAGAGATCCGCACCAACTTGGATAGTCACCCGGAGAGGCATTCTATAATATGTACAATTTGTCGAACAAGTCTCAGTCAATTCATGACCCAAAATAGGTTTGAGAGAGTTTTTATAACACTTTAATGATTGATCTTATAACAGGAAGAGCCAAGAGGCCTTCAGCACTAGAGCTGAAATTGAATTAGGGATGAAAATGAGACAAGAAAAGCTGAATTATTGCCTATACTCCGATGGTATATTATTTAACTGTGCTCACTCTGCTCAGAGGATGGTACACATTTGTTTACCTACATACCTTCATTCAAGCTACTCTCATGGCTTAGATAAAAGACTCGCTAGAGCTCGGTTCAACTTGACAAATGTCACCCCAAACAAGCCTAGGCAACAAATATGCTATAAACATGACAATATGGCCATTTTCGCAAAAGTGATCTTAAGTAGAGAGTACAATCCACATCAGTCGGTTTATGATCCACAAGATATGATGTCATGGATTTCTGGTCTTGCAACAGGTTACTTTGTCATTAGTCTCTCCAAGTTTTAACAAACTTTTACATAATTCCAAGCTTGTGAACATATTGAGATGATCACATTGTTGATCGAGCTTGGCTCATAAATTAAAAAAGCTCCAATTTTTGGATTGAGCTCGGGTTGAGTGTGAACTCGAACTTGTGGGAACCGAGCTGAACTCAATCAGGTCAATTAGTATTCAACAAAGTGGGGAAGCTAAGACCCGAGGAGGGCGGTTGATTGATTTAGAAGCAAATTGAAATCATGAAAGAAAAACATTATCTCTTCGATTTAAGTAGGGTTTTATAATACGGTCGTGAAGATCGTTATTGTAGACCCAAGCACATCCCATGCTATTAACACATGTCTCTAGCAATTCACATGGCATAAATAATAATAACAGGCACACAATTTTACCAATCAAAAAAATAAATAAACAACAACCACCATACTGAAAGATACCTGTGGGCGGCATTTCCTTGTGGCTATGTGGAGAGCTGTATTACTCTTCTTATCACGCTCATTCAGTATTGCATGATCAGCAAGCAATATTTCTTCGACTACCGAAGTATCCTGACCCTTCACAGCCATATGGAGTGCTGTTTGGCCCTTCTTATCCTTGATGGAGACAATTCCCGGGTCTCTCTTTATAAGTGCTTCTACGATTCGTAGAAGACCATATCTTCCAGCTGTGTGTAAAGCAGTTTTCCCATTTTTCCTCACTATCCGCATTGAGCTGGCATCCGTATTTAACAAGGCTGTCACTATATCCAAGTGGTCCTGCACAGCAGCTGAATATAGGGGGCTTGTGTTTGAGGAGTCACATACCCTACAAAGCTCAGGCCACATCCCCAGAAGTTCCTTCACAATTCCTACAAAAAATTAAGGTCAATCAAATACCATGAATATAATAAGCAGGCGGATCAGCAATTACTATATGCAGGACAATGGCGAGATAGCAAAATATTTTTACACCTAAATTCTTTCTAATTTCTTTGTCTTCATGACAAACTTCCAGATAATGCGCTGACTGAGATACATACTTATTGTATGACAAAACTTGCACAACTTACATCACTCAAAGCTTGTAAAAACAATTAATAGCTTCATTTCCTTTGAAAACCTTGAAAAAGAGGTCCACCCTAGCTGATGTAGATGACTCAACAGTCTCAACTTCACCATGCAATGGTGTGCATGCCCAGGGGTGAACGGAGGGAGGTGCAAGCGGCGGCCCAGTCCCCTGCACACCTCCCAATTACCTCACTTACTATACTATATTTTAAAGTTACTTTGAAAAAGTTCTATAGGATCGGCCCCTGCAAGTCTCTTGAGTGAAATTTTTTTTTTTTTTACGAAGTTCCTATATGCTGTGTGAAAAAAAAACCCCTAAAAATCTATGTATATGTAGTTATGTACACAATCTCGTCTTTTCTCAGAACTAGCAAATAGCAACATTTATATTATAGACTATATTTTTTGTTATTAATATAAAAATACATGTGATTCGGACCCCCGCTAAGTATAAATCCCGCGTCCGCCATTGTGCAAGCCTACACAAATTCATTCATGAACATTCATATCACCACAAGGTTCATTTACACCCGTCAACCACTTCTTGACTCACATTTCCTACAACCACCATCGGATCGTTTAGGTAATTGTCACCCATCATGCTTCCCATATAAAACAATATGTTGAAAATTCCAAGATTCAAAACTAAAGAGAGCAATAAATTTTAAGACATTCAATTCAAACCCTTGTGCTTATTGACTCATAGGTTGAAAATCAAATTCTTCAAAGCTTAAATCATGTAAAATCGCAGAGCAGACTAACAGAGAGGTGAGATGTAAAGAATACTCAGTCGAAAACACATACAAGTATACCCATTTGTAGAAAATTCAATGGCCCTAACCTTTTGTAAATTACTCCTGGGTCAGTTGGCCCAGCAATTGCAGTGTTGTAATTAGATGCAGTGAGATTGTTAGTTGAACGCTATACAGAGAGGAAGTTGCCACCCTTATTGGCGAGTGGGATTAAGGCAGTGTAGATATTTCAAACATATGCCCATGGAAAAACTTGTGCTAATTGCAAGCAAATTAACAGAGAGGATAAATGCAAATAAGACCCAATTCAACCCCACATACGCATACAAATATACCACTCAAGCAAATTTCCACAAACTAGTAGTAGTTGATTCTTATTGGTCTTCGAAAGTAGCGAAGTTATTCTAGTTGGTCAATAATTTTGACATCGAAGCTACCTCTCATGACAATTCAGAAACAGTATTTAAATCAATGAGTGAAATCAAAACTGAAATCCCACATCCACATAAATACCCATGTGTGGAAAATCCAATGATTCAACACACAATTGTTAGGCCCAATTCGTTGGGAGTATCCATACAGTCCACACCACATCACTTGGGCAAGTGATCACTATTATATTGAATGAATCAAGTCCACCTAAAATTAAACCTTGGTGATCCACCCAATTATGTAATTGTATATTAGGTCCAGCCATTTTTTTTATTTCTATTCATCAGAGGTGGGACTCAAATCCTTGCTCTAACAACAGTTACTCAAATTGCAACCCAATTAACACAAAAGAAATGAGAAAATGAGATGAATACCCAAGTGACCAAGCTTGGCGGCGACATGAAAGGCGTTCAAATCGGACTTAGACCTGATCTTAACAGTGTTCAAATCGCAAAGGCTGAGCAAGTAACTGAACATCTCTCGCGAATTGTTCTTTGCGGCTAGGAAGAGGGCCGTCTCACCCGAATCGGTCTGGAGCGCCATGAGAGCAGAGACGGAGGACGGGTGATGATGATCATCGGAGTTTTCGTTTCGAATGATGAGCTTCAGCGATTCGAGGTCGCCTGATCGGACGGCGGCGAAGAAAGATTGGTGGGTTATGAATCGGAGGTTCTTCGTGTCCATGTTGGGGGTAACAACGATGGGTTTGCTCTCTCTCTCTCTCTCTCTCTCTAAAAGTTAAGTGAAGAGCAGCTTGTGACAAGGGTACAGTATTCTTTCTCTCTCAACTGATTGCAGTCTTGACTCTTTGAGTGGCGAAGACTCTCTCTCCCTCTCTCTCTAGCTCTCTCTGTGACAGTGGATAGGACTGTGTTTGGAAGTTGCGGAATTGGAGCGAAGAGAAAGTAAGGGAGGAAAAATATTTCATATTCAAGGTTGATTGAAAAGAAAGTTAAAGTGATAAGAAAGGGTGGTGTGTTTTGGCTAAAGTTTTAACTTTTTCTTTCGTCTTTATTTGTTTTTTTTTTTTGCGTTTGTTAGTTTTGCGTCAATTTTTTGAGTATTATTGGTTCGTCTCGATGAGAGAAATCAAAAAAAGTAAAAGATTATGATTAGAACCCTCAATTTTTTTGAATAAGATTGAAAAAAGCGTAAAAAGCTGACTTTTTGACTTATTTTTGTCTTCATTCAAAATTAATTATGCTTCGATCATAATTTTTTTACTTTTTCGATTCCTCCCGCAGAGACGAACCAATAATACACAAAAAATTGATGTAAACTAAAAAACGAGAAAAAAATCAAATAAAGACGAAAAAATAAGCCTGCTAACTTTTTAGGCCAAAACACACAGAAAAAGTCACTTTTCACATAAATTTCTTTAATTTTCAACTCTTTTTTTTTCAAAATTAAATTGGGTCGTGCTAACTTTTAAGGATAATAGGTACATAAAGACAAATGAGTTAAGAGTTAATATATATTTCACGGATAATATATGTATTAAAGAGAGAGGGGTGCGGGTTTGGGCCGTTGGATCACACGTAAAATTTTAAAACACAAAAATAAAATTCATCATCCAACAGAGGAACAGAGGGATTTGGGAACAGGTGATCTGGTTCCCCAACCCAATTGCCCACACCCCTCTCTCTCTCTCTCTCTCCCCTAGAAATTGACTGGTAGGAATCTATGATCATACACGAAACCCATCAATTTTATGGTAACGCAACTTACATTCGTTTTCTCCATAACCGCATTTGGTTTGTTTTGTGCTCTTGCCGTCTAAAAGACACTTGAACATCACAATTAGTACTCCGTATCAGTTTCTGGGTTAATTAAGTCGTATAACGATATGTTCATTTGACTTGCACAACCATCACGCGTGCCATATCTTCCCGTCATAGAATAGGAACGGAGCTAGCGTGCATGAAACACGGGGTTGGGAAACAAGTAAAACTACCTTTTTTTTTGGTACAAAACTATATTTTTTATTAATTAGCGTAGTGCATATTCAATACATATACAAGGTCGGAAAAATTACCAATGTGAATACTACTTAAATGTATGTATTTCGGTCATGTGAATATTAGTACTTAATTTTGTATCACGAATTTCAACCAGGCAAAGGCGCCGTTGGATGATGAATTTTATTTTTGTGTTTTAAAAATTTACGTGTGATCCAACGGCCCAAACCCCCCTGCAACATAGGAACAGGGGGATTTGGGAATTTATCCAAAAAAAACAGGGGGATTTGGGAACAGGTGATCTTGTTCCCCAACCCAATTGCCCACACCCCTCTCTCTCTCTCTCTCTCCCCTAGAAATTGATTGAAATTGATTGTTAGGAATCTATGATCATACACGAAACCCATCAATTTTATGGTTACGCAACTTACATTCGTTTTCTCCATAACCGCATTTGGTTTGTTTGTCCTCTTGCTGTCTAAAAGACACTTTAACATCACAATTAGTACTCCGTATCAGTTTATGGGTTAATTAAGTCGTATAACGATATGTTCATTTGACTTGCACAACCATCACGTGTGCCATATCTTCCCGTCATAGAATAGGAACGGAGCTAGCGTGCATCAAACACGGGGCTGGGAAAAAAGTAAAACTACCTTTTTTTTTTTGGTACAAAACTATATCTTTTATTAATTAGCGTTGTGCATATTCGATACACAAGGTCGGAAAAATTACCAATGTGAATACTACTATCACATGCGTATTTAAATGTATGTATTTCGGTCATGTGAATGTACTTAATTTTGTATCACGAATTTCAATCAGGCAAAGGCGCCATTGACTGCATGCGTATTTAGAAACAAATTACTCGTGATGGGCCCACGTCATAACAAACTGCACGCCAAATCCCGATTCGGATTTCAAACAAATATACCAGAGTCCAAATCGCAAATAGCATAAATGGAGAGAAATTTATATATACGCATAATTCTCTCTCTCTCTCTCTCACAGAATCTCCAATTTTTCCCCGTTCTCTCTCCCTCTCTCCCTCCACCCATAAGGCAATAACAATCCTTCTCTCCTTCTCTCTCTTCCCCCTATTGTTGCACCAACAATGGGTTTCCGATCCTTATTCCGCAAGAAGAAACGCGCCGCTGCCCTCTCCATAACCGGCGACCAATCCCAACCACCTTCCCCAAACGCCTCCCGCGCCCAGATCGAGGAAGAACTCAAACAAGTCTTCAAGAAATTCGACGCCAACGACGACGGCAAGATCTCCGCATCCGAGCTCGCCTCCATGCTCAGCAGCCTCGGCTACGCCGCCACCGCAGACGAGATCTCCGCCATGATCCGCGAGGTCGACTCCGACGGGGACGGCCACATCGACCTCGACGAGTTCATCGAGCTCAACACCAAGGACATTGATTCCGAAGAGGTCTTGGAGAATCTCAAGGAGGCCTTCTCCGTGTTCGACGTCGATAAGAACGGCTCGATTTCGGCCGAGGAGCTTTTGAATGTGATGAAGAGCCTCGGTGAGGATTGCTCGATTGCTGAGTGCCGGAAGATGATTAGTGGTGTGGATAGGGATGGCGATGGGATGATTGATTTTGAGGAGTTTAAGGTTATGATGGTTCAAGGATCGAGGCTTGATGCCATGGAAAGATCATCACAGAGTTTGAAGATCGAATGAGAGCACAAACAAAACAAAACAGAAAAAACCTAACAAGTATTTTTACTGATTAATTTTTTTAATTTCTCCCGTGTCTCTTTCTGTTCATTTATTCGGTTTATAAGCGCTCTTCTTTGATGGGTAGAAATTTGTTTATTTCCTTTTCTTTGTTGATGGATTTCTGGGGGGATGCACAACGGGAATGCAGGGATTTGGAGAATTGTGAATGCATGAATTGTCCCTGTATTTTGATTATTTTTGTTACGGAATCCGATACATTTCAATATATCTGCTTGGTTTCCCTTTCTAGCAATCGTATCAACGCAATGGAGAGATACTATTATGTCCGGAACCATTTGATGAATGTGGCGTTTTGAACATCGGGTACGTATCAGCATGATCGCTACACCCGATTTCAGCGACGTGCTACACCCATACGCCAGTTTCTGATACATTGTGTCTGGAACCATTTGATACATGTGGCCAAATGTATTCCGAACTCCAAACGCGACCATGCCTTCCCTGAAGTTGTGGTTAAAAATTGTGTCCCTAAACTTTCTGTGAATTATTGTTGCAGGAAGTTTAATCTTTTCTTGTTTTGGTGGTGGTTTGTGTTGTCAATCGAGAATCCGATATAGTATTGTATAGGATTGGAAAGAATGTTGAGTCAAGATTGTATGGCTATGAATGCTTTTGCATGCTTCTTTATGATTTTAAAATTCTGAATAATTAATTGAGTAGGGAGAAGAATATATTATTTTAAAATAGGATTATGCTAGCTCTTTGTTTTTTTCCCTCTTTTTCTAATCAAGAATCTCCATGTATTCTGTTTCTGCTGATGCAAAGTGGCTTGCTTGTTCTTCATAATGCAAGGAATGGTTATACAATACGGTTCTCTGTTCAGGTTGAATTATTTTAGAATGTCTTTTCGATGTTATGCCATGTTTGGCTGGACTTGTATTATTGTACCAGACCCAACTATGGCGGAGGAGGGGTCCCTGCTGTGCAGCCCGTGCACAACACGGTGCTGTGCAAATCCGGACCGTTCGTTGATTAGACGGACGGTCTAGATTTCACCTCGGCACTTTTGCATCCGAACCGTTCATTGTCGTGTGTGCAAGATGAAATGTGGACTGTCCATCCAAGCAATAGATAACCCGGATACACACCCAAGGGTTGCCCCAGTGGTTAGGGCGAGTGCTTGACTTTAGGGGTAGTCCCTTTGGTCAGATGTTCGATTCCCCACAGGGTGAGTACTTGTGCTAAGCGGGGGGCCGTGACTGGTGTGGGTTGAGCCAGCTCCCTCCGAGGTTTGAGTCGTGCAGTGGATCCAATTAGTGGCCTATTGTAGGGCTGTTCCTCGGTTATCAAAAAAAAAAAAAAAAAAAGTTAACCCGGATGTGAATAGCATGGTGATGACATAACCGGTTTTGATTTTGGGCATAAGCTGAGAATGTGTCAGCATCGAGTTTTCAATTTTTATCCAATTTTGGAAGCCTCAAATTTTTTATGCTCGTATATTGTGTTTACATATACAGAGCCTTGATTATGAGCTCTTAGAGCACTGCAAGGTTTGGCTAAATAAGTTAGCTGAATTTTTTTTTTCGTCTTTATTTGATTTTTTTTTGCGTTAATTAGTTTTGCATCGATTTTTTTAGTATTATTGGTTCGTCTCAATGAGAGGAATCCAAAAAGGTAAGAGATGATAATTAGAATCCTCAATTTTTTTGAATAAAATCGAAAAAAGTGTAAAAAGCTGATTTTTTGGCTTATTTTTGTCTTTATTTAAAAAAATTTAAGCTTCAGTCATAATTTTTTACTTTTTTGATTCCTCTCGACGAGATGAACCAATAATACTCAAAAAGTTGATGAAAAACTAAAAAATGTGAAAAAAAATCAAATAAAGACGAAAAAATAAGCCAGCCAACTTATTAGGCCAAACCTCAATATATAATAGGCATTTGAGCTTTTTTACCTAGCCAACATGAGAAAAACACCCCTGCACCAGACTGTGTAAACCCCAAGGTATTTTTCCTCCAGCTACAGTAGCTGGCTATGTTTACCTAGGCACTATACACTTGCTTTCCATTTCTTTTTCTTTTTTCCTCCTCCTCCAGTCCTCCTCCTCCTCTCTCTCTCTCTCTCTCTCTCTCTCTCTCTCTCATCAGAAGATGTACTTTTTTTTTTTAGGGCAAAAGATGTACTTCAAGTATAATATTTTTTGATATTAAATTTATAGACAGAAAATAATAGAGAGGCTGGTGGAGGGGGGAACCACAAAGTGGATAGGTAAACTAGAAATTGTACCTTTTTGACAAGGTATTTTGCCTAGTATTGGTGCACTTGCTCTTAACTATTGCAATTGTCGCTAAAAATGCAAAGACAATGATATTTTGCCATATTAATAAAACCTGCGAACTTGTCAATATTTTCATCTTGCCCTTGCGAGTCGATGTGCAAGGACCTTTTGGGCAACGTGTGCATTAATTGTCAAACAACGAACCCGGCACAAAATGCGCCAAGGAGTTTGAAAATACAAGTATTTTAGTAACACCTTTTGAATTAAAAGAATGATTATCAATATTTGGTTTGTGAATACTTATATATAGTATCCTGTTTACATATTACTCCATCCGTCCGGATTTGATTTTTATTTTTATTTAAATAGAGGCTCTTATTTGAAAAGTTTGTTTAGAACTCCCAAAAACTGAGGGGAAGGTGTTCAGTACATGAAAAGTTTTCCATAAATTCATCCGAAAAATGCATCAAATGGGTGAAATTCACTCAGTACACTGACTAGACCTCAAAACTTAGAGCTGGCTCTGAACGAGAGAGCCAAAATTTAACACGAGAGTCAAGTATGTAGCTTGACGAATGACGATGTATAAAAGCCCTCGCTGTACTAATAATTACTATTTTCATAATTATAAGGGAGTGAAGTCACGGCACAATTTATCCTTTGTGTTCCAATATGAGATTTTGTGACGGATCCAATTGTGGGACTAGATATGAGATTTGGTGTTCCAATATGAGATTTTGTGACTATCCATATGAGGTCTGCACAAGTCCGCACCTGGTTTGCACGGTCCAATGTGAGATTGTGTGGCTCCAAATGTGAAATTTTGTGGACTTATATGAGATTTTGTGACTATCCATATGAGGTGTATACCGTACGCCCTTTCATACATCTAGTCACAAAATCTCATATGGAGTAATTTGTAGGGGGTGTGTATTTCTCGTTAATCGCATTCAAACTGTTTATTTTGTAGCAATACTAAAGAACAAACAACTATGAGATTTCAAGGCCTCCATCGTTAGATTCAAGATTCATGAGTGACAAGAGTTATTTATTTTGCATGATTCTTTATGGTTTCAAATTTGGAATAGTTATTCGCATTCAAACAGTTTATTTTGTAGCAATAATAAAGAACGATTTTACATTTACATGCTTCTTTAGATTTCAAGGCATGCATCGTTAGATTCAAGATTCATGAGTGATAAGAGTTATTTCTTTTGCATGCTTCTTTATGGTTTCAAATTTTAAGTAGTTAATCGCATTCAAACCGTTTATTTTGTATCAATAATGAAGAACGATTGTGCATGCTTCTTTAGATTTTGAGGCCTCCATCGTTAGATTCAAGATTCATCGATGATAAGAGTTACTTCCTCTGTCCATGTTTGTTAGTCTATTTTTGGGGTTTCAACTTTTTTAGGGAACATCATTATTGCTTGGACAATTCATGTCTTTCCAATTTCACCCTTCAATTATAATTGATTTGTTAATCAAATATTTGAAGATCCTTAAACGAGTAAAATTGACACAATTTACTCATTGACTTTCAAACATGGACAAACTTTAAGAGACGGAAAACGTGTGTTTGTGAACCAACAAACACGATACTTCTTTATGGTTTCAAACTTGGAATAGTTAATCGCATTTAAATCGTCTATCTGTTGTAGATTATTCTCTTAACTCTCCTTCTGTTGATCAGAAGGTGGTGAATTCTTTCATAGTGCAAAGAAGTTACAATATGGCGACTAGAGAACAATTCTTTGCTCATGCATGTACAATTTCTGAATATTCTTCCCTAAGTTATTAGCATGTTTGGTATATCTGCGAGTACGCGATCGCCTTTGTTTCTAAAGATAATTCACAATTGATCACGAGAATATTGAATAAATTGTAACTACCACAAAGAGAAATGTGGTCAAATTGTACGGCCTACAATGTTTAGTCTTATTTTTGTGGATAACCTTTACAAGTTGAACAGTTTAATCGCCAAGATAGACTTACCATCGGACCATAATGGCCACTTACACAAACAAATTAACCCACTTTTTCTCTGAATTTTAGTTAATCGTTGGCCATTTCATGTAAAAAAAAAATAACCACAACTATGGTCGTGAAGTATTCAGCTATCGGCTATCTTATTGAACTTTTTTGTTTTGGTAGGGAGCTATCACATTGATGTTATCTAAATCTTGACCAAATTTACTGCATTTCTCGTGATGCTAGTGGGATTTTAATGCTAAATTGTAACAATAGTATCCTACATATTTATCACATCATTTTCAAACCTCAACCATTTTAAAAATAAAAATAAAAAACTTTTTAAAATCACGTTGGTAGAAGATCTCAGTACTTTAAATTTCTAATTTTGGTCCAAAAATTAATTTGTTGGGTGTTTTTTTTTTCCCCTTCTTGTCTCTGCCAGTAACATTGACTACATTTTAAAGTGGGAATAAATTGAACTTCTTTTCTTACTTAACCTTTGATTCCCATGCGGAAAGGAAATAGGATTTCAGAATTGGGTCAAAATAAATATCCATTTGTGTGTAAAGGATCATGTACAGGTATTTGTTGGTGACGGAAGTCAACATGCAAAATTGGAACAGATTTGAATTGAATGAGAATGGCATCCCAGAACATAGAAACGGATTTTGAAAATCTGGGTCGATGCCTATTGTTGAATTTAGAGAATACAACAGATAGTACTTTGCTAAACTCATGTGAAATACAAACAACCCGGTACGTGCCGTGCACGGGGAAGATTTCTAGTATATGTTAACTAGCGGATGCCCGTGCCTGAAGGCACGGCTCGAACAATTAGCGTTCACTCGAACAATTAGCGTGCACCTTAAAAACATTAGAGTTGCATTAACCTTGGAGGAAATAACAATTAGATGTCAAACAGACACAATTTTGTGTACCTTAAAAACATTAGAGCTAGCTGCATTAACCTTGGAGGAAATAACAAACAATAAAAAAATGGCCTCAAACTCTAATTTAAAAAAAAAAAAAAAGTCCCTACAACAGAATCCAATGTCATAAGAAAAGAGTGTGACCTCATTAGATGGTTAAGTGCATCCTCCAACTGCAATTTTTCAAAACCTAAATCTAGCAATGCCTATATCTATTTAAGTGACAAAACTCATGGAATTATAGCGAATGCTTGTGCCTAAAGGCAGCAAATGCAAATCAATTTTGTTTTTCAAACAAATTAATTTCATGAGTACTAACCTGGGCAAACATGTGGCAAGGGGGAAGTACTATCAACTTGAGATCAGAAGGGTTTCAAGTTGAAAGAATAATCTGCGTGTTGTCTGGTTTATTCTTGATCTTGACAATAGCATCTAACAACAGATCAAATCCTAGGCTAGTGTAGTCAGCATGCATGTTTGTATACCTGTATTAGAAGAGTTCCACAAATAAAAAGGGCAGCATTCGGTGGCACAAAATGAAAGCCTAAAGCAGCAAAAGCCCTGTAGCACAAAATGGTAGAAACAGAGCAGCTACAGAGTTGGAGCATTTTTTTGCAGCTTCATATATATCCCCATTCTTCCAAACCTAGCGTGTCAAAAAATGAGCATCAAAGTATTAACCCCTCCCAAAAAGGAAAATTAATACAGATATATATCAAAAAGTTCAATTCATTCTCACAGAGAGTGACCTGACCAAGAGTAAAACACCATCCTTTTTTTAGAATAAAAAAATACAGATTAACCCCAAAAAGTACACTTTACCTAAAATATATCCCAAAAGCTCACCCAAGAATATACACTGCAAACAAAAGCATTTTTAAGCAATAAATTGAAAGGCACCCACAAACTTTTCAACATATTGATGCGACCATAAGAAAGATAAAGTTACGACTCCCGTAACGAAAGGATAGATAAAATAGGTATCAGGTGGACCCTAATCATACATGTTGAATGTTGAATGGAAAGCATGAGAAAGAAAAAAGGTACAAAGTAGCTGACTTAAACGAAAAGGTGCTAAGAAGAAGAACAGAGCTAAAACATTTAGGTCCAAATTGACCGAACTAAGCCTCCAAACATTTGTCTAATACTCCAACTCAATACAAAATGCATTTGCAAATTTTTGGGGCTCTTACATGATGGTATTTTTTTAAGTACATACATAATTACATTTTTTTCAACATAATAACCATGTTATATTGATTTCGTAGAGCCTATAATTACATAATTACATTTTTTAAGTACATACATAATTACATGGCCAGAATTTTGTCATACAAAATATGTCTAGTACGTAGTCATTTCATTTTGGATGAGATCAAAATATAATGCTTGACAAATCGGATGAGAACATAACACATATTTACAAAAGCATTGAAATATGACAATGGGAAAAGGTACCCAAGTGAGAACATGCATGCACAATGTATGTACATGGCATAATAGGTGGCAGATGGACTCTAATCATACACGTATAATACATCTAGCATCAGATAGTGGCAGGCGTATGAACATAAAAAAAAATAAAAAAATCAATGATGTGTTTTTCACGTTTTCATGTATCGGACATATTTATACCCACTTACATTACTTAATCACTTTGAAATGAAACTTGCTAATATACAAAGTAGGAATTTATAATAGTACTCATCAATTAGGAATTTAAAAACAGTGTAATTAGAAGGAAATAAATGATACACACATGTTCCTCGAGTGATTTAGCCATATCCATCGCCACTTGAATTAGTATTGTCTCTTAAAAAAAGAAAATTAGTAGTAACCTTAGAGTTCTTGTTGGTCGACAAATTTTCATACGGAAGGAGCAGATGTTGAACTAATCTTCAAGCAATCGTTCTTGAAAAAGTAGCCGAACTTTGACACTCACAATCAAAACCTTCGGGGAAAAAAAAAAAACATTAAGAGCAATTATGAGAGAGGAAGAAAGGGAATTACACAAAATCAACATACAATATTATTTTACCCGTTTAACTTCATGTAAATGGTGCTCTCTGCATAGATTATCGTTAGAACACAAACGTTGATTGACAGTTTCACAAAAGGGAAAAACCGAAAGTGAGAGAGAAAAATCAACACAACGATGAAGTAAAAGAAAACAAAAATCAAATAGGTATTGATTGAAAAACAAAAGGGAAAAAACAAACTTTGACACCGTGATTGTGTTGAAAATTTGGATTTTCTTGGTTGTGTTGATCGACAATGAATTTTCTTGGATCCTACAGGTATTGTGTTAGATGGAAATATTGTGTTAGATGGAAATGGGTAATGTGAGGCTTGGCCATCAATGGAAGGGTAAAAAAAAAAGAGACGTAAATTATGCTACCATACTTGTTTGTGGAAAATGAGAATAGAATGATGGCAGTTTTTTAACTGCAAGGGGTAGGCAGTTGTGGCACGTGGATATCAAATTTGAAAGGGGAGGAATAGAAAGTGGGGTGGAGGTTGTGTGGGAGATGGTACACGTGGATTTTTGTAAATGTAAAATAATTGGAAATTCTCTTGCAATCTGAGCCCTTGAATTAAGATCCAAGGGTCGAAAATATAGGGATTTCAAACACTGAGCTCCCTTATTATATAGATGCACTTTAAGCAATTAAAAAGGTAAATAATATTTTGGAAATATGTATTAAGAAAATTTTCACTTTATGCAATTGAAAAGGTTATCTTTTGTTTTATTTAACCTTTGTAATTACTCTTGTGTTTCTGGTTCTTCTTCTTCTTCTTATTATTTTTTTTACAAGATCATAAGAATATAAAGAAGGTTAGTCGGTTACATCTTTAGAGATTAACTCCTCAAGTTCGGGCGGAATACAACCCGGAAAGAACAAAGTATTTTTGCCAAGACAAGAAGAGGCTAGCCAGTGTGCCACTCTATTCGAATTTCTATTACACCAATGGAAAGACCAGTGCCTATCTACAGCCCAAGATATAATGTCTAGCGTTTTGCTCTTGGATGCATCTGATAAGCACTTGGCAGTCAGATTCAAACACCACATGTGCGTTGATGAATCACTTTTGGTTGCCCTTAATTGATGACCTGCAAAACGAAGTTAAAGACACTGGTGCGGTGCCGGCCAACACCCATCCGATGCTTAAGTCAACTGTTGTTTGGAAGATAAAGTAATGGAACAGTATTTGGAATGTTTGGATTGCTGTACCTTTTATGTGAGTGTTTGAGCTTATTTATAGATATTGGCATAGTCTACCAACTTGTCCTACATTTGCAGAGTTAGTTGGATAATATCCAGGAGGATTCAAATAGCTCTGGGAGCGTTTTATTTGATATGTCGTTTATCTTTTAGCTGTGGGTGAGTTTGATCTTTAAGTGCGATATTGTTTGAATTATAGATGGTCCTTTGAAGATATCTGATTATCTTTGAGGCACATCCCTTATTTGTAGGGAGTTCGTTACATAGGATTTTATTGGTCTGGTTTGATCAGCATTGGCTGATTAGTTGACTTTGATTCCTTTTAGGTGTCTCTAGTCAGGTCAGCTATGCAGCCTTGTCTATGCTGAACAGATGAGGTCTGTTCAGAAATACATTGAGCCCGCACATGTTAGGTTGTTTAGGTTGAAACTTTAATAATAACATTTGGCCTTGGACCCACTTATCTTGAGATAAATGCAAAGCATGCTATACGAAGGGCCCAAGCTTCAATGGAGATCGCTGACGAAGCCAACACTTTCTGGTTCTTACTTATAACTGGTGTTTTCATCACAAATGGGTTTGGGATTGCAAGGAAAAAAGCTTTTCTACGAGCTTTCATAATTCTCGGTTTCACATGCATACTACTCCAACTATTAGGTGATTAAAGTTAAATTGGAAGCTTAGCCCATTACTTCTTCCCGAAAATTTAATGACATGCAACAGTGCTAAAAATAAGAGAAGAAATTCAACTCTTTTTTACGATCGGATAAGTCTAATTAAGGGGTCTTTTGGGTATAAAAAAAAACAGTTTGGTTTTTTTTTTTTTTGGGTCCTTATTCAATTTTTTTTTTATTCACAAAACTTTAAGTTTGGTTAATAATATTATACCTTTTAGATTCCTCTCGTCGAGAAGAACCAAGAAACCTAACAAATTCATAAAAAAATTAATAAGAACAAAAAAAAAAAAACAAACTGATTTTTTTTACCCAAAAGACCCCTAAGGTCTCGTACTTGGGAAGTTTTTCTAATCCCTGTTCTGAAACAATAGTAAATGCTGTTGTATAGGAGTAGTCCTTTTGGGATCTTGGGGGGTGCGTGCAGCCTCGTGGCGTGGCCACGCCGTCATTTTTTCAACGATCAGAGACGTTCACCGCGTAGAGCTCGTCGAGTACTACAAGTGTGCCAAAAATAAACTTAATCGAATATCTTTAAGTGCTTCATCGGAATACAAATAACTTGAAAATGTGGTTTTGATCCAGTGTTTGTGTCCATTTGTGTTCCATTTCTTTACAAGTTATTTGTATTCCGATGAGGTGCTTAAAGATATCCGATCGAGTTGATATTTGATACACTTATAGTACTCGACGAGCTCTACACGATGAACGTCTCGGATCGCCGGAACGATGACGGCGCAACCACGCCATGGCTGCACAGCACCCTCCCAAGGTCTGTCATTTTGAAGGACCTGAACTTTTTTTTTTTTTTTTGATCACGAAGGACCTGTACTTTGATTTCTTGATTTTCTTTACTCTCCATTACTTCACATGCATAAGACGTTTTTATTTTTCTCCATCAGGTGTTTTGGTTGTTTTTATTAAAAAAATTTTGCATTTTTTATGAACCAAACTAAACTTTTTGAATAAGACAAAAATAATCTAATAATCCACAAAAATTTATTATTTTTGTTTTCAGTGAACTTTGTAATAATTTTGATAATAATTTTTGAATTTTTAGATTCCTTTCGTCGGGACGAACCAATAATTTACAAAAATCAACGCAAAACTAATAATTTAAAAAAAAAAAAAAATACAAACAAATAATCCATTTGGATTATTTTTTCAAAACACCTTTCACATAAGATGTTTTTATTGAGCATCAACTAAGGACGATGACTACGGTGTCAGAGAACTAGTTTTGGTTCATGTCTGGGAGATCGACTATGGCCTCCTTTGGGTGAATTGAAAAAACTGGTTTTTTGGTGGTTTTTTTGTTTTTTTGGTTTTGTCCTTATTCAATTTTTTTTTGCATTTGTTAGTTTTCGGTCGATTTGTTGTGGTTTCTTGGCTCCTCTCTACGAGAGAAATCTAAAAAGTATAAAATTATTAGTCAAACTTAAAGTTTTGTGAATAAAGACGAAAAATAAACCACAATGGTTTTTTTACCCAAAGGAGGCCTATGTAAGTTATAGGGTTGTCCAGCGGATCATCCGATCCGCCAATCCGACCAATCCGAACCGATCCGAACCATCCTTTGATCCATCCGTGAATATTCGGTTCGGTTCCGGATCGAGAATTTCTAATCTGGCGGTTCCGGATCGGATCGGATCCGCTCGATCCGCTCAATCCGCTCAATAATCCTTCTTTAATCTATCAAATCCGTCTGATCCGATCCGATCCGATCCGTAACCGATCCGTGAATGTTCGGTTCGGTTCTGGATCTTAAAAACCATAATCCGCTCTGAGCGGATCGGATCGGATCGGATCCGTATCCGATCTGTCCGGATCCGATCCATGGACACCCCTAGTAAGTTATATTAAGGAGATTAGTAGAAAAGCACATGGCAAAGAAAAAGGATCTCCATATGATTTTCATAGACTTAGAAAAGACTTATGATAATGTGTCTAGAGACATCATATAGTGGATTCTGGAGAGAAAATGGGTGACCAAAGGATATATCGTTGATTAGAGACATGTATGAAGGTGCCATCACAACTATTAAATCATCAGTAGGGGAAACAAGTGAATTTCCAATCAGAGTAGGATTGCACCAAGGGTCAACCTTGAGCCCGTACCTCTTTGCCTTAGTTATGGATGAGTTGACTAGACAGCTTCAACATGATTTCCTATGGTGTATGTTGTTTTTAAATGATATTGTCCTCGTAGATGAAATTGTTGGAGGTGTTAACACTGAATTAGAAATTTGGAGGGAAGCATTAGAGTCAAAGGGCTTTCGGATAAGTAGGAGTAAAACCGAGTATATGGCGTGCAAGTTTAGTAGTACCAGAAGTGTGCGTGAAGAAAAAGTGATGATCCAAGACCAGAAGATACCAATGAGTGGCCACTTTACTTATTTAGGGTCAATTACGAGTAAAGTAGAGAGATTGCAGATGATGTGACCCATAGGATCTAAGTGGGGTAGCTCAAGTGGAAAAACACTACTTATGTACTATGTGACAAGAGGTACCCACAGAATTGAAGGGAGAATTCTATAAAATTGTCATAAGACCAACGATACTTTACAGAACAGAATGTTGGCATGTTGTCCTGTTAAGAAACAACATGTGAGCAAGATGAGTGTAGTGGAAATGAGAATGTAGAGGTGGATGTGTCGTAAGACTAGATGAGGCAGGATTATAAATGAAACGGTTCGTGAGATGGTATGTGTCGCACTTAGAGAGGAGAAGTTGAGGAAAAATAGGCTAAAGTGCTTTGGGCATGCCTACTGTAGACCTGTAGATGTAGTAGTTAAGAGAGTGGATATGATAGCTTTGGATAGTAACGCTACAGGGAGGGGAAAACCTAAATTGACATTAGATGCGGTTGTGCGCAAATATATGAGTATAATAGGTTTGAGCGAACAAGTAGCCTTTGACAAAGCACATTGGAGAAAAAAAGATTCATTTAGCCGCCCCAAGTAATTGGGACAAAAGGCTCAGTTTGGATTGGTTGGGTTAAAGAGCTGTTTTTTGCTTTTATCCTTTAAATTATCCATATTGTGTATACTATTCATCCGTAAACTATGAAAACCACAATTTGTCCCTCAACTTCCTGATTGCAAGCCATTTCGTCCCATCACCGAAAGGAGCCAATTTTTTGGATGGAAAAACATGTCATGTGGGAATCACATGCGATATTTTCCTAAACATTAGGGGCAAAAAAGCCACTTCACATCAAGGATGAAGATAGTAGGGTTGTCGCCCTTTACAATGAAAGGAACCATATTATTACATTGAAAAAAAAATCATCAAACTATATAATCCAACTCACTTCCTTTTTTAAAAAAAAAATAGTAATAACTTTAATATTTTCTGAACTTTGAAACAACTTTGTACTCAAATTGATCGTAATGAAGTTTTATTACAATCTCTTTAAACAAAATAAGGCCTGAAGTTTAAGTTGATATAAGAAATGTTAATAATATAATACTCTTACAAAATAAGGCCTAGTTCAAGATATTTGATTTTAGTAGATAGGATTATGAGTTTGAGAGAAATTACTGGCCTTCTCCACAACACATTAGGGTTGAATTAATCAACATTGAATAAGAAAAAAAGAAAAAAAGAAAAAAAAAAGGATTACCAAATTAAGAAAAAATGTACGATCCATTGGACCAAAGGAATCTTGATTTGGGAAATTTAGCCCAAGTTTGGCTTAAAAGTAAGAAAAATGACTGTTTAACCTTCTTCCTTGCTTGTCTCAGAGCTACTGAGGAGCACCATGATAAGCTCAATTTCGCCTAAAATGGCGTCAATAGCCACCAGAGACTTCTACTCGATAACATCAAAAACAGCCTCTATCACACACTTCCGCCCTCTAACATGCGCCGCCGCCACCTCATCATCCTCCTCTCCTGCGCGACTGGTGCAACACCCACCTGACCTAATCAAGTGGGTCAGAAAAGAAGGGGGTTTCGTGCACCCAGCCGTGAAGATAGGCCAGGTCGAACCCTACGGTCTTGGGTTGGTGGCTTCTGATGAAATTCCAAAAGGGTCTGACCTAATTGCCCTCCCCCATCACGTACCCTTGCAGTTTGGGTCTATTGAATCGGACGGTGGAGATGGTTCCTATTCTGTGCTGGTTAACTTGGCTCGTAAAGTACCTGGTAAGGAGTTTTCACTTTTCTTGCATTTTGATTTCTCATGATATGTATTATGATTTGTGTTTTGAGTTAGTTTGGATGGTGGATGTTGTGAATCGTCAGTACGCTTAGGATTATAAGTATCCTTCAAGATAATCAATTGCTTGAAGAAAATGGGTTCGTGATAGACGTTTGGTGGGAGTTGCTCCCTGCAAAGGTATAATTGAAGAGGGAAAAATTGAAAATCAGGTCTGCTGGATAAAAAAGGTTCCAACTTCTAATGAAGTTGCATTTGAAACATAAAATTTCCAGTCATTACAATGGGGTGAAGGGGACTGAATTCTGATTAATGCAGTTGCATGGGGTATGATACTTAGAGCAGTAATTCTGTAGTCGTGATTTATGTTGTGGGTTTCTATGGAAATCGGAAACTTGAGACCGCTCCATCAGCGCTCACGTTGTTAATGTAGTAAGAGGACGTGGTTTAGTGGTTTGGACTTCTAAACGTGTTAAAAGGTTCTGATTGGTAGAGATTTCAATTTTGAGGCTATAAATCTAAAACTGATTTTGTATTTATAACCTATCATATTGTGTGGATTTGTTACTGGTCATTATGCTATCAATGATTTCAAAGAATCGGAAGTTGAATAAATCTGGCCTGTGTTAGCTAAAAGTTGTGTATTCATTCCATTAAAGCCACTTCTCCTCCTTTGCAAAGGTTCAAACTGAAAGAACGACTCCAACTCGAACCCACATCCTCACAGCCACTCATCTTCTGCAATTGGCGTCCACCAAGTGGATAAGTACTGTCCCTACTGAGAAGTTGTCCCGTAATAGAATCAAATTGAAGTAGAAAGATCTTTCTTTGTATGTTGCAGGATAAGAGTAGGGAAGCATGAGAGTTCTATTTCTGCTGCAGGAGATAGTAAACTGAATTGTTTTTTATTTCTGCTGCAGGATTTAGTGAACTGAATCGTTTTGTTTTAGACGCCAATGGAGTTGATTTTAGGTTTCTCTTGCAAGTGCATAAAAGATAATTGCAGTGTTATAATTGACATTGATTGTTGTCTTTAAGTATGATTTTAGCTGTTGAATTTGGGTCTTTTTCTCATCCTATGATTTAAAACTCTATCCTATTATTTGAAATCATGACTCTTGTATGTTGATAAAGGTTCCTTTTATTTGTATAGGTCTGTAAGACTGTAACTCTTGTTTTAATAAATTAGGATAGATTGTGTTTTGAGTTTTAGAGGTAAACTGGACTCTTGGAGCATTTGGCAGAGGAGCTGTGGGCTATGAGACTGGGTTTGAAGTTGCTGCAAGAGAGAGCAAAGACAGGCTCCTTCTGGTGGCCATACATCAGTAACCTTCCAGAAACCTACAGCGTACCTATTTTCTTTCCTGGAGAGGACATAAAGAACTTACAATATGCTCCTCTTCTGCATCAGGTATTCTTATTCCCAAGTTTAAGGCTGAGATTCTTTCTGTACTAAATATAAAAAGAAAACTTTGAATTTGACCCAAATGCTTAAGCTGAGCATTATTCCATACCCAAGTAATGTGGGATTATATCCTCAACAACATAGGCTCTTCCAGATGCATGCGGTATACACCATTCTTGGGTAAGGATATAGGATATTGTTTCTGGCATGTGTATCTGGATATTCACCAAACGAGCATGTTGTGTTTTGTAAGTTTACCACATAATTAAAAATAAATCTTTTGTGTTGTGGTGTAGTACTCTATGGATACACTATTTTATCCATGAAAATAAAAGTCTAGCTGAACAACAATTATTCTTTTGTGTCCCTGTGTCATTGGACATGGATATTTGATGTGTTTGACGTCTACGTAAACTTGCATAAAGTTACTTTGACTGTATGGAAAAGTGGGAACCAGCAAGATAAATGTAAGGGCTGGAAAAGTCCCTGAAGTTCTTGGTAAACAAGGAGGATAAACCTTCACCCCGGTATCCTTTGTGAATGTGTTGTTGCTCTTGATTTCCTTGAACGGGCTAGTCAAACTGTACATGCCTTTTGAACCGAAGATTGTTTGCCTAAACCACCCCTCAATATATATGGTGCATTTGAAGATGTTTATAGTCTCCTCGCACCAGGTAAACAAGAGATGCCGCTTTCTTCTTGAATTTGAGAAAGAAGTCAAACAAGCACTTGAAAATCTAAAACCAGATGACCATCCTTTTGGAGGCCAAGATGTAGATTCATCGTCTCTAGGATGGGCTATGTCAGCAGTCTCATCCCGGGCTTTCCGATTGCATGGAAAAGAACTCGCAGATGGGACTCACGTCAACGTGCGTATGATGCTACCACTCATTGATATGTGCAATCACAGTTTCAGTCCGAACGCCGAAATTCTTCAGGAAAAAGTTACGGGGAACCCAGAGATGCTAGTAAAGGCAAGTTTATCGTTATCTCTCTCTCTCTCTCTCTCTCTCTCTCTCTCTCTCTAGTGAATTGGAAATCTTGCCAGTTTTTCTGCTTAACTCCTACTGGTGTTGTTCTTAGAACTCCTACTGGTGTTGTTCTTAATGCTTGTTCCACCTCTCATACTGATCACATTGTTTTCTTTGCTCTATGCTCGCCAGGTTGTGGCAGGAACCCAGATCAAACAAGATGAACCCTTAGTACTCAACTACGGTTGTTTGAATAACGATCTTTTCCTTTTAGATTATGGTTTTGTCGTACCGTCAAATCCCTATGACTGTATTGAACTCAAGTATGATGGAGGCCTTTTGGATGCTGCAAGCTCTGCCGCTGGGGTTTCATCTCCTAACTTCTCTTCACCAGCTCCATGGCAGCAGCAGATTTTGTCCCAGCTAAACTTGGATGGACAAGCTCCTCTTCTCAAGGTTTGTTGCTTCCTTGAACATAATCTTATATTTGGTTATGTTGTTTTTTAAAATCTATTTCTTCCTTTTTCAGCTGATTAGTATCTACTTCGCCATGCATACATACCATTGCTCAGCGAAATTCTTTACCTCAAAATTAAGGAAATTCTTATGTATGAAATTTTATCTTGCGATATGACTTCTTTATGAAGTTAATGAACTTTGGAATATAAGCACTTTCGGCATTTGAGACCCAAAACTCTTGAGGCCCTGTTTGATTGGTCGGACTATTAATGTGGAGATATATAGTTCCATAGGAGTTCCTTGTGGTCAATTTGGGCAATTACCAAAACCACATCCCCCAAGGTATGACCAATAGTTCTGCAACTTGTATTAAACGTTGGAAATTAGGTCTCATGGGCATGTAATACAATCCCACGTAGCAATGAAGCAAAAGTCTTCGGCATCTATGATCAACTTGTGGATTATGACTACATAATGTTCACAGATTTCTCACTATCTTCACTTCGGAACCTTAAAATTGTACCCAGCATCAAAATATTGCCTGACCTCTGCTTTTTTTCCCCCTTCTCTATTCTCCCTAAAAGGTGAGCATAGGTGGTCCAGAATTAGTAGATGGCCGATTGTTGGCAGCCCTGAGAGTTCTCCTTTCAAATGACATGGAAAGAGTGCACAAGCATGATTTGAGTGCACTCAAGTCATTATCAGTGGAAGCCCCACTCGGAATATCAACTGAAGTTGCTGCTTTGCATACAGTTATTGCTTTATGTGTAATTGCCCTTGGAAGTTTCCCGACGAAAATAATGGAGGACGAATCCCTACTGAAGCAGAAGGTTTCCGGTTCAACAGAATTAGCTGCCCAGTTCAGAATACAGAAAAAATCTCGGATTGTGGATGTGATGAGAGATCTAACAAGGAGGGCTAAGTCACTCATGTCAAAGGAATCAGTCAGTACTAGCGGTTAAGCTCCCATTTTTGGTGATGGAAGGGTCTATGAGAACACTCTTGATCACTCCAGTATGTCTTAGTGTTGTTGACATGTATGGTTCTTTAGACTTCTATTTTTTGGATTAATGTCATTACATATTTTCCTGCACTCTAGTAGGTTTTTGTTTTTCCTTTTTTGGAGGATATTTCATTCTATTTTATGAAGTATTATTTTTTCATTGCTTATTCTCCTTTTGACTTAGGTGCTGTTTTTGTCAACTTTTGTCTTTTCGCCGACAAAAGTAAAGTTGTTTATTTTATTTGAGTTTTTTAGGCCTTTTATGTAAGGGAAGACTCTAGGGGTTTTTTGGGCAAAAGACACAAAAAAACCCCACAAAGCCCATTAGATGAACGGCACCTATTTTTCATGGACTAAGGTGCGTACATTCGCTACAGGTGCATATCAAATCATTTGACCTCTCTGAAGTTGAATGGTAAAAGTGAAAAACTTGGGTGCAAATAGGGCACCACGTGGTGTCTTTCGGCACATCTGGGCCGTCCAAAAGTGTATTGGACGGTTCGAATTTAGGGAGAGAAATAGGAGAGAGTGAGGTGAGAGAGTGTTTTAATCCTCACCGTACAATACACTTTTGGGAGTGTTTTGGTGTCTTCTGGACGGCTTGGATGTGCCGGAGGGGTACCACGTTGGATGCTACCCTCTCGGCACCCAAGTTTTTCTCGTAAAAGTGTGATGTGTATCCATCGAAATCAAGGGGAAGCCAGATTATGGTTCGCTCTATAACATATCTTGAAAGTATCTTTTAAAATCATTCTATATTATAAAATTCATGAGAGCAAAGAGTCCTACCGGAGGATTATGTGACCTGATTTATTAAAACGAAATCTTCTTTATTAAAACGAAATCTTCTTGGGATATTGGTGAAATAATGTTTGATATGCTCGGGTGATAGAACAGTAATTTTTTTTTCCCCTCATGAGGAAATTGAATGATTTGCCGTGATTATAAAAGCTTTATGCAATATCTTTCGGTCAAGATATAAAATCAAGTGATGCAGGCATTAAAGCGAAAGATTGCTTTAACTCTAAGGTTAATCATTTACCAGGTAAAAAATGGAAGACTCAGAAAGAAAAAAAAAAAAAAAAAAAAACAGGTAGAGGAAAAAGCTCAAAAATTTCCTCTGTGCAAAATCGGAAGGGATGAAACAGAGGCTGCGAACAGAATACATCAAAACTGAGACCACAGTAAATAGAAATTACTCAAAATCCTACATCAAAATATGTACAAGGGAAAGAGAAAAACCCCAAAACGCAAAACGAAGGTTTAAAACAAAAAAAAAAAAACAGAAAATTCCTATCTACAATCCTAAATGGATTTCCATGGCAGTGAAAATCCATGTTATACCATAATAAGACTGTGTTTGGATCACGAACTTTTGCAGAGATCTACCAACTGGCAAGAAAACCATATGAGAAACAAAAGAAATAACATAATCCAAACACAGCCTCTTTTTAACTAGTATTTAGATTGATTCCTACGAGTTGCCAACTAAGATGGGTCTCTCAGCCAATCCCAGAGGCGAGCGAGAGCGCTGCTGCAGCTTCTGGTGGTGGCGGGTGATCTCGCGAAGGACGGGTCTGATCTCCGGCTGATCCAAGGAAGGCTGCTTGATCTTCTCCATTTCTTGCCTGATCTTTCTCACCTGGCTGTGAATTGCTACACCCAGAAACAGGGTATCTTCTTTGCTGCTGTTGTGGTGGTTTTTGTTGTTTTCCATTTCTTGCGGCCTCTGCTTCATATCGCGAATTCCCACGTTGTATGGACAAACTAATGCCCGGTGGCTCTCTGTTTTGTGGGTATAGGTTTTTCAATTGTATGGACTTCTATTTATATATACTTGAAGATGTGTGTGAAAAGGAGATGCAGGTGGTGGTAACGAAAGGGTCTCTCTGCCCCTTTTTTTTTTTCTCTTTTGAGACGACTCTCTTTAGAGCCGTGTAAAGAGCCGAGTGGGGAGATTCCTCTGTTCACACCGAATTGTTCTCAGTGCACCCACAAAGCTTACGTAACACTTTTATCACCATTTTACCCCTAAGTCAAATTATATTCCCTACGTCCCATATTCTTTGTAATGGCTCGAGTCAGATGACCTTCTAACTTTTAGTCTAACCACTTGATGTAAAGGTATAATTCAGGTTATAGTAGCTACTAGCTAGTAGTAGCGGCGGAACCAGGTTTTGATCCTAGGGGGGCCGAACAGAAGATATAAATTTTCGGGTAAATGAAGATATAAATTTTCATTCGAAAAAATAATATTCTTTGTGTTCTCAGATAACATACTCATATATATGTCAATTATTTAGACCCAATGCAACAATATATACGCGAATTTATTTCATTTTTCATTGAATAACTAAAACACACGCATACTTTGTTTATCAAAGTATTTTAAAATATATCATATGCTGATGTAAAATTATTTCAAATTAACATTGATTAATTCATAAAATGAAATAGTATATTATTATACTAATCATACTGAAAATAATATTTTATAATTGTTTATTAAAAAGTTGGTAGGGCCGAGGCCCATCCCGGCCCCACAATAGCTCCGCCCCTAACTGGTAGCATTACCTTATATATATATATAGGAACCCCTTCACATCCAAACCCCTTTTTACGGACCTAACGTCCGGACCTCCACCTTCCCAATATTTTTTTGAAAATCCGAACCGTTAGATGTGTTTAAAACGTGTTTTTAAGGTCCAACGCGAAGATTTGGCAAAAAACAATACCCGGAAGGCCTTGATCGGGGCAGTTTTTCACAAAAACGCTATAAAAACAGTTTTATGAAAAACTGCCCCGATCAAGCCCTTCCGGGTATTTTCTTTTGCCAAATCTTCGCGTTGGACCTTAAAATCACGTTTTAAACACATCTAACGGTTCGGATTTTCAAAAAAATATTGGGAAGGTGGAGGTCCGGACGTTATAAAATCCGGGAGTTTGGATTGGAAGTTTTTTGTATATATATATACTACCCAACATTTTCATATATAGCTGATGTGAACTAAGGAGGATTTCACATCCTTCGTCTCTGTGTAAATTTTCTTTTTTAATTACGAGATGAAACACTTTTGTGTATAATTTTTTTTCCCCTTGATCATTCCCACAACCCCAAAAATGTGTTCAATACTTTTGTACATGTGTTGATGTCTTCACTGTACTAGTATATGATTGGAAAGTGCAAAATAATAATCCACCCAATTGCCAATCACACAGTGACATTCAATACGTTACGAGTATTTTGTATCGTATTTGGTTATTAGACTTTCTCATTTAAATTCTCCGTTGTTACGGGTGGCTAGATATTTTATTGATAAGCAATTATAAAAAAAACAACACATTTATAAAAACATCGCATTTAACACTTTTTCACAAAAAAATAAAAATTCATCAATCATTGGTGACTGGAAAGATTGTTATTCTCAATCCTTTTAAAATTAGCCACGGCGACACCAATCAAACCTCGCATGTATTTGTTGTTGAAAATAATTGTACAGAGCGGTAGACTATTCTTTGTTAGTTGAGATAGACCAGTAGTTTTTTGAGATATTTTCGTGTTAGTTGATCTCCAGTGGATTTTTAATTTTTAATTTTTTTTTTGGGCTAGTTGGTGATTGAATATGTGGATTAACGGACCTAGCTTAAAGCATTAAGTATTGAGTTTGTGGGGGTCAAAGGATTGTAGGATCTGGAGTTGTCAAAGTGGATGGCCAGCCCCAGCCGGCTCCTTTTAGACTGAATGGAGGATTCCTTGATATGACTGCTCTCTCTCTCTCTCTCTCTCTCTCTCTCTCTCTCTCTCTCTATATATATATATATATATATAAGATCGTGAAAATTTGATCCGGAACTATGAATCCCGGATTCGGGATCCTTGACAAGATCGGGACTCTATATATATATATATATATATAGACAAATAGGAAATATTTTAGTTGAGCAGATTTAAATTATGATTTTTTAACACCGTTGTTGACTTTTTGCTGCATTCTCTTGGTACTTGCAAGGATTGTTTTCAGAATATGGGCTTAAAACGATCTGATTTTGGGGTGTTCTGCTAAAGGTATTTTTGGAATAAACTGATTTTTCACTGTTTTTTATGTGATGTATTGTGAAAGAATGACGTGTCTTGATTTTTTTTTTTAAAAACTATTTTTTGTTACTGGAACACCTCCTTAGGCTAATAGGCCGAGTAATTTGTATCTGATTTTAATCTCAAAATCTCACTCAAAGGGTGTTGAGTTGGAATCCCATTCTAACTAACGATTCTTATAGTTCCTGATGGAGAGCTTTCTCCTTGTGTGAGGAACCGCTCACGCTTCTTACCAAAAATCCGTTGCTTCGACAAAACATCAACCCTTATCCGGTGCTTCGGCAAGCTTGTTATTAGATATAGACATGTATATATATTTCATTGATCCCTATCTACTAGGATTTTTTTTTTTTTTTTCAAATTCTGAGCTCTCTTATTGTTTGGACTAATTGAATTTTAAATAGTTGAAAATATAACTGTAATTAGAAAATTTGAGATTATGTCGCTTGGGCTTCTCACGAAAATACCCTTTGCAATAGTTTAAAGTATAGATATAGATGTATGTATGTATCATCTCCCATATTGTTTATTCTTTTTCTTTTTTCAGAATTGAGTCATCCTCAAACACCACTTCCGTTCCTATATATGTATGTAACGTGTGACATGATACCATGACCATATCCATGTGAAAAGTCAATGTAAGCCATGCTAACCGTATTCCCAACTGTATTACCAAAAGAAGCATAAATTATTAGGGTACCTTTTTGACCAAGGGTCAGACTGCCCTAGATAACGCCTAATACTGGTCAGTGCACATGGGCGGATGCAGTAAGAGAAAATCTCACCTTAAGTTCTCATAAAGATTTTTAAATAGGTTGTAGTTAAATTTTAAAATTTTGACCTGCAAAAATTTCGTAAATTGCTCCAACTTGCTTAAGATGCATAGAAAAATCAAGGTTTTTTTTTTTTTTTTCCGAGAGTTGATAGTATTACAAATGAGGTTATCGTACATTATTTTCAAAAATTATAGTAGTAAGTCATTGAGACCAATCGTAAAGCAAATACATACTATATATAACTTGTATATCTACGTTATAGTTAACTTTTTAATTTAGTTACTTCTTTGCCTGAGCAAATAGAAAAAATAACTTGCGTGTAGCTAATTTTTGACTCCGCTAACTTAATATCCCGGCTCCACCGCTATCAGTGCATGAATACTGAGAGAGTCTCTCCCCTCTGAATTACTTAGAATTGACTGCTGGTAATAGGCCCTGACTGATCTGGATAAAATCCCAATTTTTGTGTCATTTTGCACCCACGTGCTTCTCTTCCATCAATTTGGTTAGATGAGTATTTTCTTTTTAATACTTGATCGTATAATCTTTAATGAAAATCAAATACTAATGGGAAAAAAAAGACATAAACGTTTAAGATAGTAAACCCTTTGACATTAAAATCAAACAGAATATATCCTGCAATATCATATCTATACATGGTCAAGGGGGGCTATAAATAAAATGGATCTTTCTAGCGACAACAGCTGATTTTAGAATTTTAATTCAGTATCTCTAGGAGACCATCACGTGATGCCTCAAACGCTTTCTTCACTACACAAATTAAGAACGGGGCTATAAACTTTTATGAGACAATATACTAATTGTGTGGTACAAAAGAGGCCCGTGGCAGTGCGTGCCCCACGAGCATTCAAGTAATTTTTTTCAGTGATGTGGGCATGTGTGTGGTGTGGACGTGGCACTGACCAACCATAAAATGATTAGATTTTAGCAGTTAAGTTTCTTGGGTGGGAGTTGGCTACTGCTGGCAGACTGGCAGTTTTGCGTGAAGCCTCAGGAAAGACCCCGCCACGTGGCAGAGATTTACTTATATATAATTATACGGAGTATTTTATCTTTCCGGTTATCCATTTCGCAGGTCGACTAATTTCAGGGAAACAATCTCACTACCTATTAGAGTGGAGAGTAATTAAAGTCGGAACAAAATTTTGTACGAGCAAACTCTCTAATAAGATAAGATATATTACCATCTAGTATTTCGAGTATGAGACGTACGAGGGAATAAACTCATAATAGCAAATCGTGCTCGGATATTCTCTCTTTCAAACGAATGATATGTAAAATTTTAGATGACGCTATAGAAGTTTGAACACAAAATGCACGCAACCTATACTCATACACAAATATATGTAGACAAATTGACGGGTGTACAGTTTGTCAAAGAAAATCCTGTGTTGGTACGACACCAGATTTTTATGGATTTAAAAACATTTTTAATGTTAAAAGTATTTATCAAAAATTAAATTCTTTCCTGTGTTGCGACTCCACGCATAGCACAGGATTGATGCCAGTAGTTTGTCAAAGAAAATCCCTTGGCACCAATTAAGAATCAATCAAAGCAACAACCTTGGATGCGTGTGGATTTCCTCTCATGCGTCAACGTATTGATGTTGCTAGCGATTCCATCACCCTATCACTTGCATCCAAATGTTACCATATGATTGCTGCTAAGGGCCGTTCCACTATGCTTTTGGTTTTTTTGAGTTGCTGTATGCAGAGCCAGGATTTTAAATTGGCAGAGTCAAAAATTAGATCTACAGGCAAGTTATTTTTTCTATTTGCTCATCCAAATAAGTACTTAACTAAATTATGAAGTTAACTATGACATAGATATACAATGATACACCTATTTGCTTTATAATCGATTGCAATGACTTATTATATTTCGAAAATAATGTACAGTAACCTCATTTGCAATACTATCAACTCTCGAAAAGAAAAAAACTTTGAGAATTCTATGCATTTAATTTAAGAAAGTTGGGGCAATTTATGAAATTTCTAAATTATAAAAAATTCTTGTGAGAAATTAAGGTGACAGAGGTCAAGTGACCCCTCTCGTCTCTTACTGGCATACTGCCTCCACCGATGGCTGTATGTTAGGAGAATGACTTTTTTGGCAAAACATGAAAATGCAAAAAGCCCAATAATCTACTTTAGTGGAATGGAGCTAGCCTAAGTAACACTTCAAATCTAGAATAGTATAATTCGTCTTTTGTCAATGCAAGCGGTGGAGTATTAGTTAAGTTTCAACTGTGAAGCAGATCAATGCACTTTTTGGTTTCAATTCGAGTGAAAAAGATAGAGCGGCATTAATGAAGTTAAAATGTGAAAAAGATAGAGCGGCATTTATTTAGGGCTAGGCATCTTGTTGAGTCGTGTCAATTCAAGTTCGTGTCAGATACCCCTCAACACTAACCGAACCTGTTAAGCAAAACGTATTCTCAGATCGTGTCATATACGTGTTTCGTGTCAGAAATAATCAACCTCAACTCGCTAATTTCGTATCGAGTTCGAGTCTTGTCATAAATTTCCACTAGGGTTGGGCATTGTGTCATGTCGTGGGAAGCTGGGGGGTCACAAATTTCCACTACGACGGGGGCTGGACCACTCTCCGGCGATCAGTCGGATACCTCTCGAGTACTATAAGTGTAAAAAAAAACCAACTTGACCGGATATCGTTAAGTGCCTAATCGGAACACAAATAGATTGAAATGAAATGGAACACAAATGTACATAAACACTGGATCCAAATCAATAAACCCATTTTTTCAATCTATTTGTGTTCCGATTAGGTACTTAACGATATCCGATCAAGTTGATTTTTGGTACACTTATAGTACTAACGGCAAGGGCTATCCGTGAACTCGGATCGCTGAATTTGAATCGCCGCACAACACTTGGCTATGCATCACCCCAGAGTCCCATGTCGTGTCATGTCAATTTGGGTTTATGCCACATAACCCTCAATATTAACCCCGTTAAGCAAAACGTGTTCTAGAGTCATGTCATATAGGTGTTTCGTGTTAGAAATAGTCAACCATAACCTGCTAACTTCATGTCGAATTCGAATCGCTTATCGTGTCGTGTCATAAATTTCCGCTAGGGCATTTAATCGTGAAATCATTTGCAATTTATCCATAAAATTTAATCAAACGTAGCAACAATCTACAAATATAAGTGTCAAATAAAAGAATTAATATTGGATTAGTTTCTTTACAAAACGAAACTTATGATCATTACTAATTATAAGTGCACTGAATGAGGAGAGAAATCTCCACTAATTGAAGAACAGAATCCTCTCCCGTCCTTGAACTGTCCGTCCGGGTCAATTCTGGGCTCTTCCTGGGTTCGTCTTGATGATCCGGACCATTGATATTTTAGACATCATTGAAAATAGTGGTTACGTCAAAATTCATGTCAATCGGATATTGTGTAATGTATTGTCAACGCACATTTATCTTGCCGATAATGTTGTTTTTATCTAGTGTTGTAAATATTTTCTAAACCTATTTTTCTTGAAAAAATGTGTTTGAAACTCCATCAAACGATATTTGATTAACATAAATTAACATGCTAATGCTCCTCAACAAGGTCTAAAATAAAAGATCCCGATCATCAAAACAAACCCGGAAAGGGCCCAAAAATGGCTCGGACAGGACCGTGTTCCAAAATAGAATCCTGGTACTTGTAAATGCATGCCAGCTCTCTTTCTGTTATTGTGGGTGCATGGAGTAGAGTTCAAGTACTCATTATTTAGCATTGTCATTGAAGACAAATTACCTTCTCGTGAAACAGAAGCAATCCATGCAAAGGATTTTTCACCAAACCAAAGAAATGCTTTCCCTATATTGCGTTATCCAATGAATAATTATTGTTGTGATTTCATGATTCCCACGTTATTATAATTACTTTTTTATTCACGTCAAATGATAACATTGTTCTTTCAGTTGCTTAATTTTTATGTATAAAAAGGCCATTATTAATTGGAAGTTCACATGAATGGAGGAAAATATTGAGTGCAAATGATGAAAAATGGAGTTGTAAATTAATTAATTTACAATCACCAATTACCCCAAAAAAAGTGAGGTATAATATTTTGCATGTAAAATGATGCAGCGGAATTCACGAGAGATTAGTTAATGTAATACTCCAAACGAAGATAGGTACTCGAATCCATGAGTGTTCTTGAATCCGCAAGAGAATGAGTGCAAATCTCAGAATCGTTATTGATTGATAAAAAGTTGCAGAAATAAAGAGATTACATGCCATTTTATAGGGAAATTAACTCTAGCAAACACTACCAAAAAATAAGGGTTGTGTTTGGTTTGTAGTTTAGTTTAGTTTTGATGATGTAAGCATGTGTAATGAGTGGAGAGAGATAGAGAGAGAAATGAGGGAAATGATGATGTCAACAAAACTAAACCCCCTAACCGGCCAAGGTATTCTGGAAATTAGAGAAACTACTATAATTGAAAAATAGAAAGAAAAACAAGACTTTACCAATTGGAATCAACTTAAACGAAATTATACGCTAAGAGTAATTCGTAATCTAAATATTTCCTAATATAGCAAAAATACTAAATTGAAGGCCTAAACAAAGGAATTTGGCCAAAATCTACCATTAGTCATGACTTTAGGGTGGTGAGGCATGACCGCATCGGAGTTCTGTTTTATCTTGCCAAATTTGGGCCGATTCAGGGCTTGTCGATAAATTGCCGAATTTGAAAATTTTCAATTAAGAGTTTCTTGGGCCTCCGAGATTTCTACCGGTCCAATTGATCATAGAATTATGTTGCCACTTATTTTACATCGTAAAAAGAAAAAGGGAAAAAGGAGAGGACGAGAAAAAGAAACCCATGGCAATGGACTGCATGTATCCGTAGTCTAAGCTTCAGCCTGTTAAAAATGTACGGTTGGCCCAACTCCACTATGGAATTACCCATTTTGTTAATTTCTTATTTAGGGCTTGGCTTCTATATATACAATTGTCTCAAATAGGCCCGGCTAGTTTTCATACAACTTCAAATAAGCGCAACTAGGGCTGTAAACGAGCCGAATCGAGCCGAGTTTTAAAATGTTCAGGTTCGTTCATTAAGTTTTTAAACGAACTCGAGCTGAGCTCGAACTCAATGAAAATTTGACGAGCCCAATTCGAGCCGAGCTTGCCGAGGTTTGAGTCAAACTCAAACTTGTTCAAGAGCCTTAGCGAGTAAAAAATACTAGATATTTATGATCTCATACAAGTCTAGAATTACAAGTAAATTTTTTATTTTGTACATAAAGAAGCCTATCTATATATAAAATTATAAAAACATATTAAAATTTAAGTTTACAATATATTTATAAGTTTATACATGTACAAGTTATAAAACTTTCATTATGTATATGCGAAAGTTGTACATATTCAAGGTTATATATGAAATTTTTATGAGATATACATATATATTCTAAGTTCGCGAGCCTAATCGAGCCGAATATTGTCAAGTTCAAGTTTGGTTTGTTTATTAAACGAGCCTAAAATTGAGGTTCAGGTTCAGTTTGTTTAGTAACCGAATTGAACTCGAACGAACTTTACAGAGTCGAGCCTCGAATAGTTCACGAACGGCTCAGTTCATTTACAGCCCTAAGCGCAACTAGTTTAAAGGTGAATTTTAAACTGCCTTTCGGGGTGAAAAACCTCAAATCCAACTAAAATTCGAACCCGAGCATTACAGTCCATGAGAAAACATTCCATCCATGGACATATCCAGGAATCTAACTTAGTGGGAACACCTTATCAATCATCATCGTGGAATTTTTTTCCTAGTATTGACTATAAAATTTATAATGCATTCTTTTTAAAAAAAAAAATTTAGAAAATGAGCACACAATCTTAGACAAAAATTTTAGAGTATGGTTTATATTGACATTGAAAAATCTTTAGAATGATCAAGATGATTTTACTGATAACCCTTTTAAAATATTTTCCACGACAGTTAAAAATAAAGAAAATCAAGAGATAAATCTTCAAATAAACAATCAGTTTACAAATCAATATTTATAAATGAGACAATGAAAATTGAAGCACAAAATTAACATGTTAAGGGAAATGCTAACGGGTGCAACATTACATCTGTGTAGGGTATAAAAAAGTACACTTGTGGGTCTCACTTGTACTTTAAAAGTGTATAAATGTATTTTAAAAGTGTACTTTAAAGTACAAGTGAGACCCAATAAATGTACTTTTTTTGTACCCATAACGGGTGTAATGCACCCGTCAAGCAAGACCCTTAAACTCTCAATGCTTTGGCTCTTGTTTTTGTTTTTTTTTTTACTATATCTCACTTGTTTGGCTGTAGCAATAAACGAAAACTCTCACTGCTTTCAACAGACAGATGATGAGCCATCCAGAATAAGGTGAATTCCAGAAGCAGCATCTGACTTGGCTTTCCAATTTTCGAAATAGAAGCCTTGAAAAAAATTATTGGATCATCACTCCACACACTGACTTTTCTTTGGTGACTCCAAATGGTTTATCACAACTTCATTGGATAATCCAGTAGTTGGCACCATTGGATAATCCAGTAGTTGGCACCATGTATTTCTATGTATATCACCGGAGTTCAAACCTCACTAATTATAACCAACACTACTGACTTTAGCCGAGAAAAAAAAAATTCATCAAGCTGTGACTGTGGTAAAATTTTGGAAAGAGGGTAATTTTCTTTTATGGATAGTTGACATGGCAAATTCATGTGGCTAGCGCAGAATAAAAAAAATATATTTCAAATGGTCACACAAATTATTACATCATTCTCAACCGCACATCTTTATGATTTCATGCAGTACTAAATGTGTGGTCTCTACAAGAATATGTGGTGAATAATAGTGTTAGGGTACAATGTAGCGGTGCATTAAAATGATACGCCAAAAACCCAGGAACTACACAATTACGGTCCCGGTTCTACGTATTATTCCCCGAAACATTTGGCAACGCCCAAGTGGTGGTGGTAATAATTTATTAATGGCTAACATAATTTGAGTTACTAAGGATTATATTAAAAAATGAATAGCATAAGATATAAACAGGTCATATCGAGCACCTATATATACTATGAGAATTCTTAACGCATTTTTCATTCGAACACGTACGTGGATGCCGAGATTTTCTAACTCACCGTGAACATCTGTATAACCAAAGTCGTGATGGTTAAATGTGAACAATCGATATGAAATGAATTTTATGAAACTAATTACGAAACGTAACGGTGTACAAATTAAGTAAAATCAGAAATGAAATGTATTTTACGTTGTACACGCATATTTGGTTATAATAAGTGATCATTTTGGTGAGATGCAGTAAGAAATATTATTGTATGTATCGTTTCCCAAAGTGCATGTATGGAAAATTCTATTAATTCTGTGGTGCATGGATGTGAAAAGTATACACCGGAATAAAGAGGAGCGCAAATAAATTGACTATTCTTGAGATAATATTCCAAATCAATCTCATTGTTTATATGAATGTGGGTGAGACCAAGGAGGGAGTCAGGGGGGACAAGTGGTGGCGGCCGCCACCACAAGGTTTTCAAAAAATACAATTATTACATAGAAAATAGATTTTTATCTCGAAATTATATAGACTCGTCACCACTAGATTTTTATGTTACTATAGTTTTTCATAGAGTGGATGAATATTCGTATTGCAGTTTGTCTTTTAATTTTTAAGTACATATTTTCGCCACCACAAAGGTAAAATCCCGGCTCCGTCCATGGGTGAGACAAAGAGAGAACAAGTAAGAGAGACAGTAGTCCACATTCAGGTGCTATTTGTGAAAGGACAGAAACCACCCATTATTTGGATATTGGAAGACTCTGCAGTCATTGGATATCATAAAAATAGTACTAAAAACATCTCAATTCATTTTATAGGTAGCTATGTATTAGGGATAGAGCTCCTGCCTAGTTTTTTATGGTCCCGTCCGGTCTAGTTTTTGGTCATTGTCGGCTCCTCCTAGGCCGAAAACAATGATTGAAATCGTTCATTTTTAGTAGTTTGTCGAGTATGTAACGTACACAAAAATTGGCTTCATCGGAAATTGATAAATATATGACAAAACAGATTTGTACAACAAAGAATAATTTGAAACTTAAATTATCTATTTTTTCCCTATAGAGTACATATCTGTTTTTTTTCATGCATTTATCGATGTTCGATTAAGCTTATTTTTTGCGCAAATGATAGACTTGGCGTGTTGTACAAAATGAACAATTCCGATCACTTTTTGGGCCCACAATGCCCCAAAATTGGACGGGACTCAATCACAAAAAAATCTAGACAGGAGCTCTGGATTGGTAAAGGCTAACTGTTAAGTAACAAGGCTCATCTTTCCTTCGGCGACGGGCTACTTCGGCGTTCGGTGTGCGTTGTCTTTGGCGGCTGACTATTTGGGTTAGAGTTTGGTCTCTTTTGGGGCTTTGATGTTGTATCTGGTTTGCTCTTATGGGCTTGGCCATGGGTGATGGTTTTATTGTTGTATCTGCCAGAATGAATCAAATCTCCACCGACTCCACCTATATAGATCTACAATATTCTATGGTTGCCAGATTGGCTCTTGTTCACATAATCACATGAATTCTATAATATGTTCTTTGCCTTTGGGATTTGGCCCATTTGGGAAACTGTGATTTGTTATTTTCTTATGTATATATAATATATTATATGTAATAGATTATAGATACATGTGTGTGCTTCAGCCTTCAGTGCTTGTGTATTTCGAAATATTATATAGGTAAATGGTAATAGGTTGTGTTGACAGTAAATGGTAATAGGTTGTGTCCATTGTGCTTATCTGGTATTGTGGTTGACTGGTTGTGTTGAATTCAGATAATATGGACAAGTTTGTGATAAGGAAACCATCAATTGTGCAAGGTTCATCTCCGCTAGTCCTATTGAGGAAAATTGTAGGAAGAAAATTCGTATCGATTTGAGTAACCTTCCCTCGGATCCAGGACTTAGAGAAAAAATCTCAACTTATCATCCTAATGATCAAGAGGCAATAAGAAGATTTTATTTGCAAAAAGGTCCTTGTCAACCAGCTAGCCACAACTTCCCATCCCGATTGATTGGTGGAGTGTCCCGTCGCTTTGTTCCTTCTTGGTTTGAAAAATATAAAAATTGGTTGGAGTATAGCATTGACAAGGATGCTGAAATAGCTTTATTTTGTGGCAAACATGATATTCTTATGCCAAACATGGAGGATGTGAATGTTGTTCCCGGGAGACCACGACGCAAAGCCCCACAAGTTACAATTTTACATCATTACCGTGTTGAGCTATTTTGCATAGTCATAGATATACAACTTCAAGAGCTAAACAACCGTTTTACGGAGGTAAATACCGAGTTGCTTATTTGTGTGGCTTGTTTGAATCCTAGTCACTCATTTTGCTCTTTTGATAAGGAGAGGTTGATTTGTCTTGCTAAGTTCTATCTGTCTGATTTTTCTCCTCTACAACTCATGATGCTTGATGATCAACTTGAGAACTACATTGTTGATGTGCGCTCGTGTGATGCTTTAATGGAAGTAATTGGGCTTGGTGACCTTTCTAAAAAGTTGGTGGAAACAAAGAGAGATGTCATATATCCACTAGTATACTTGCTTGTGAAGTTGGCATTGCTTTTGCCCATCGCGACTGCAACGGTAGAAAGAGCATTTTCAGCGATGAAATATGTGAAGAGCAGATTATGCAGTCGAATGGGAGACCAATGGTTGAATGATCGCTTGGTGGCATACATTGAAAAGGAAGTATTTGACAGTGTTGACCTAGAAACCATTATGCAAAGATTCTAGAACTTAAGACCGCGTCAAATGCAGTTATAGAAGCTTTTGTAGCATTTTTTTTTTTTTTGGTGAAAACTAAAGATAGTGAATATTAATATATGCATTTTGAAGATATCTTTTGTTTATTGGGTTGACCTTCAAATGTGATTTTTGTTGGTAAAAGTATTTGATATTTATGAATGTCGACCCCACTCCACCGGACTCTTGGAGTCGCCACTGGTATCTGGTGTGGCTCTCCTTTGAGTCGAGGCCTTTAGGTGTTGGGCTTCGGCCCGTTGGGTGTTTCCGGGGTTGGCTTCTTGCTAACCTTGGTTTTAGGTCTCGGATGGGCATGCGTTGTCATCTTTCCTTGCCCTTTTAGTCTTTGCATTTCCTTTAAAGATTAATAAAACTTTTTCCCTTCAAAAAAAAAAAAGTAACAAGGGTCATGGGTTGAGTAGAGCATGATGGCAGTATGGAGCTATTCGTTCCCAATTCATATGGAAAACCCGAAAATTGTGGATTGTTTTTCCCAACGGAGGGCTTCAGATGGGTATTTGTAATCTTTTGGGCTACTTCTGTGTTATTAGAAAAGAAAAAAGGGAGAACTGTTCCACAGGGTTCATAATTTCGACTTTCACTGCCAGTAGAAACAATAGTTTCGGGTTAGATCGTCAACGTGAAAAACCCAAGATTAGCCTAACTACTCGTAAGCAAACCTAAATATACTGTTCTTGGAGGAAAAAAAAAAAGTGTCTGAGATTAATTAGATTGGTTGGCTGTGTGGGAGAGCCATTTTTCCACTGCACGTGAGTAAGACCATTTCAACAGTGACGCCAACCTGTTTTCCTGTAACCGTGGACATTGCTAGTTGTTTTCATCTTTTTTGATACTGTAACGATTTCTCCACTTCTGTACACGCCGTTATGTTCAGATATATAACGGATTAATTTTGGATTAATTTTGGTTTTATTAAAAAAATTTGAGTTTTGACCATAATTTTATACTTGTTAGATTCGTCTAGTTGAGAGGAATCCAGAAACCACAAAATCTTGATGCAAAACTAACAAATGCAATTTTTTTTGAATAAAGACAAAATGAATAATCCAATAATCCGTATTATGGATTATTTGCCAAAGGAGCCCAGGTGAATTCCAGAGGCAGCATTGGACTTGGCTTTCCAATTTTCGAAATAGAAGCCTTGAAGAAAATTATTGGATCATCACTCCACACATAGACTTTTCTTTGGTCGCTCCAAATGCTTTATCAGTTATCACAACTTCATTAGATAGTCTCCAGGAGTTTGCACCATGTATTTCTATGCATATTACTGGAATTCAAACCTCACTAATTATAATCAACACTACCGACTTTAGCCGAAGAAAAAAAAAATTCATCAAGCTGTGACTGTGTTAAAATTTTGGAAAGAAGTTAATTTTCTTGTATGACATGGCAGAGTAAAAAAAAAAAGTATTTCAAATGGTCACAAATTATTACTCCTACATCATTCTCAACCGCACATTTTTATGGGTTCTTGCAGTACTAAATGTGTGGTCCCTACAGAAATACGTGGTGAATAATATTGTTAGGGTACAACGTGGCAGTGCTTCAAAAACTATTGCTAAACACCGAGAGACTACACAATTACGTACGGCCCCGTTGCTACGTAATATTCCTCGAATGAATAACGAACGTGCTCTCTAAAGAGCAACGCCCAAGTAGCGGTGGTATTAATTTATTCAAGTCACTGGTGTGTTTGGAACTTGAGAAAAGTGAGGGAAAAGAAAGGAAAATTAAATTTTTCCCCTCCTCTTCTTTGGTTTGGAGAGAAAGAAGAGAGAAAATAAAAAAATCTAAGTATTGTGAATAGTGAAATTTTCCACCGACTTTTCTCTCGCTTTCCTCTCATTTTATTTTCTCTTCTTTTCCTTCTCTTCCACATGTTCCAAACAAACCTTTTGGTGATCATATTGTCCTAAATAATATTCTCGGGTTTATTCGTACTTTTAAGATATCCTAAACAATATTCTCTTCTTTTATGTATTTTGCGTTGTACACGCATATTTGGTTATAATAAAGTGATCATTTTGGTGAGATGCAGTAAGAAATATTATTGTATGTATCGTTTCCCAAAGTGCATGTACGGAAAATTCTATTAATTCTGTGGTGCATGGATGTGAAAAGTATACACCGGAATAAAAAGGAGCGCAAATAAATTGACTTTTTTTTTTTTTGTGGGTAAATAAGCGTGAAATTAAAAGAGGGTAAGCGAATGTACAGCTTACAAGGGGCATACCCCAGGAAGGACAAAAGAAAAGAAAAAGGAAAAGAAAAATTGCAAGAACTTAGGTGGGATGGCCATAAAGGCAACAAGTGGGATACGTAAAGGGATAATTACCAAGGTACAATGATAACATTGATATGCAACATAGTAGTGGTGCTCCAAATGAACACTAAAGTTATGAACCAAGAAGTGTATCAAACATAGGAGGTGTTAGAACTCCTCTCTTTTGTTGAGAAGACCTTTGCCAAGCAATTTTGGCGGCTTTCTTTTGTTGTTTTTTTACCCTCTAAATGTTGGTATGTCATCTTGAAAGAATTCAAAATGGCTTGCGACTGGAGTGGAAGGACTCTCACACTCGGTCATCTCCTCATAGTTTATATCACTAATCCCAAGGGGGTCAGCCTTTGAATGTTCCTCATCGGGAGAAGTGGTAATTTCTGGAGACATCTCACTTGGATGAACTTCTTGCAAGAAGACATGGAAGGAATTGGATAACAGGGTGCCTTTCATATAGAATCAGTCTTCTTATAGTTGGGCTTAAATTGACTATTCTTGATATATAATTTTCCAAATCAATCTAATTGTTTACGGTAATTCCTTCCGCACCGACAGAAAATGCACCGACGGCGTCGCGGACGCCGTTGTGGGTCCCAAACGGTTGATCCGAGCCGTTCATCCTTCTCAAAATCGAATTCCGAGTGGGCTCCCGTGCGAATCGAGGTAATCGGACGGCTGTATGAGCTCGATCCAAAATCACCCCATTTCGATCCAAAAATTTTCAATGAAATGGGGGTGATTTTGGATCGAGCTCATACAGCCGTCCGATTGCATCGATTCCCGCGAGAGCCCACTCGGAATTCGATTTTGAGAAGGATGAACGGCTCGGATCGACCGGTTAAGACCCACAACGGCATCCGCGACGCCGTCGGTACGCCGTCGGTGCACCACAGTCTGTACACGTAGCAGCGTTCAATTGTTTATATGAATGTGGGTGAGACAAAGAGAGAACAAGTAGTGAGAGAGACACATTCAGACGCTATTTGTGAAAGGACAGAAACCACTCATTATTTGGATATTGGAAGACTCCGCAGTCATTGTATATCATAAAAATAGTACTAAAAACTTAAATTGATAAATATATGACAAAACAGATTTGTACAACAAAGAATAATTTGAAACTTAAATTGTCTATTTTTTCCCTATACAGTACAGATCTGTTTTTTTCATGCATTTATCGATGTTTGATTAAGCTTTTTTTTGCGCGAATAACAGACTTGGCGTGCTGTACAAAATGAACAATTCCGATCACTTTTATGGGCCCACAAAATTGGACCGGACTCAAACACAAAAAAATCTGGACAGGAGCTCTGGATTGGTAAAGGCTAACTGTTAAGTAACAAGGCTCATGGGTTGAGTAGAGCATGATGGCAGTATGGAGCTATTCGTTCCCAATTCATATGGAAAACCCGAAAATTGTGGATTGTTTTTTCCAATGGAGGGCTTCAGATGGGTATTCAGAATCTTTTGGGCTACTTCTGTGTTATTAGAAAAGAAAAAAGGGAGAGCTGTTCCATAGGGTTCATAATTTCGACTTTCACTGCCAGTAGAAACAATAGTTTCGGGTTAGATCGTCAACGTGAAAAACCCAAGATTAGCCTAACTACGCGTAAGCAAACCTAAATATACTGTTCTTGGAGAAAGAAAAAAAAAAGTCTGAGATTAATTAGATTGGTTGGCAGTGTGGGAGAGCCATTTTTCCACTGCACGTGAGTAAGACCATTTCAACAGTGGCGCCAACCTGTTTTCCTGTAACCGTGGACATTGCTAGTTGTTTTCATCTTTTTTGATACTGTAACGATTTCTCCACTTCTGTACACGCCGTTATGTTCGGATATATACATTTTTTGTGTGTATTTATATTTTGCATTGTGCCTCGACGACGATTTTCGTAATTTCACTTCATAAATTAGACTGAAATCTTATATACTTGAAGAAGCTCCCAAATTACTTTCATGTTTTCTACGCTGAGGCTGTGTTTGGATGACAGATATGTTAGGGGGAAATGACAATGTGATTCCGAAATTCTAACATTCATATATTTGGGAAGAGTGAGAATGAGATTACCGATCTCCCAAATCAGGAGGAATCACATTTCTGAATAGAGGAGGAATCTGAACTCTCCCACCCTCCATGGGAATTTTGAATTCCTAGCTCAATCCATATCAAAATGAAGTGTTGTTTTTTTTTTTTTGCCATTCGATATACATCAGTGGGGGGTTAGCGGGGGAGTTAGTGAGTTAGTGTAGAGGGGGGTCTAGAAGCTATCCATAGCCCTAAACCCCAAATGCCTCTACCGAGACTCGAACCCTGGTCTCCCTTGTGGGAGAACCAGGAGATCACCGCTAGGCTAGAAGCCCTTGGTAGGAATCACATTGCTGAATAGAGAAGGAATCTAAACTCTCCCACCCACCATGGGAATTTTAAATTCTTGGCTCAATCCATATCAAAATGAAGTGTTTTGGCTTTAGTAATTTTCAAAATAAATGATTCCTAGAGAAGATTACTGAATTAGTCCAAACGTTGAATAGAATTACTCCTTGTATTGAATTACTAAGAATTTGATTCATTAACTCAGCATCCCTCGGCGACTCAGTGGTACGACTCAGTGGGGTGACTCAGTGGGTAGAATCAGTCTGGTAGCTTTGTGTTTTGTTGGGTTTCGTTTTAGCTGTTTTTTTCTGTTTTTTATTTTTCTGTTTTGTTGATTACATCTGTGCGTTATTGTTCAATGGTTTGAGCCGGGTGTCCGTTGGATTCTCTACTGCTAGCCTTTGATAGGATTCATAGTCCCGTCCCGTAGGTGTTGGGTCTGCTCCGGCAGGTGTGTCTGAGTGCCGGTAGCCCTTGAAAGCTAAATCATGCCGTGCTCATTTCAATTGTTAGTGGTTTTGGTTTTCTTTCCTGTCATTTGATGTAATCGTTGCCGGATGGCGCTGATATGAAATTCTTGACTTGCTTTCAAAAACACTGAATAATTTTAGAAAAGACAATCTTTGGGTTGAGATTTTTTAAAATCTTTTTCAGTTTCAGTCTTTAATTTATAATACACTTATAATCGATCGACTCGAGTCCCTGTAGATCAAGCCCCCTCCATGCTATACGATGTAATGCTCATCTGAGTCGTTTATCTCCGCAATCGATAGTTTAGATTTGTAGAAACACTCTTATCGGTAAAAGTTTAATTTTATGTATATGTTTCAGTTACGATTCTTCAGCATAGTTCCAAGTAATTTAACAAAAAATATTTAAAAAAAAAGAATAAAAAAATCGTTGACGTGGTCTTCCTCTAAAACGACGGAATCAACGCGTCGGTTAGTCCACGTCGGTTCAGAATAAGCATATCACCACCGCCTCCGTCCAAATATAAACGTAACGTAAACGGTAATCACCACCTACCGGCCCGCCCACCTTTTTGGTTATCTTCCCCAAAATTTCTCCCCTCTATTTTAAATCCTCCCCGTCAACATTTTCCTCCTTTCTTATCCAATAGTATTCCATCTACTTTCTCTCTCTATATATTCCCAGTCCCAGTGCTGCATGTTCTCTTATACACAGGCTCTCTCTCTCTCTCTCTCTCTCTCTCTCTCTCTCTAGATCTCTTGTGAGAATGGTGCTTTTTGTATCTCGTACCGGAAGGCATTCGCAGAGATATAACAAAGACCGTCGCCTCGTTGTAGGGTAAGAGTTTTTAACAAATGCAAATCATTAAATGCAACAACCGGACAATCCAAATCCAGATTTGAACTGTCTCGTTCGTTCAGTCTAAATTTCGCGTGCTTTTAAAATCCGTATTCATTTTTGGATGTTTGAATTATATATATGCAGGTGCATACCATATAGGTACAGAGACAATGAATTAGAAGTTCTTATGATCAGTTCACAAAAAGGTCAAGCAATGCTGTTCCCCAAGGTAATTAAATTCCATTTTACATATTCCTATTTATTTCCCTCTGTTTTTTGAATGAATTAAGCAGTAATGTGGGGCTGGTATATCTTCAGGGGGGTTGGGAACTTGATGAGTCTATTAAAGAAGCAGCTTTGCGAGAGACCCTTGAAGAAGCCGGGGTTGTTGGCAATATTGAAGATCAGGTAATAATTATGTCTTTGATTCCATTCATTATATACAGTACATTATATATACACGCATCAGGGCAGGCCCAAGGGTTTTTAGTGCCCATGGCCTAATCTAAAGATCGGGCCTTTTTTGTTTTTCATATTGGGATATAAAGACCCCTCCTCCCGCCTAGTAGTAAAAATTATAGGGGTGCCCCTATTTTTTGGTTTTTTTAAATGCCCAAGGCCTCTCTTTAACCTAATTATTAGCCTGGATTAGAGGATGCAAAAGAGAGAGAAAAAAAAAAAAAAACAGATTCTTCTTAGTAATTGTATTGGTTCAGTATATGAATACTCTGTGATTTGTACGTATTTGCAGGATGAATTGGGTAAATGGAGTTTTCAAAGCAAAAGCCGAGAGATATATCATGAAGGTCGAATGTTCGCTTTGCTTGTAACCGAACAACACGACGTATGGCCGGAGAAAAATCTCCGTCAAAGACTATGGGTAAGCAAAATGATCAATTCCTAAGTTGTAATGTTACAGACACAGGAAAACTACTCTTAGGTTACTAAATATTGACATTAACACATCTCTTGCTGTCCAAAAAAAATTTCGGCGGTCTGAATTTGAAAAACTTTTTGACCAGTAAGAGTACTCTTACGTACCGGTCAAAAAGAGTATTTTAAATCCTCACAATCTATTGCTGAAACGAACGGTTGAGATTTATCTACTTTTGTTTGTACCTGTAGCATCCTTGTAAAATCTATACCAAGTACCCATTTCAGCTCATTTCATCACAAAACACACATATGGCGGTGGCTCATAGTAAATTTAAGTTTAAATTCAGTTTTTTTTTTTCAAACAAAAGTAAATTACAATAAATGTTTGCATAATTTTCCTTACAAATGTTTTATTGTGCAGATGAATGTGGATGATGCTAGAGAGGTTTGTAAGAATTTGTGGATGAAGGAAGCCTTAGATAAGTTAGTTGATCGGCTCACATCTCAGGCGCAGCTGCACACGGAGGAATGAGACCGGCATGATGCACCTGATGATGATAAGTCTAATAAGAAATCATGCATGCTTTTCAGTTGTACATAGAATTCCAAGTAACTTCACATCAGTACCGTAGAATCACTCGATCGATGTCCATGTATCTTCCCAAAATTAGCTCCTCAAAGGACTGCTTAGGGAAGAAGCATTAGTACAGAAAAAACGGCCCGAATTACGACGACATCGAATCGTGAAGTGTACGCTTTCAGTGTATTTTGTTCGAGAATAGTTATGGGTGTGCTTGTGTCATCTTGTAGTAGTCTAGAGTGTTCTGCACGGATTTGGACATAATGTGCTTAGAATCCTGATGCAATTGGATCCCCATCATCACTAGGAGGGAGTCACTGATTTAATTTGCGATCAAGTCTGCACTTTTGTTGGGTTTCTTCTACCCTTCCTTTGTTTCGGTTGGCACATCAATGGCACAATAATATATCTGGATTGGTTTACGTCACCATCAGGGGCGGACCGAGGGGTGCATACAGAATCCGGACTTCCGCACACTTTTCAATTATCCCATTATTTCTGTCATATTTTAGATTTTGTTTGAAAAAATTATGATGACATGTCCCTTTAAAATTGTGCTATTAGTGTATGGATGATATTTTTATTAATTTATGAGTCGATCTGATTTGATCCTCCCTCATCAAGAATCTTGCATCTGCCGGTCACAATAAGGTTTCAACAATGCCTTATCGCCCTGTTTGTTAGAGTGATACGTATATAAGGGAGAAAAGAGGATATAATAAAAGGGGGATATGGAGGTGGATATGGAGGTGGATATGGTTGGAGGGGTATTATTTTAGAAGTGAAGATAAAAAATTACTTCGTTTGTTTTGTTTTTTTAGAAGGGGATATAGAGGAGTGGATAATGAACAATGGTGTTCTATTTTGCCCCCAAACAAAAAAACAAATCCCTTTCAACAAACAAACCATTGTCGAGAAAAACAAACAAATAATTTTGCATTATTTTCCTCCCTCTCCCAACCGAACCAGTACCAATAGATATTTCTCTCTCTCTCTCTCTCTCTCTCTCTCTCTCTCTCAACACAAAAACCAACTGAAACCCACCTCCAATTATTCACAATTTTAGCTAAACCAAACCCACTCACAGAAATCAAAAACCAAAAACTAAAAATCTCACTCATTAGTGGAAATTGAAATTGCTCTAAAATTACCAAACCCTTAAGCAAGTGATTAAATGGAAAGAATGCAGATTTGAAAAACAAGTGGTGGTGGGTCAAGGTGCAATCTCTAGATCTGCAGTTTATAGCCAACCATGACTCTTTCTCTCTCCCCCTCTCCCTCTCTCTCTCTCTGAAATGGATTAATCAACAACAGATTTCAGCCAAATTCCACTGATACAATACTTTTTCCGGCGTTGGCGTTTGTGACCCGTGATCATCAATCTCTCTCGGTCTCTCTCTGAAAAAACAATGCAGAAGATTAATGCAAGAAAGTGGTGGGGCTAGCTGGGGTTTTTTGGTAATAAATGGCCAGATATGTTATAGACAGGGCAGGGGGTGTCTAACATTTATCCTTCTGCAATGGGATATGGATATCCTGGGAAAAAAATATCCGAGTGGAAAAAACCAAACAAACACAGTATATATCGCACCCGGATTTCTATATCCGGGCAAGGGCTATATCCGGCTCCCATTTCCCTCTACCAAACAGGCCGTATAGTCTTTTAGCCACACATAAACTAACACATACCCAACCAAAAAAAACAACAACTATATGAGTACTTGTTTTTAATTTGAGTTTTACAAAACCTAAATCAGGGGGTAATCCGACCAAGTCCGGAGACCATGCTTTTTGCCCAAAACGACGTTGTTTTGGGCATTTTCTTGATACACCTCCAAAGCTTTCAAGGGCCCTATTTAGAGAGTTAATTTCCCAAAGTATCTAAGCCCAATGCCTAAACCCTAAACCCAAAGTGCCTAAACCAAAAATACTCTACCTCAAAGAGCTTAAATCCCCTAAAATTGAACACTACAATTAACTCTTCAAACAGGGTCATTTGGAAGCTTTGGAGGTGTTCCAAGAAAATGCCCTAACGATGTCGTTTTGGGCGAAAAGGAGGGTTCCCGATCTCATCCGATCATATCGGCATTGTTCGTTTCCCTGTTTAGTTTTAGTTTTAGTTTTGATGACATCTTCATTATTCTCTCTGTCTCTCTCCACTCATTACACCTGCTGACATCATCAAAACAAAACTAAACTAAACTATCTAGCTAACCAAACAAAGCCATCATGTTTCTTATATCTATCCAACGCCAAAACTGTAATTGGATAGGAATCAAATGTGTAAATATAGTACCAGGCTTGACCAGGGAGGTCAACTGATCGTGGGGTTCACATGTTCTATGTCTTTAGTTGTATTTTGATAAGGGGCAGAGCCAGAATCTTGGATGGTGAAGTTAAAGTTGTATTTTGATGAAGGGCAGAACCAGAATCATGGATGGTGAGGTTAAACCAAAAGTAATATAATTGCTTGTATTTTTCAGTTGATAACAAAAAGATTAGAAGTTAGAAAACTCCAAACTCAATTCTTTCATTAGAGGCAGTATATTTAAAAGCAAAAAAGTGCTATATATTAATATCAAAAAGCAAATTTGATTTTTCAATAATAAAAAACTTCCATTTTCTTTTTACAATGAAATGGTTCTCAAAAATCAACATTACAATATACTTTCGATTTCCAAAAATAACAACTTTACTGTAAACTTTAATTCTACTATGACACTAAATGCAACGCCGCGAACAAAATCACCACATAAGCTTTCTTTCTCGAAAGCACAATAATTTGGAAGAACAAATTAAAACGTAACTATGATCTACAAATTGTCAATCAAATGTAAAAGCTTGGGGTTTTATTTATGCCTTATATGCTCACGAAGAGGTTGTTAATTTGAACGGAATATTAATTAGGGATAATCTAAGTTAGGATTTCTTTTGACTGAGTATTATATTTTTTTTCGTCCTGTTTAATTGATACTGCACCACATATAGCTAGAGTTTCTATTTTAAGAAAATATTTGACAGCCCAAAGCAAAAGTTTTGTTCTCCCTTGCTTAGGATTGATACTGGCAGGTAGGGGTGTAGACGAGCCCATAAGTTCTCACGAGAAAAAAGTCGAATTTCGAGTTTGCTGTTCAGAACCAGCCCTTAACAAAGTCGAGTCGGGATAATTTACTTAACGAGTGATCCTATATAAACAACCCGAGCTTTTGCTCGAGTTTAACTTTACCTAGCCGCTCCTTTAATAAACGAGCCTAAAACTCTAGCTTGAGCTCCGCTTGATCACTAAACGAGCTGAGCTTTGCCCTTGTCTTGCCTTCACGAGCCGAGCCACGAGCTGCTTGCTCAGTTCGTTTACAGCCCTACCGACAGGAACAACAAGAAAAAAGAGGGCATCAAGACGTGTGTGAATTGAATAGAAGCAACCTCCAACAACTTCATTTACTCCATTAGTTATACACTATTAAATTGTCACCTGTTTTCTTTGAAGGGGGGCTATGTATTGACAACTACTGGGGCGTGCTGCAAGAGTAATTATTCAATGATCTAGTGACGGTGCCCAACACCCTTATGTACTCCACATTCTCGTAGAATTCATACACTTAGTACTGCAAGTTATAGAAACACGTACGTGGTCAATAGAGTGTTACGGAACCACGTGACAGTTCCCCAATACCACTAGATAGTTTTTCGTGCTATAAACAACCAGCGTGCCGATTTCAAAATGATTATCATTTGAACAAAGAAAACGACTGTAAACAAAACATAAGAGACAAAAATACGAATTCGAAGACTAGAGATATATCTAGATTGATGCTCTCATATGTGTGTAGTATATTTTAAATTGGAAAGATTCTTAAGTGCCGCAATTTCCTTCTCCTTTCCAACAAGCGCCAAGAAAGACGACTCTAACTTACCTTTCTGATGTGGAAAATTATTGCATTACATGCGCACCACAGACAAGACAATGTTTTCTTAGAATTCTATCCTTACACCTAAGGAAAGCAATCGATAAGAAGTGTACTCCACAAATCCATCTGTGCACCGTCAGTGCATAGTCATCGGAGTCCGTAACATTTTGGAAGGTAATGGACGTGTTTGCTTGACTTTAATTAGGCCCCATTTATCTGTATGGTTTTTAAAAGTATATATGGGATGGGATGTAATATTTCTGATCCCTTTATTATTAACTCGATGATGGGATCGGAACCGATGTATATTTATCTATGATTTTAAGAACCTAACTCGGTTTGTTATGTAGTTCAAATTATTTATCCGGATCATGCCAGAAAGAAACTTTATTAACATTTTATGGATGGAACAAATTATTTGTTCGGATTGATCGGATTGGCGGATCGGATGATTATACAACCCTATCTCGATGTATCTATTTATCTCATGTTGCTATATAGTACTTCTTTGCTATTAGTAGTTCAATTTTTTTTTTCTATCGACGAAAGAAACTTTATTAACTTTTAAAAACAAATTACAAAGATTATAATAAAGATATTATTTTCGTTAAATGTCAAATCAATTGATATATGGATGGAGAATAACTTGTGAAAAAATAATACCTATCATAGTAGAAACTTAGAGTAGCTCGGTCAATTTGCAGTCAAACAATTTTTAAAATTTCATTACCACAAAACGACCAAAGATGCAAAAAAAAATAGAATAAAAAGACATTAATGTGAGTGGATCCCATGTAGATAGGCTTTTAGCATGCAAACAATCTTTTGATAGCGACCAAGTGGGGCAGTCGGATCGAAAAAAGTGAAAATAATGTGGTTGTATGGGGCCCATGTATCTTCGTTGCAACTTCCCAGTGTTCCCAGCCCCATCTCATACGAAAGGATAAAGATATGGGTACCGAACAAAGGGTACCGAGAATGAACCGATAGCACACGGGGATTCACTTTTGGGTTTCACACGAGTGATCCAAACCGTTTCGTTCCAACCAAAAAAAATTTTGGTTGGAACGGTGGGACTTTGGTTGGAGCATTTCCAACCGTCCGATTGACCTGAAATTTGGTGGGGGCCCTCGGAAAAATGTTAAAACGATGAATTCGGATGTTCGAATCACAAAAGTGGGTGTGTGCGTATCGGTTCATTCAAAAGTACCCTAACTTCTGTACGCGTAGTGCTAACTTCTGTACGCGTAGTGCTATCCCATACGAAACTTGCACAATCATTAAAAAATTAGTAGTCTATTTTGTCTGTTTCTTTGCTAATTTCTGTGGTGATGAAGTCTAATTAATTTTAATTTAGGGAAAAAAGTGAAAATAATGTGGTTGTATGGGGCCATGTATCTTCGTTGCAACTTCCCAAGAAAGTCCGGATGCTTTCTCGATAAATTCTTTTTTTTTTATCGACCAGAAATATTCCCTTCTTTTTTTTTTATTTGAATACGGCGAGAGATCCATATGGGTGCGTGTAAGAAATTACATAATGTGGCCTACATGTTACATTTAATTTATTAATTGAAGTTATGAGTGATAAATAATAAATTGTCCAGTTATTTGGTGTTTAATTATGAAAATGTGTCTTATGATAAAAAGATACATTATATGTGAAAGAGTATTATACTTATTGGACACAGGTATATACATCAAGAGGCATATCCATTAGGAATAGATACGTGATCAAGAGATATACCCATATACAAAGACATATTTAATTTGGAGACAAGTTTTTTCTTGATGGTATAAAATGCGTTGCATATATTTATCCATTAGGACAAGGAGATTTTGTAATCCTTCCTGATTGCGTTGGATTAATTGATACTTGAGGATCATTAAATTGGAGGATATGGTGTTTAATTATAAAATGTGTCTTATGATAAAAAAATACATTATAGAATGAAAACTATAAGAGTTTTTAAAAAACACGCATAATCGAAGGGAGCATTTAAATTGGGACTGAGGGAGTAACTCTTAAATCTTGTTTTCTTGTGCCTATTTATTTATGTCTAAAATTCGTTTATCTTTATTGTTCGTGTAGACATGTATTTAAGTTGTACAATTGGACGCATAAGCTCAATACTATAATAGAAACACACTAATATTCTCTTGATCTCTTTTTCTCTAGTTCTAGGAGAGAAACTAGAGAAATAATAGGCGCAATTAAGAAGAAATCGCAGTTTGAAACTCTTGACGAACATAGACAAAGGTGGCCTAAATATTTTTGGAACTTTAGATGAAATTTAAAACGGGTTTCTAATGACTAAATACTACTACTAGTTTACTTATATTTATGCTTCTATATTGTCATTTCTTTGAAAATTATTTAATTCACTTTGCATTTATTATATATGATTATTTATTTATGTATTTAAATTGCATTAGAAGAATTTCAAAAATGTTTTTGCATATTCCTCTCGTCAATGTGTTAGGTGTTTTAAGGCCAGTTGGAAATCTTCAAAAATACATAATGTGGCATAAGGGTCACATTTAATTTATATTTAATGGAACTTGATCCATGTCCAATTTTTTAAAACGGGTTTCAAAATGACTAAGTACTACTACTAGTTTTACTTATATTTTTATGCTTCTATATTGTCATTTCTTTGAAAATTATTTAATTCACTTTGCATTTATTATATATGATAAATATAATGATGAAATGTTGTCTGTACTTATTATATAGAAGAATAAACCCCACTTACCGTTGGATGTTTTAGAAAAGAATAATTTTCTTTTGTTTGAATAGCGGATAAGGTGATTTATAATTTGTTTTGTCGGGGGTAGGTACATATAGTGTTTTATTCAACCTATTGTTGTACAAGAAAAGTTCAATTTTGATAGGCCTTAATTTAAGCAAAAGCTTATGTATTATTTTATAATACGACTTTTGGATATAATTTTCTTTTCCATATTTATGAATTTTTACGTGGGTCGTTACATGGAAAATACATTTCTTAAGAGCTTTTTGACGCAAATTAAAGATGAAAAAGTTTGGGAGGAATTAGGCAACCTAAAAGAGGTTCCACAAACATACTCCAAATAGACAACAAATTAATTCGGAATTTTGTCAAAGGTTTTATAGTTTAAAAATTGAGCCAAATTGTATATTTCGATCTTTTTTACTATTTGCCATTTTGTGTGTTGAGAGGGGTGAGGTTAACATAACTTTTTTTTTTTTTTTGAGTACGTAACAATGAACTAGTAGAAGAAAACAAGAACTATGACATGCTCGGAGCAGGCTTCTCAAAACCACCCAACAGCAGGTTCACAGCGGCGGAAGCAACGACATTTCCGGCGGCTTAATACCGATCTGATCTTCAAACCTCTTCCATAAGAGGATAGAAGATTTCCACCACCGCGGCTTTGCTGTTTTTTTCGCTCGACTTAGTTGTTAGTACTATTTATTTATTTTCAAAAGATATGATGTTAGAATGCCATAGAGTTAGATTACTACGGCATGCTAATGCCGTTTCATCAACTTAAACCGGAGATCTCACATAATGACACATAAATACTGTCTACTCACGACCGCTTGAGCTAGAGTTTTGGGTGATTTGTACTTCCTAGCTATTTATATTAATGTTGTTTATGCTAGCTTCCTAAAAGAAAAATATATAATAGTCTTCCACATTTTTTTGTTCCATCCATGACCCAATTAGTGGGAAGAATAGAGTTCCTTTCAACTTTGCACGCCTCATGAAAGATTCACACTATTGTCTTATACTCTTTTCGTGGTGGTACTAACTAGGAAAGTATATATATCTTCTTTTTATACTTTTATTTCACTTTTTCTTATTCCCCCTCCAAAATTAATTCACTATGCAATTAGTCATTGTCTTGACGAGCTCTTACAAAAATATTGAGCATCTACCTACTTTTCCACCCCCGTGTTTGTACTTATATACTTTTCGAGAACAATTGATATATATGCTCATCGAGCTCTATAAATTAATCAGTGAGAAACAAATTTTGGGGCTAGGAGTGAAATCCATTTTGAAAGCGCGGCATCTATTAATTGCAATACATCAATATTGAATATTTTGTCAAAATGGTTTTCTCCTATATCTCAATAGTTCTCATTGCCACAAAATTTGCCAAAAAATCCAATGGTTTGTTCACGAGCACTACAATAATGATCTCTTTGAAAATAACAATATACTACAATAATTGGACTTGTTGTCCCCACAGTATCGGCCCTACGACAAGGCCCAACAAAAACTGATCTGAGGCCTCTAAAAAGGCCCAATAGTAGTTGTTGTTATATGACGTTAAGAAAAAAAAATGCCAAAAAAACCACTGCCCAACTTACCAAAAAACCTTAATTCGGACCGAAACTATAACCCAATTTACTTAGGGCCTGTTAAGTTTAAAAAGTTGAGCCCAAATATAAGTTAGAAGCCGAATTCTGGGTGCTTTCAACCAGAAAAGGAAAAACAATCAGATTTGAAAGCCCAATTAGGGGAAGAAAAAAAACGTCTCTCTCTCTCTCTCTCTCTCTCTCTCTCTCTCTCTCTCTCTAAATTAAACACTTCAAAAATTGAACGGCGGCTACAACTACAAGCCTAGAGACCAACAGATTAGCCAGCCAAGCATTAGTACCAAGACATTCATTCATTGGGCTATAATAATCTATGTGATTCTGCTTCAAACACACACATTGTGCTCCATTCTTTTGCCTTTTTTTTTGCCATCGCTTGTCGCCGGCGCCCTTAGGTCTTGTTTCCGGCCTTTATTCTTAATTTTAGGCGTCTAGGCGATAGCATAGTTGTTTGTGTTTTACAGATCAATAACTGTGTTCTGCTCTGTAGGCTGAACCTAGATCGTGACAGCTGAGCTTCGCTTAGGCCTTCGCACATCGCTGGCGTCTTTTCCCTATGTATCGGCGATAACACAGTTGGAACAAAATTTTCCCTCTTCATCCAAAAAAAAAACACTTGCATACGTTGTTTGCTTACCAAATAACATGTGGACAAACTATTAATGGATTTTCTAACATTTTATTCTCTACGAACTATCCTAAAGTATCGAACTATTGCCATGGCATGCTCCTAGAAAACTAAATTATGGTGAATCATACCGTAGGATAATGATATTGCGTGATAACAACAATACAAGTCCAATGTCTCAGAACAGAGAACATATTTTAGTAATCTCAGGGCATCTATATCTTTGCTTTTGCATCTACAAGTTGAAGGCAGGGAGCCTAAGGAGCCCAAGGCATCCAGATTACAAAAGGAAAGAAAATACATAATCTCCGTCGTCATAAAACATGATATCAAGAAAACTAGTTCTGCTTGGTTATAGCAGTTCGATGTTCATCACTTAAACTAACAAATTCATAACACTACTACAGTAACTTGTTAATCAATCGTGAGATAAAAACTCGACTTGCAAGCTCTTCAAAAAAAAAAAATAAGGCTTGCAAAACAGAGATATTTAATCCATTCAAAGTAATAACAAGGGGGAAAAGGGTAAGTTACCCACTTCAACAGTCATGAGGAACCAACATCCTACTTGCACACAAAAAAAAAAAAAGAGAAAAAAGCAGGTGCAAAGCCTTTGGTTTGTGTTTTCTATGGGGATAACTTTTCCACTTACTGGGTTCGGGGCCAGCCCGGGCAGGGGTAATTGCAGTTCATCCGGAGATAGCCGCCTCTAGTCTGGCAGTGAATACAGAAGCTCATATACATATACAGCAGCTGAAACCTTCATTTTTACCCTACAGCTCATAATTGTGAACATAATGGCCCTGTTCGTTTCCAGTTTAGTTTTAGTTTTAGTTTTAGTTTTGATGACATCATTATTTCCCTCATTCTCTCTCTATCTTTCTTCACTCATTACACTTATCTTTCTTCACTCATTACACTTGATGACATCATCAAAACTAAACTAAACAATCTAACCAAACACAACCAATATGTTTGACAGAAGCACAAATTTTGGAAGGGAATATAATGGGCAACCCCTTGAGTAAAACAAGTTTATTCCTCCGATTATTCAGTCACATTCGGTCAAGTGTTAACCCTTGATACATATGTGTATGCATAAACATATATGGAAGTGTTGTTCCTACAATGTTTGGTTCTGTTGTGTTAATGTACACAGATATGTGAAGTGATGTTCACACAAAGTTGGCTAAATGTGTTATTTCAGAGTCTATAATAGTTGGTCATGGTCTTCCCATCCAACTCTTTCTTGAAGTACCTTTGCATAAAATCTGAGAGCGTAAATTGGCGATAATGAGCTGGTTTCTCCTGAGACACTAGGTCTGGCAATGGTCCGAACAATCCATCTCTATTGCTTGGGTTGCAGAAAACTGCAACCGAAACACGAGGCTCCTGATGTGGGTTGGCCAAAACTCGATGCTCCACACTTTTGTACTCATCATTTGAGATGATCTGCAAAACAAAGATGGTTAGGAAACCCAGGAAACACAAAATTGTTAACGAAGGAGGTGAAGTCAAAAGCCAAAGAACACACAAACCATAAATGAAGAGAAGAAAGCACAAACAAAATAATAGGCTTTGTTTGGCATCATTCATAATATTGTTACTATCTATCTTGAAAGCAGTAAGCTTGCAAAGAAAATAAGTCACCAGAATCGCTTCACAAATTGTTCTTCCAATCAACTTTCTTTCTTCTGGATACCATTATAATCCAAAAACTTGCCGAGGAAAAAATATATAATTTCTAAAAACTCACCATTTTCTTTAAGAACATTAGGAAACAAACACAAACTAAAATGAATCAATTATCTCAATACCACACTCACTTGCTTCTGTATGCATATATTTCGCACTCCAGCTATCGGGTAGTTAAGAAGACTTTGATTGCACTGCTTATAAGAACATATAATAGGAACCGAGCCAAAATGAAAACGAGAAAAATGGATTCTTTCGGATCCACAATTCAAAGGTACAAAGTAATAGTAATACCATGTCTATTCAAGTCAACAAAGTTTTTCCCCTTGAAAAAAAAAAGTCATCAAAGTTTAGTTACATATAGAAACTTTACTACTATTGTTCAGATTGACCAAACCGTATGGTTTGGACTGGTCAGGACTAGTACTCGGTTCACTATACCTTTAAACTCCCCTACTCCAAACCATACCATTGCTCAAAATCAATTTGTAAAACTGTCGTCCCCATGTATGATGCCAACTGAGGGTGAAGGAATCTATACGGTCATTACGGTGTGGACTTAGATGGCCACATGCAACAAAGAATGGGAATTGTAGGAGGGTTGGTGTGGTGCCATCCGCACCCCTCCTAGATGAGATTTCCTCGCCGGAATTGCAATACTATGAGTCATTGTAGACATAATTTTTTAGAATTACCAGAATAGCTAACTAGCCCAGTTAAGCTTTCTAGGCCTAATGCCAAGCTTAACCAGGCTGTTAAGAGAATGACGGGATAATCTTAACCTTGTCAGGCTAGTCCTATCAAGTTCTTAGTCAAACAACATAATAATTATCAGGCCAACTAGTTAAGATCAGCCTCACCCACCATAGGCAGCTCAGACAAAGCGAAATATCTATTGAGTGAATTTCCGATGCACCCAAAAAAAAAACACAAATATCTATTGAGGATGTCAACTGATGGGGCACAGACAAGGACTGGAAGCCCCATATGTCGCACTTATAATACCTCAAATAATCATTATATGTAATTGATAGAAGGGCCAAGAATATAGCAACAAATTAATTGCAACCACAACCAAGTATTAAAGGAACAACACCTATAAGAAGATGATCCTCTAACGTGAATAAAAATTTTCTCTCACTTCACAATTTTGAGTTGCTAACTTGATCGTGTAAGGAGATTTGACTAGCACCATACAGGTGCGCATTTCAATCGTTCTATATCCCGCAAGTAGACAACCTGAGTTCAACAATATAGATTTCAAAAACATCTCCACATATCCATCCCACCATCCTCATATCAGCTACAGCTGCTTCACTCAATTTAGTTTTGAGTCATTTCTTAGAGGATGTCTAAGTATGAAAAAAATTGCGCTCAAATTGAAAAGTATCTCAAGTTCAACTACGGCAACCTCTAGAAGTTCACCCCTATTCGACACAAACATACGATATGATATTTCCGAAACTATTCCTCCTGCTGGAACATTTGTTTTCTGTAAGCATAGGCTTGCCCACATGAATTATACGAGCATATGGCCAAAACTGCACACATAAGATCCATGGTACATCCATAAAAGTTGATACCATCACAGTGTCAAAATCCCATGGGATCGTACAACATCCTGGTGTCAAATGTCATATCGGTAAAGGTTCTTGATATAGGGTAAAAAACAATTGATTATTTGAAGCATCTCCAAAGTAAAGACAACATTAGACTAAAGTAAAAAATAATAATAATAACAAACAATTACAAATAAAGAATATATATATAACCAGATTGGAATGATTTTCCTCAAAACCGTTCTAACTTTTCAAGAATTTCCAATGGTTTTACCATTTTGGCAAATCCACATTTTGGCATGCTACAGTCTGGACAATGATTTAGATTGGCAATTGTGTTGGCGCTAATGTTATGTCTTATGTTTTCAACAAACAATGCTAAATAAAAATTTAGATTGGCAATTGTGTTGGCGCTAATGTTATGTCTTATGTTTTCAACAAACAATGCTAAATAAAAATTTCATTATGCATCATTAAAGAGGAAAAAGAATAATCTTGCCAAACATGGCAGTCAAAATAGATCATTGCTTGAGAGAATTTCTATATGAGAATGATCTTGCCAAAACATGGCTTTCAAAATAACTCATTGTTCATGTTTGATAGATTTTCTAAGGATGACAAGAGTTCAACAAAGGGCCGGCTCTCAAATGTCCCACTTTTATAAATATGATGGTTTTTGCAAGATGTTTGGCAATTGCCAAAATTAGGCAAGGCAATTTCACTACATCTTTCCTAATGACGCCGACACACTAATAGTCCTGTTTGGGTTGTATGAAGAGAATATATCAAACCAAACCCAGTTCCAAACCAATCCAAGCCTTAAGTTACAATCAATCGGGGTTGGCTTATTGGCTACATAAGTTCATTTTTCTCTATTGAGCTCTGTCAAGAGCATTGTGTTCTGTTACTTGAACCATTGGATCAAGGATTGTCAATTATAACCTTTGGGTAGTCTGGCATGCCAAAACAACAGGTCTACCACTGCAAACACAACCAAAGTCACCGGATATGCTCTCAAATTACTTGTCCTTGAGATGCCCTTAGTTATTTTTTTTATTTTATTTTTTTCTGACAAGGAGATGCTCTTAGTTTGACCAACCTATAAAAATACATCCCTAAAACAAGTTAAACAACACAAATACTAAATACATAACTATAAAACTATGGAACACTTTTCCGAGTTGTTTTATGAGAATGTGCCTTATGTTAAAAGTTCCCAATTGGGTTTCGTTACCAGATTCCTCAATTCCCAAACCAAACATTCAAATGCTTGAAATCACATTAGTCAAATAATCCAATCCTAATCCTCTAGGTCGCATAATCCCCCGGTAGCATACTCCCTCCAACTTCTAGTCCTCGCTCTACGCTTGCACTCTAAATCTTGCCTCTCACGAATTTATGTGCTATGGAGTATTTTTCAAAGACTCTTGCACGCTCTCACCAACGCACATTCACTTAGATATAAGTTAAAAGTTATTTAAAAAACAACCATATGTCCTGTTTGGAAACTGGCATACCTGAAGAATATCCCCAATGTTGATAACAATCGCACCCTCCACCGGCTCCACATCCACCCATTCCTCGCCACACTTCACCTGCAACCCAACCACCTCATTCTGCACCAACACCGTCACCACCCCTGGATCCGTATGACTCGTAAGCCCGTACGTCAAATCGGGCTGCGGACAATACGGGTAGTAATGGGCCACCATCGTCCTCCCTTCCAAACACGTCATCTCCTTCAACCTTCCCTCGTTAACCCCCAACCCCTCCGATAACAACCCTAATAATTTTTCCCCTAACCTCTCCACCTCCTCATTCCACTCCAACAACTCCTCTCGAACAACCTCGGGTATATCGCTAGGGTTTGGAGGCACAGGGGCAGCTCTCATCTGGATAGTGTCGCGCCAGCTGGCGGCCTTGGATTGGTACAAATCGACGTTGGTCGAGAAGGACACGCCGCGGTTTATTTCGCGGCGGTAATGAGCCATTTTAGACTCCGTCGGGAGCTCGTTGAAGGCCTTGACGGCGTTGATGGTGCGTTGGATGACGTGGAGGGGGACACCGTGGTTGGTGATTTGGAAGAATCCGACGGTGGAGGAGGCGCGGTAGATTTGGTCGATGACGGTGGGTCTGGGGGCGGAGAGGTCGACTATTGGGACGGAGTGGGAGGTGGTGGGTCGGGTTTGGGAGGGGTTTGGTCGGGCGTCGGGTGGGTGGTGGAAGATGAAGGGAATGGAGGTGATGGAGAGGCCGAAGTCGAGGAGGCCTTTGACGCCGAGTTTGGAGTCGTCGAATTGTTTGACTTCTTTGAGGCGGTCGTAGTCTTGTGGTGGTTGGTCGGAGGTGAGGGTGAGAGATGAGGAGGAGGACATGATTGTTCGTTTGGCTAGGTTTTTTTATTGTGGTTGGGGTGGAGGAGTTGCGGTGGTCTTAGAGGAGGAGATTGGGAAGAAGACGGTGGGGAGTTTGTGTAACGACCCGCCCCGGATCAGCACTTCAGCGGGTCTAAACCCGACCTAACAAAGGACCCTGTACAAGATCACGACCGCACCACGGGGCTAGCAGTGGACACCACCTAAAAACAACCTGCAAAATGGGTTCCAGGAGAGTGTGTGAGACATAGATATAGTTCAAACAATCTTGACATTCAATACTCAAAAGAAGTAAGCGTAGCTAGCTCAATACACAACCAAACCCGTCACACAACCACGACACACCTCCAATCTCGACACGCGACCACAACACACCGCCACCACACTTCCGCTGCGCCACTCTAATACACAACCACGACACATAGTCTATCTCAACTCACGGCCAATCCCGACACGCAACGCGTCACACAACCTATTCCAACACACAGCCAATCCTGGCACACAACCACAACACCCATTCTATCTTAACTTGTAGCCTATCCCACCACGTAACAACAACAACACAGCTCATCCCGGCACCCAATCTCGTCACACAACCATTCCCGATACACAATCTCATCACATAACCAGACTCGGCAAACAACCAGACTCGGCACACAGCCACGGCTCACAGTCAAACTCGGCACTTAGCCACTCCCAACACACAACCTCAATAATAACATAACAAGATCAGACCGAATAAATAAACATCTATGAGTAAAACACGCACAAGAGTAGAACTTTAACCATCAACAAAATTACTAAAAATTGATTAATCAATATCAACCAAAAAGATCGGCTCTAAGCCACATTTATCCGCACTTATGCCATCGGCCCAAGGCCCATTATCGGCACGAATGCCACAATTCAATATCAGCACGTTTGCCAAATCTGGCCCATGGCCCCATTATCGGCACGTTTGCCACAATTTAATATCGGCACATTTGCCCAATCCGGCCCATGGCCCCATTATCGGCACGTTTGCCACAATTTAATATCGGCACGTTTGCCACAATTTAATATCGGCACGTTTGCCACAATTTAATATCGCAAATCTTTCCAAAAGAAATTACATCTATGAATCAACACTCACCTCGATCTCCAAAGATAAAGGTAGATTCGACTATTGTTTTCGGCATCCCGGATGTGCCCGTACCTTCCTCTGTACACGTATCCTCGATTAACTCAAAATCATTCACAATCAATGATAAAACACTAATTAAGACCATAAGTAGTCCAATGAATTTACGCTCAACCACAAACAAAGTGCTTACACACACTTACGACAACTCGACACCCTTGCGGTCCATGAATTTATAGAATTAATCTACCCATCCAAATGTTCCAATATTTTAACCATAGACCTTAAACACAAGCAGAAAAAACATACTAAAAACTCAGAATTTTCTGTACCCGATAACTATTTTTAAACAATTATCAAATGAACCCAAACACGCAACAAAAACCTGTCAAACAGATTCACGGCCAACTTCAAGTCAAAAACTGCTATCACTGGGAAATAATCAAGCTACAAGGCCTATCAATTCTGAAAGCCTTACAAGTCTACTTTCTAAGGCAACAAGCGGATTGAAATTACAAGCTTCCTAGACCAAGTTATAGCCGTTCCCGTAAGACGCGACAGTGCAGTCTACCCAAACATGAACCTGACATCAGTTTGGTTCACGAATTTTCATATTTTCTTTACTTCTCATAAAATCACGAAAATTTAACAAAAGGTCTAGAACTCATATGGGTAACTCCATTAAAATTTCCAGAAAATTCCAAATTCGGGAATCATGTCTAAAAATTCGGCCAAAACCATGACAGATTTGTTTCCACAAAATCTGTCAGTGAACCCCCTCACTTTCCCCCCACGAATTTCGCCAAACCAAACCCCAAATCACTCTTAAAAGAGGCTAAAGACCAGATTACTTGTAAAAGAGAAATATATCTCAAGAATTTTGGAAATTTAAACACCAATTCTTACCTTAATTCCGTTTTCCCCCAATTTTTCCTTCTCTTCTTCTTCTTCTTCTTTTTCTTCTTCTTTTTCTCTCTCTCTCTCTCTCTCTGATTTGTTTGATTAGGAAAGGATCAGAACAAAGAAGATAATAGAGAAGACTTTTATGGAAAAAAAACTACACTTCACCCCTCCAATTTTTATTTCAATTAACATTTAGCCTAAACCTCACAACCCCCTAAATTGCGATTAAAATTCTAAATACCCGGAACGGGTATTACAGTTTGGGTAGGGAAAGCATTGGATATGTAATGTTAATAGTAGAGTATTGAACAAGAAATGTGTTGACTAACAGACGATTCAAATCAAATACTAGTTTTTACGGCTCTTTCTGGGCAGATAGAGTGGAACGAACTGAGAAGTGAGCATGTGGAGCGATGAACACCTTGTTTGTTAGGGGATATGAGGTTGGGACTTGGGGGTGTGTTAGAGTGGGTCCCAAAATCCATTGTTTGGTAACCTTATTTGGGATGGGATTTGAAATCCCCACCCAATTTTAATCCCCATCCGTACGGCCAATAGAATCCCATTGGGGGGGGGGATTTGGATGGGATTTCCCCATTTTAGTGCAAAAAACCAGATATCCTGAGCAATATCCCATCGAACACAAACACCGGATATGAATTTTTCCCATCCATTGATATCCTGAGCAATATCCCAAGGATTTCATATCCCACCCATATTCCATGGGATTTCATATCCCATCTATTTATCTCCGGCCAAACAAACGAGTCCTAACTATAGTACTATGACCCCGATTGGATGGTGCCAAAATTTTAGGAGGATAAGTTATAGAGTGGGATAAGATAAGAGGGGGTATTATTTTTGGAGGGTTGGCCCACATTGATGTGATGTTTATTAGGGTTGGGCATTTCATCCGCCCCGTCCGAATCCGATCCGATCCCCGATCCGAACGGATCGGCAATATGGAGATCTGTTTGGAGATTGGATAAGATATGGGAATTTTTTTTGAAAATGTTTGGGGATTGGATAGGAGGTGGAGATAGGCATGTCCCCGCCCCGAATCCGTTCCCCGCTCCGTCCCCGCCCCGCTCCGCCCCGTCCCCGATCTGCCCCGTCCCCGAATCCCCGAAATATAGGGGTCTATTTATGAATTATGAAACTTTGGGGTCTCACTGAATTTTCTTCAAATATATGGCTTTAGCAAGTGGAATGAGTTTTAGCGTGACATGTATTTCCCAATCATTAGAAACATGTTTTTCTAATGATTTTTGGTTTTTTTCTTCGCTTAGGTATATATTTTCCTGTGACTGGAACCTAATTAATTCCATCAAGTAAAAGCCAATTGAAACAAGTCAAAAGCCCTCTTTCTCATATCGATAGATGTGGCCCATTTAGTATCCATCTTCACGAACATCTCATTTTAAAAAATTTGGAGGGTTTTGAGAATGTAAACATAATGGAAAACATGGCCTTCTAATGATGTTTTCCAACTGGTGGGAGTTCGGAATTCACAATGTTATATGTTGGGCTGCCTGTTATTTTGTTCGGAATTCACACTTGATTTTAGGGAAAATGATTTGTAATTGGGCTTCTATAACTATTTACTTGTTACTCTAGGGAAAATGATTGGATCCCCGAAATCCCCGTGGGGATCCCCGTTCCCCGTTTGAAGAGGGGATGGAGGATAAAAATAAATCCCCGTTGGAGATTGGATAGGGGATGGATATGAGTAAGGGGTTTAGGGATTGGGGGTGGAGATAGTAGTCTCCGGCCCCGATCAGTCCTCATGCCCATCCCTAATGTTTATGGAGGGGATAAAAAATTAGATGGTTTGGATTAGGGCTATCCAGCGGATCATCCGATCCGCCAATCCGACCAATCCGAACCGATCTGAACCATCTGTTGATCCATCCGTGAATGTTCGGTTCGGTTCCAGATCGAGAACTTCTTATCTGGCGGTTCCGGATCAAATCGGATCGGATCCGCTCAATAATCCTTCTTTAATCTGTCAAATCCGCCTGATCTGACCCGATTCGATCCGATCCGATCCGTAACCGATCCGTGAATGTTCGGTTCGGTTCCAGATCTTAAAAACCATAATCCGGTCTGAGCGGATCAGATCCGATCCATGGACACCCCTAGTTTGGATGAGGGATTAAATAGGGGATAACTTTTAACTTGGTTTGGATATTTTATAAAATGATTTGTTGAATTGTTATTATCCAATTTTCCCTCCGTTAGATTATAGGACTACTTGCTTCCAATACATGTGTCACACCAAATATGTGCTACACCAAATAATTTTCTTCTTGGACCAATAACACGTGTCACACCAGATCATACCTCGTTCTTCTTCTTGTAAACAACGACCCAGAAAAAAGAAAAGGAAAAAAATCTCTCTGTCTCATCAACGACCCAAATCACCGCCCTCTCTCTCTCTCTCAACCGATCACTCCGGCGACCATCTTACAACAGCCACCATCTCTCTCTCCACAAATCAATCTCTCTGTCTCAACAAATCAGTTTCTCTTGCCAGATTGCAAATCGCCATGGTTGACCGCAAATCGCCACACAAATAATTTTCCCACCAGAGATGGCACCAACGGGTCTGTGAAGGGGATAAGGAGGGGTAAGATCAACAAAATACCTCCCGTCTTCAACCAGATAACTTTTGGGGAGCCCAAAAATTATGCCGGAGAAAGCCCTAGTAGAGGGATTAGCTTTCAGGGGGTCAAAAGTTATCCCTGTGATTTTATGGGTTGCCAAAGGGGGAATAATGTGGGCCTCCCATGTTAATAGGGGGTGAAAAGTTATCAGGGGGAACAATCCCCCATCCAAACAGGGCCTATAGTTTGGAAAATAATACTTAATTGATTTGGCAAAAAAGTAAAAATCGGTTTTTTGATTTTTTCGTTTTGTCTTTATTCAAAAAAAAATTGCATTTTTTAGTTTTCCGTCAAGTTTTCGTGGTTTATGGATTTATCTGGTCGAGACGAATCCAAAGAGTATAAAATTATGGTCGAAACTAATTTTTTTTTTAATAAAGCCAAAATTAAACCAATAAAATGGTTTATTTTGGTTTATTTTCGGCTTTATTCAAAAAAATATTATTTTTTACCATAATTTTATACTCTTTGGATTCGTCCATAAATCACGAAAACTTTACGCAAAACCAAAAAAATGCAAAAAAAAAAAAAATTGAATAAAGACAACAAAAAAAACCAAAAAACCGGTTTCTACTTTTTTGCCAAATCACCCTATTTAAACTTCAAATGAGTTTTAACCGGGCCAATTCCGAGTAGCTTGAATTTTTTTACTCTCTCTATTCCATTTTAATAATCCGGTTTAGTCTTTGATGCAATTTATAAATTGTGAATAGTATTCAATCCATAATGAATTTTATGGAAAATATGAGTTTCATATGATAGATCTCAATACGGTCTATTATACAAAAGTTTTTAAAGCCCTTAAAAATATTGTAGATTGAAAGATAAGAACAATTTAAAAATTGCATTGAAGACCTAACCGGACTATTAAAATAGAACGGGGGGAGTATATCATAAGTCGATAAAGTAGAGTTGTAGCTTGCACAAAATTGGTTTGGTTTCCAATTATGGAAATTTGTCTTTAAAAGTTTTCACTGTTTCATCATCCGTGTTTTTCATCTTTAACGAGTTTCTATCAAATTATTATTTTTATTTTTTTACTTTTTAGATGTATATTGTGTATTTCTATAAAAAAAATTAAATTATTAAAAAAAATTGACTAAAGACGAAAAATTACACAACCCAATACAAAACTATTATATCTGAAACTTATCCCAAAACTACCAACCAAACAAACTAGTTTCAAAGGTCATGCATCAAACCGATCTTGAACGAGTTAGCGTGATTCAGACACGAGCAATTTGATTCATTTAGCAACTTTATTTATGCATTCTTTTAAGACGTACGTTATTAACAAAAACATATCACTATAACCATCAAACCCATCTTGAAAGGTCCACGTCCAGTTTTTTCCCTGACTAATACACATTTGTTTGAGGAGGTACGCTGAAGAGTTTGAATATTCCGTAAAAATAGAGGTGAAAAAGAAACCTCTAAAACTGTGAATTCAATCCAAATCAATCTAAGCGGACAATCTGGTTCAAATTTTTCAATAATGCAGTAGTCCCTATTTTAAAAATGAATAAATAGAATCAAGTAGTTTTGGTCATTGGATTATTGTACTATTTTATACGATCAAAATCTCACGGAAAAGTTCCATAAAAAATTTTAATCAAATTTGCGGTTTCGTTACGTAAAAAGAAAACGTAATGAAACAAAAGACATTTACCGCAGATATGGAAATCATTGTCTGGCCTTCCCCTCCAAACAACATGCATGGGAAGAAGAAACCGACCTATTTATTTACTATTATTCTTGGCTGAAACTGAAACATTCCACCAAAATGTCTGCTAATTTTATTATTTTTTTGGTAAACTGTCTGCTAATATTGTCTTGAAAGCTTTTGTACTTCTTGATTTACTCGCATTGTTATTTGTTCTCACTTCAATGTACCTCTCCGCCGTTGCGGATCGATGCATCAACTTGTTGATTAATCTGCAAAATTACGGCAGAATTGTTAGATAAATAAAAATACCAGAAAAGATCTGCAGAACTCCAGCAGGAGGAGAATTGGAAAAATTAATCTCTTTAAGGTAGAATTGTCAAATGAACAAAAACACACAGAATAATGTACAAAATTCCAGTAGGCGGAGAATTAGAAAATAAAACTCTAGGAATTAGAAAGACGGATTGGTTTCCAACAAATTTTCAGGAGTAGAAATCATGCCAGATACCTAAAGAATTGTCTGGGTTTATGAGCAGAGAATGAAAATCCTTCTCCCAAAACGCAATTCCAGAAAAAAAAATCGCCTGAGGCATTCTTGACGAAGTTGGCATTGGGACATGCTAAACTAAAAGATGGAGATCAAAACACTGATAAAATTGTGAATCTCTTTTGAGTGTCAGTTCTCTAACTGGGTTTGGAAAGGGATTTTGATGAACGGTGTTGTGTCCAGAAGACCTCAAAACCTAGATGATGAAGCAGCTTGGATAAGCCAGTATGGCAAAGGTAAGAGGGTGAAGCATACAATGGTGATACTGGGTCTCTTGGCCACTATGTATCCTATTTGGGGCGAAGGAGCAGCAGAATCTTTAAAATGAAGAGCCTTAATGCAGAGGGAGTTTCTACTAAGTAGATACGGGTTTGGGGGACTATTTCGCAGCTTGGAGGAATATGTCCTCAACTGCTGAATATTATCACAATCTCAAAGCAATTTCGCATAAAAGGCTAGAGATACTGAAATATTCCTCGAAAAGTATGGTAGGGGTAGATTTAAGTTGCAAAAGTAAAGAAACTAAATAGTCAATCAAACAAATTCGTGAAAAAATACGAACAATGAGCAGGTAATTCTGCTTCTTAAAACACAAGCTAGCGATAGATATATGACGAGCATCGTTATTTGAATTTCGAAATACAAAGTAAGACAAATGCAAGATTATAGAAGTTGAACAAACCTCTGAATTTCTAGACACAACATAAGTCGCTATGTATCTCATTCTTAGTATCTCCTGATTTCTAATACAGGAAATACAATTTTCAAGTCCTGCAAAGAAAAATTCAAGCATTACTGAACATTGCACAAAAAGGAGCACTTCCACAGACTAAAAGCAAAGCAACCCTGTCCGCAACCAAAATAGAAGGAAAAGCCTACATTGAGAAATCTGAACCCCAAGACTAACAGCTTTGACAGAAGCAACTGTTGGTCCAGAGAATTCTGATACTTAAAAAAGGAAAAAAAAGACAGAGCTCCTCGACAAGATTGGTTCGGTATTGGATATAGGCTTTCCGCCAGACAAGATGCCTAAGGTTTTGAACGGCAACACCTTAATTATTAAGGAGCAAAATAGCATTGAGGGGTTTGCAGTTGCAAAAAATTCAATTGCCCGATCAATAAGATGATAGAGTGACCTCATAGCTGCATAATTATTCGCTAGTATAAATGAAATAAGAATTGTCCAACGTCTCAGAACAGAGAACCATATTTTAGCAATCACAGTGCAGCATCTATATCTTCGCTTTTGCATCTAAAAGCTGAAGTCAGGGAGCCCAAGGCATCCAGACTACAAAAGGAAAGAAAATACATTTCCTCCATTGTCATGAAGCATGATATCAAGAAAACTAGTTCTGATTGGTTATAGCAATTGATGTTCATCACTTAAACTAACAAATTCATAACACTACTCTGTTGGAGTTTTGGGTTTTGGCACAACATACTCAGTAACTTGTTACTGAATTGTGAGATAAAAACTCGACTTGCAAAATAGAGATATCTACATTCCATTCTATCGATAACAGACAATCCGAAAAACGTAAACTCTAATGTAATAGGTGGGCTCAGGATTTCTTTTACTCCAAATTTCTAGTAATCAAAGTAATAACAAGGGGAAAAATGGCAAGTTACTCACCCACTTCAACAGTTATAAGGAGCCAACATCCTATTTGCACCAAAATTGAGTCCAGACGCCGCTGTTGCAGAAACTGGGGTGCAACATCTAATTGCAGCTGAATCCCACTCCTTATCAAACTCACATTCAAGACGTCTTTCCAGAGGCCTATCAACAACTGATGCTTCAGACCTATGAAATGGACAAACTACACCATCCTGCTTCACATTCAGAAAGTCTGCTTCCCTGGTAAAAGAAATGATCCTCGCAGAAGAGTAGTTGCGATCAGAATAGTTACTGCTGACGGCTTTTCTGGAAGTCCGCTTCCTTATAATTGAAGGAGTATTCTTATAACTCAACGCTGAATTTCTCAACATAGATCCTGGACAGCTACTATTAACAGACATACTTAGTTCGAGATTAGGAGGAGTAGAACACCCAACATGCCTGTTATCATGGCTAAGATTGTTGTCTACACTTAGCCATTCTCCAGCATTTTCCTTGGGAGTAACAAAATCCTTCAACTGGGGTGGCTTATAAGACAAGCAACCATAATATTTGTCATCTGAATGATGAGGTGTAGCATGGACTCTGTTTTTCTTGTAAAGTTTATCATAGGGCACATTTAATCCAAATGTTGACAAACTCCAAAAGGAATTGTCTGACAAGCTGCCACTTTCCAAATTCACAACACCCACACCTGTGCCACAACTCCTATGCCTTTTGGAAGATTCAAATGCTTTCTCAGAAGCAAAAGGAAGAACAGGATCAAGAAGGTTAGAAGATTTTATCGAATCAGACGCCTGGAAGAAATCATCATCAGAAGAGGCTTTCAGGAGGTCATGCATAGCAGGGGAAAAGGATCACAAACATAGCAGGGGAACTCTAAGGAATGATGCCATGCGGTTCATACTTACCAATTTTCTTCCAGTTTTTTCCATTGTATTTTTCGACAACTTCACTTAACAGATTATCCTGCATTCAAGAAAGAGCAAGTAGCGTGAAGGCAGGAAACAAACGATCTAATAGAGATGTTTTCAAATTCGAATTTTTAGTTTCTGGGAATTTCAGCCTAGAACAAGACCAATCACAGATAACAAGCTCATTCTCAACAGTGTTACAATCAATAAGTTCTTTCAAATAAACTTCACCTGAAAAAAGTCAGACAAATGGTACACTAGGAAAGCTATTTGAATTATAGCAATGTAACTGTGAGAGTTCTTGGAGCTTACCTAAACCAATTGGTTATAGCAGTTCGATGTTCATCACTTAAAACTAACAAATTCATAACACTACTACAGTAACTTGTTAATCAATCGTGAGATAAAAACTCGACTTGCAAGCTCTAAAAAAAAAAAAAAAAAAACCGGCTTGCAAAACAGAGATATTTACACTCCATTCAAAGTAATAACAAGGGGGAAAAGGGTAAGTTACCCACTTCAACAGTCATGAGGAGCCAACATCCTACTTGCACACAAAAAAAAAATAGAGAAAAAAGCAGGTGCAAAGCCTTTGCTTTGTGTTTTCTATGGGGATAACTTTTCCACTTACTGGGTTCGGGGCCAGCCCGGGCAGGGGTCATTGCAGTTCATCCATAGATAGCCGCCTCTAGTCTGGCAGAGAATACAGAAGCTCATATACATATACAGCAGCTGAAACCTTCATTTTCACTCTACAGCTCATAATTGTGAACATAATATGTTTGACAGGAGCACAAATTTTGGAAGGGAATATAATGGGCAACCCCTTGAGTAAAACAAGTTTATTCCTCCGATTATTCAGTCACATTCGGTCAAGTGTTAACCCTTGATACGTATGTGTATGCATGAACATATATGGAAGTGTTGTTCATACAATGTTTGGTTCTGTTGTGATAATGTATACAGACAAGCTAAGTGATGTTCACACAATGTTGGCTCAATGTGTTATTTCAGAGTCTATAATAGTTGGTCAAGGTCTTCCCATCCAACTCTTTCTTGAAGAACTTTCGCATATAATCTGAGAGCGTAAATTGGCGATAATGAGCTGGTTTCTCCTGCGACCCTAGGTCTGGCAATGGTCCGAACAATCCATCTCTATTGCTTGGGTTGCAGAAAACTGCAACCGAAACACGAGGCTCCTGAAGTGGGTTGGCCAAAACTCGATGCTCCACACTTTTGTACTCGTCATTTGAGATGATCTGCAAAACAAAGATGGTTAGGAAACCCAGGAAACACAAAATGGTTAATAAGGAGGTGAAGTCAAAAGCCAAAGAACACACACAAACCATAATTGAAGAGAAGAAAGCACAAACAAAATAATAGGCTTTGTTTGGCATCATTCATAATATTGTTACTATCTATCTTGAAAGCAGTAAGCTTGCAAAGAAAATGAGTCACCAGAATCGCTTCACAAATTGTTCTTCCAATCAACTTTCTTTCTTCCGGATACCATTATAATCCAAAAACTTGCCGAGGAAAAAATATATAATTTCTAAAAACTCACCTTTTTCCTTAAGAACATTAGGAAACAAACACAAACTAAAATGAATCAATTATCCCAATACCACACTCACTTGTTTCTGTATGCATATATTTCGCACTCCAGCTATCGGGTAGTTAAGAAGACTTTGATTGCACTGCTTATAAGAACATATAATAGGAACCGAGCCAAAATGAAAACGAGAAAAATGGATTCTTTCGGATCCACAGTTCAAAGGTACAAAGTAATAGTAATACCATGTCTATTCAAGTCAACAAAGTTTTTTCCCTTCAAAAAAAAGTCATCAAAGTTTAGTTACATATAGAAACTTTACTACTATTGTTCAGATTGACCAAACCATATGGTTTGGACTGGTCAGGACTAGTACTCGGTTCACTATATCTTTAAACTCCCCTACTCCAAACCATACCATTGCTCAAAATCAATTTGTAGAACTGTCGTTCCCATGTATGATGCCAACTGAGGGTGAAGGAATCTATACGGTCATTACGGCGTTGACTTAGATGGCCACATGCAACAAAGAATGGGAATTGTAGGAGGGTTGGTGTGAGATTTCCTCGCCGGAATTGCAATACTACGAGTCATTGTAGACATAATTTTTCAGAATTACCAGAATTGCTAACTAGCCCGGTTAAGCTTTCTAGGCCTAATGCCAAGCTTAACCAGGCTGTTAAGAGAATGACGGGATAATCTTAACCTTGTCAGGCTAGTCCTATCAAGTTCTTAGTCAAACAACATAATAATTATCCGGCCAACTAGTTAAGATCAGCCTCACCCACCATAGGCAGCTCAGACAAAGCGAAATATCTATTGAGTGAATTTCCATTGCACCAAAAAAAAAAACACAAATATCTATTGAGGATGTCAACTGATGGGGCACAGACAAGGACTGGAAGCCCCATATGTCGCACTTATAATACCTCAAATAATCATTATATGTAATTGATATAAGGGCCAAGAATATAACAACAAATTAATTGCAACCACAACCAAGTATTAAAGGAACAACACCTATAAGAAGATGATCCTCTAACGTGAATAAAATTTTTCTCTCACTTCACAATTTTGAGTTGCTAACTTGATCGTGTAAGGAGATTTGACTAGCACCATACAGGTGCGCATTTCAATCATTCTATATCCCGCAAGTAGACAACCTGAGTTCAACAATATAGATTTCAAAAACATCGCCACATATCCATCCCACCATCCTCATATCAGCTATAGCTGCTTCACTCAATTTAGTTTTGAGTCATTTCTTAGAGGATGTCTAAGTATGAAAAAAATTGCGCTCAAATTGAAAAATATCTCAAGTTCAACTACGGCAACCTCTACAAGCTCACCCCTATTTGACACAAACATACGATAAGATATTTCCGAAACTATTCCTCCTGCTGGAACATTTGTTTTCTGTAAGCATAGGCTTGCCCACATGAATTATATGAGCATATGGCCAAAACTGCACACATAAGATCCATGGTACATCCATAAAAGTTGATACCATCACGGTGTCAAAATCCCATGGGATCGTACAACATCCTGGTGTCAAATGTCATATCGGTAAAGGTTCTTGATATAGGGTAAAAAACAATTGATTATTTGAAGCATCTCCAAAATAAAGACAAAATTAGACTAAAGTAAAAAATAATAATAATAACAAACAATTACAAATAAAGAATATATATAACCAGATTGGAATGATTTTCCTCAAAAACGTTCTAACTTTTCAAGAATTTCCAATGGTTTTACCATTTTGGCAAACCCACATTTTGGCATGCTACAGTCTGGGCAATGATTTAGATGGGCAATTGTGTTGGCGCTAATGTTATGTATTATGTTTTCAACAAACAATGCTAAATAAAAAATTAGATTGGCAATTGTGTTGGCGCTAATGTTATGTCTTATGTTTTCAACAAACAATGCTAAATAAAAATTTCATTATGCATCATTAAAGAGGAAAAAGAATAATCTTGCCAAACATGGCAGTCAAAATAGATCATTGCTTGAGAGAATTTCTATATGAGAATGATCTTGCCAAAACATGGCTTCCAAAATAACTCATTGTTCATGTTTGATAGATCTTCTAAGGATGACAAGAGTTCAACAAAGGGCCGGCTCTCAAATGGCCCACTTTTATATCACTTGCCAGTTGCCAAAATAAATATGATGGCTTTCGCAAGATGTTTGGCAATTTCACTACATCTTTCCTAATGACGCCTACACACTAATAGTCCTGTTTGGGTAGCATGAAGAGAATATATCAAACATTCAAACCAAACCAAGTTCAAAACCAATCCAAGCCTTAAGTTACAATCAATCGGGGTTGGCTTATTGGCTACACAAGTTCATTTTTCTCTATTGAGCTCTATCAAGAGCATTGTGTTCTGTTACTTGAACCATTGGATCAAGGATTGTCAATTATAACCTTTGGGTAGTCTAGCAAGCCAAAACAATAGGTCTAGCACTGCAAACACAAGCAAAGTCACGGATATGCTCTCAAATTACTTGTCCTTGAGATGCCCTTAGTGTGTTTTTTTTTTTTTTGATAAGAAAATGCTCTTAGTTTGACCAACCTTTAAAAATTCATCCCTAAAACAAGTTAAACAACACAAATACTAAATACATAACTATAAAACTATGGAACACTTTTCCGAGTTGTTTTATGAGAATGTGCCTTATGTTAAAAGTTCCCAATTGGGTTTCGTTACCAGATTCCTCAATTCCCAAACCAAACATTCAAATGCTTGAAATCACACTAGTCAAAAAATCCAATCCTAATCCTCTAGGTCGCATAATCCCCCGGTAGCATACTCCCTCCAACTTCCAGTCCTCGCTCTACGCTTGCACTCTAAATCTTGCCTCTCACGAATTTATGTGCTATGGAGTATTTTTCAAAAGACTCTTGCACGCTCTCACCAACGCACATTCACTTAGATATAAGTAAAAAAGTTATTTAAAAAACAACCATATGTCCTGTTTGGAAACTGGCATACCTGAAGAATATCCCCAATGTTGATAACAATCGCACCCTCCACCGGCTCCACATCCACCCATTCCTCGCCACACTTCACCTGCAACCCACCCACCTCATTCTGCACCAACACCGTCACCACCCCTGGATCCGTATGACTCGTAAGCCCGTACGTCAAATCGGGCTGCGGACAATACGGGTAGTAATGGGCCACCATCGTCCTCCCTTCCAAACACGTCATCTCCTTCAACCTCCCCTCGTTAACCCCCAACCCCTCCGATAACAACCCTAATAATTTTTCCCCTAACCTCTCCACCTCCTCATTCCACTCCAACAACTCCTCTCGAACAACCTCGGGTATATCGCTAGGGTTTGGAGGCACAGGGGCAGCGCTCATCTGGATTGTGTCGCGCCAGCTGGCGGCCTTGGATTGGTACAGATCGACGTTGGTCGAGAAGGACACGCCGCGGTTCATTTCGCGGCGGTAATGAGCCATTTTAGACTCCGTCGGGAGCTCGTTGAAGGCCTTGACGGCGTTGATGGTGCGTTGGATGACGTGGAGGGGGACGCCGTGGTTGGTGATTTGGAAGAATCCAACGGTGGAGGAGGCGCGGTAGATTTGGTCAATGACGGTGGGTCTGGGGGCGGAGAGGTCGACGATTGGGACGGTGTGGGAGGAGGTGGGTCGGGTTGGGGGTTTGGTCGGGCGTCGGGTGGGTGGTGGAAGATGAGGGGAATGGAGGTGGTGGAGAGGCCGGAGTCGAGGAGGCCTTTGACGCCGAGTTTGGAGTCGTCGAATTGTTTGACTTCTTTGAGGCGGTCGTAGTCTTGTGGTGGTTGGTCGGAGGTGAGGGTGAGAGATGAGGAGGAGGAGGAGGACATGATTGTTCGTTTGGCTAGGTTTTTTGATTGTGGTTGTGGTGGAAGAGTTGCGGTGGTTTTGGAGGAGGAGGAGATTGGGAAGAAGACGGTGGGGAGTTTGGGTAGGGAAAGCATTGGATATGTAATGTTAATAGTAGAGTATTGAACAAGAAATGTGTTGACTAACAGACGATTCAAATCAAATACTCCTAGTTTTTACGGCTCTTTCTGGACAGACAGAGTGGAACGAACTGAGAAGTGAGCATGTGGAGCGATGAACACCTTAAAACTAGTACTGTAATATTTTGAACTTATGAGTTTAATTAACTTCAAATGAGTTTTAACCGGGTCAATTCCGAGTAGTTTGAATTTTTTAGGCTTATTTGCAAAAACACCCCCTAAACTATCACTTTGTTGCAACATCACCCCCTAAACTACCAAACGTGCTAACATGACCCCCCAAACTTTCAAAAACCAACAACATCACCCCTTCCATCCAACTCTGTTAAAAAAATGGCCTAATTAGACGGAAAATTGAAAACTTAACGGAAAAATAAAATTTGAAGCCCAAAATGCCCTTATATGAACCTTCAAATTTTTTTAAACTCAGATTTTGCATTTTGAAAACCTAATTAAACTTAACCTCGATTGCATATTTAAACCCAGATTTTGCATACTTGGAAACCTAATTAAAAAAACCCAGATTGTACATTTGAACACAGGTACTCTCTCTCCCTCTCTCTCTCTCTCTCTCTGTGCCAATGGCAAACCCAGATTTAAGAAACCCAGATTAGAAATCAACCATTTCCACAATTACAAAACCATATTCCATATTAGAAATCAACATTTGAACCCTTACAAACCCAGATTGCAGATTACATATCAACATTTCATTTATTCAACCATAACAAACCCAGATAACTTTCATACCTTGCAAATCCAGATTACAAATCAACATTTCAAACATTCAACCATTACAAACCCACATTGCAAATCAACATTCAAAATCATCATTTCAAAGGATATTTACAAATGCAGATTATAAATAAACATTACAACCATTACAATCCCGTATCTCCTTACTGGGTTTGTTTCTACTGGGTTTGCACAGTCCAGATTTAGACCCATTACAAACCACTTTACTTAATTACCAGCCTCAGTTTATAAATACCGCCCATGGTTTCCACAATACCAGATTTCCGATGCCCAGTCTCAAGAAGAGTGTGACTCTCACTCTCTTCTCTCCCAATTGGTATTTCGGAAATGTGGTAGAAATGTGCTCCGGTAAACAGATCGGAAAACTACTACCCGAAATCGAACTTCTGAATCAAACAAAAAATACCTCCATATACTTCTGAGATCTGAAAATTCCTCCAGAATACACGAAAGATTCAGCAAAACAAGGGACCTTCTCCACTTGCGTTAAGAGCTTGATTGCTCATTGGAAACCCATTTTCCATATGAGATGACTCCGAAATCGAACTTAGGTTGCCATTTGGAGGAGCTGAGTTGAAAGAGAGACCCTTCAAAGAGAGCGAGAGAGAAAGGGAAAGAGAGATTTTCAGCCTGCATTTAGGGATTCCTTTACGCGATATGGGTTTGTTTCTCTCGATCTGGGTTGGTCTCGATCTGGGTTTGTTTCAGTAACAAAATGGGAGAGGGGAGGAGTGAGATAGAGGAGTGGGTTTGTGGGGGTTCGTTCATGGCTCTAGATCGATTGATCGATCAATCATGGTGGTGGCTGCTGGTGTTATTTGCAGAGAGAGAGAGAGACGAGAGTGGGGGGAAGGCTGAGATTAAAGTGTCGACCCTTACCCTTTTTGCAAACCTAATTTAAGCTAGGGGTATTTTCGATTTTTAACAAGTTTCCGTCTTTGTTTTTAACGGTAAAATGGGGAAGGGGTGTTTTTGCTTGATTTTGAAAGTTTGAGGGGTCATGTTGGCACGTTTGGTAGTTTAGGGGGTGATGTTGCAACAAAATGATAGTTTAGGGGGTGTTCTTGCAAATAAGCCAATTTTTTACTCTCTTTCTATGTTTCATTTTAATAATCCGGTTTAGTCTTTGATGCAATTTATAAATTGTGAATAGTAATCAATCTATAATGAATTTTATGGAAAATATGAGTGAATATGATCAATCTCAATTAGGTTTATTATACAAAGTTTTTAAAGCCCTTAAAAATATTGTAGATTGAAAGATAAGAACAATTTAAAATTTTCATTAAAGACCGAACCGGACTATTAAAATGGAACGGAGGGAGTATATCATAAGTCAATAGAGTAGAGTTGTAGCTTGCACAAAATTGGTTTGGTTTCCAATTATGGAAATTTGCCTTTAAAAATTTTCACTGTTTCATCATCCGTGTTTTTCATCTTTAATGAGTTTCTATCAAATTATTTATTTATTTTTTACTTTTTAGATGTATATTGTGTATCTCTATAAAAAAAAATTATTAAATTATTAAAAAAAATTGACTAAAGACGAAAAATTACACAACCCAATACAAAACTATTATCTCTTAAACTTATCCCAAAACTACTAATCAAACAAACTAGTTTCAAAGGTCTTGCATCAAACCGATCTTGAACGAGTTAGCGTGATTCAAACGGGCTGAGATCTCCTATGCCAATTCTCTGTGCCAAGTCTGTGTGGCAAGCCAAAATGCCACCAAAACATGCCATCTGTCCACCTTCTCTCTCAAGTCTCAACCAAGCCTCATCTGTCTTCCGTTAGTCTAACCTTCCGTTAGCCTCCGTTAGTGAATTAATGCCCATCCCGCCTTCTTCTCCCGCCAATTTTTGGCTCATTGGTTTTCTGATCTCCATTAGGGAACCTAGAGCCATTCAGAAACAGATCGATGACACAGAGGGCATCAGTGAGAGAATCGAACTCTTCATATTGTGGAGAGGAAGTAGAGAATACTATGTATTTCGGAATCGATGACGAAGACTTGATCCCAACGCAGATGCAAGGTGATGAAATTGGAACTGAGCAAGAAGAATCGATCCCAATGCAGATGGAAAGTGATGAGATTGGTACTGAGCAGGTAATCCCAAATGTGAATAAAATTTTATATAGCATATGACCTAACTTTATTGAAAACTGTATACGTATGTGTGAAGTTTTTTTGGTGCTATGGGGCAATGTGTTTTTTTTTTATAATTGGATGTTTATGTCAACTTATACGCTCGAGAAATTTCAAGGCCGTGAAGGTGGAACCCCCGGTGACCCCAAGGGTTGGGGTGTTTGCTCCTAGGGCAAGTTGTTTTGCTATGTGAACTGTTAATTAATGTATGTGAGGAGATTCTCAAAATTCATGTCTGTTTGGCCTTTAGTTTGCTTAGACAACGAGGAAAACCTAGCCTTTAGTCACAAAATCCTTTTTTTGCAAAGTTTTAATAGTTTGGGGAATTCTACAGGTTCATGCGATAAGTATTTCTGGGGAAGATGAAGACAACTCAGTAGATAAAACCAACAACATAAATGTAATCAATTTGAGTATTTCGAAAGAGGTAATTCCAGAAGTTGGAAAGAAATTCGAGACAGAAGAAGCAGCTTACTAATTTTATAATGCATACGCATACAAAGTTGGTTTCAGCGTACGCAAAAGCAACAAACATAAAGATAGAAGTGGAAAGATCACAGATAGAGTTTTTTGTTGCCCGTGTCAAGGTAAGCGGGGAAAGGATAAACAAAATGTGAAGTCTCATCACTCGGAGACAAGATTTGGTTGTTTGGCAAGGATGAAAGTCAAGTATTGTCAAGACATTGGAAAGTATCAAGTTGTTGAGTTTGTTGCTGAGCATAATCATACAACGTGTAGTCCTCGTAAGACTCATTTCTGTCGGTCTCATAGGAATTTTACTGCTGCTCAAGCAGCTGAAGCAGATTTGGCACACTCTTCAGGTATAACTCCCAAAGCAACAGTTGAGTTTATAGCTAGACAAGTTGGTGGGAGAGATAACCTTGGCTTTATTCCTCAAGGCTATAGAAATTATTTGCGTTCCAAGCGAACTAAAAGAATGAAAGTGGGTGATACGGGTGGGGTACTAGAGTATTTGCAAAAAATGCAAATAAAAGACCCTAACTTTTGTTATGCCATACAAGTAGATGAAGATGATTTGATCACTAATATCTTTTGGGCTGATGGAAAGATGATGTCTGACTATGGAAATTTTGGTGACGTGGTTTGTTTTGACACAACGTACAGGAAGAACAAAGAAGGTCGTCCTTTTGCAATGTTTGTTGGGGTGAACCATCACAAGCAAACCACAGTTTTTGGTGGTGCATTATTATACGATGAGACAACTGATGCTTTCATGTGGTTGTTTGATACTTTTGCTAAGGCTATGTGTGGAAAAAAGCCTAAAACAATTCTTACAGATCAAGATGCAGCCATGGCAAAAGCATTAGCTGCTCGGTGGCCGGAAACAACTCACCGTTTATGCATTTGGCACATCTACCAAAATGCGGCAATACACCTTAGCGGAGTATTTGCTGAGTTCAAGGATTTCTCGAAAGATTTCAGCTCTTGCATTTATGATTATGAAGAAGAAGATGATTTTATTAAGGCGTGGGATGAGATGTTAGACAAGTACAATCTCCGCGATAATGATTGGTTGAGAAGAATGTATGGTATCAAGGAGAAATGGGCTCTAGTTTATGGGCGCCAAACTTTTTGTGCATACATGACCACCACACAACGGAGTGAGAGCATGAATAGTGTTCTGAAGAAATATGTCAGCTACAAGCATGATTTGTTGCTCTTTTTTGAACATTTTCAGAGGCTAATTGATGATAGGCGTTATGAAGAGTTGAAAGCTGATTTTAGAGCAAGTCAAAGTACCCCATGTTTATCTTTTCCAGTGGAAATATTGAAACATGCAGCAAGTATATATACCCCGGATGTGTTTGAGTCATTCCAAGGGTCGTTGTGCAAAGCTCATGATTCTACTTTGAAATTAACTGGTGAGTTTGGAACCATCAGTACATATGAGATCACTCCTTACCAAAAACATCGTCACCATCTTGTTTAGTATGACTCATCAGAAGGTTTAGTAGTGTGCAGTTGCAAAAAAATTGAGTTTGTGGGAATATTGTGTTCACATGCGCTTAAAGTTCTTTCTTCAAAGAGTGTTACAAGCATACCGGATCGATACATTTTAAAGAGGTGGACTAAGAATGCAAAATCAGGCCATATAGGTCCTACTAGGAGTAGTGAAAGTATAAGCCAAGAGGACCCAAAGGCGATGATGGGGAGACGATACAAAGAGTTGTGCCGCTTATCTACCCAATTGGCAACAAAAGCTGCTGAAACAGAAGAAGCCTATAAAATCGCTTTAGATGGATTTCATAAACTTTTGGAAGAGGTGGATGTAAGTTTAAGGAGAGATGAAGTAGAGGAACCATTGGCAAAAGAGCAGAATGAAAGCAACAACCTTGATACTGCTAGCATTGGCAAAAGAGTAAGACGAATTAAAGTTAAAGAGAGAACTCGTATCAAGACTAGCAAAAGGCCAAGAAGCGCCCTTGAAGAGCCACTAAGAAGAAAAAAACTCAAGGCCGGCCACCCTTAGATGACCTTGACTTCATGCGTGAACCTGTTACACGAAGTGAATTACCGTCATCACCACATTTTTTGCAGGTATAAATATCGTAATTGATTAGTTCAATACCTTGACTTCATGTTTTCCTTTTTGCCTTATGTATTTTCAATAATACTACTGTTCAATACTAGCAGCTCCACACTTGCACGGAAGCTCTAGGGATGGATGCCTCAATGGTAGAAAGACCCTTGAATTCATTGTCACAAATTTCACAGCTAGCACAACCATCTCAATGTGCTCAGGTAAATTTTGAACTTCATAAGTTTTCTTGGTTATACTTCAGTTTTTTTTTTTTTTATGTAAGATAATTAACTCCGATGATCGAATAAGAATGTATACCAGGACTCCAGCCTCATCATTTGGCCCATAAGCCCGAAGCCCGCTAGGCCCGATGGGCTTTACCCGGCCCGAGCCCGCCAAGTGGGCGGGCTTAACCTAGCCCGACTTTTTCATGGGCCGGGCTTGGGCTTAAGAATTTTAGCTCTAGCCCGCCCGAGATACTAGCCCGCCCGGAAGCCCGGTACACTAATACACCCATGTACATATACACTTGATTACATTCCTTGAAAGAGAGGTGCACAAGCTTTAAACCCCATGTTTTTGGATTCCCAAGCTGTAAATCCATGCGTTTAGGTTCCCATCTTTGAGTTTTTTTTTTTTTTTTGGTACAAGGCAGCTTTGAGTTATGCTATTGAATTTGAACAAATTTTTTTGGTGGAATCATGTGTAATATTAAATGATGTTCTAATATATTAATATCTCCATGCAACTAGAGGATTATTTTTTCCAAGGCATAAGACCTGATTGTCCCAATAAAGAGGATTATTTTAGAATTTTGTTGACTGGTACCAAAAATAAAAAACAAGGGTTGGTCATACACTACACTGTCCGTGGGAATGCTGTCCAACTTATTTTTTTCAAATGTAAATGAAAGCACCAATCTGGTTATTGGAGTTTCCATTACCTCATAACCGGTTATGGGATATTTTAACGTAAGTGGGAAAAAAAAATTAATTTTGGCCCAAAAAAATCAATAGACAATAAGCATTTTGGCTCGCCCAAATAGCCCGAAGACTAGCCCGCCCGCCCGACTAGGATAAGCCCGTGGACTGGGCCTGGGCTTCATCTTTTGAGAGATAGCCCGGCCCGCTAAAAAGAAAAGGCCCGCTAAGCCCGGCCCACGGGCGGGCTTGGGCTAGAAGTTCGCGGGCTGGCCCGGCCCGATGATGACCCTTGAGGATCATCATCTTGATTCCTTCCCAATGAATAATCAAAGTGGACCTACTATGATGGAGTTACTACAGGTACAGGCAAGTGGTTAAATTTAATGCTTTAACACTAGCTTACTACTGATCCAATAAATCTTACAACACCCACACATCATGTATAGGGGGAATCACCACCAGAGAGATATGGGGAATCGCAGTGGGATAGTTGGTTGACCGGAGACAACATATGGAGTAGACATGGGGAGCAAGATGTATAGTTTCAAAAATCTTCTCGTTGGAACGTAACAGGACTTCTTTTTGCGGATAGATAGATAACGTATTATTTTGCAGTGGAAAGATATAGATCTATTTTTGTTCTTAGAAAAGGAAAAGATCTCTCATTTGGTTGCACTTGTAATATTTTTTGGGTACTATATGAGTTGATCGCAAAGCTGTGAATTGTAATGTTTTGACTCTTTAAGTTATTCAATTTGTTAACTGATTATTCTTAATTAGCTCTTTCTCAGAATTTTTTGACAGATTCTAAGTGAAAGGTTAAGTCTTAGTTGGGTCACTCTTAGATGAATTCTATAAATTAGTCACAGTGGTGGACAAAATTTTGTCTACAAAGTGGTGTAATACTCTGTTCTAACAGAGGCTAATGGAAGAGAGACGAGGCTTGGTTGAGACTTGAGAGAGAAGGTGGACAGATGACATGTTTTGGTGGCATTTTGGCTTGCCACAGAGACTTGGCACAGAGAATTGGCACAGGAGATTTGAAGCCGATTCAAACTCGAGCAATTTGATTCATTTAGTAGCTTTATTTATGCATTCTTTTAAGACGTACTTTATTAACAAAAACATATCACTATAACCAACATTGCACAATGTCAGCGGGCTAATGTGAGGCATTGCAACAACAAACAAATCATGTATTCCTTGTATTTAGGCTTGTTACAACATTAGGAGCATAAATGAAAGCAATTTTGACTTCGTCAATTCCCTTTTCCTTGTATTTCATCCAATCTTTCAATCTCCTAATTTCTAGTTGAGACGGTGATCTTGAAAATATGAAAGTTGGAAAATATCTATCGATAGGAAAATATCCAAACATGTCAACTTGAAAATATGGAACCTAATAATATCTTTCTAGATGGGAAATATCCAAATCTATAGGCTCTGTTAGAAACTTGGAGAAGGAAATGGAAAAGAAGGGGAAATAGTTAACAGAAAAATGAGAAGTTAAAAAGAGAAATTGGAGGAAAAGATGAGTTTTATTTCAAGTTTTCCAAAGAGGAGGGAGGGAGAGAGAGAGAAGAGGAGAGAGAGAGAGAGAGAGAGAGAGAGAGAGAGACTTGTACTAAAATTTCCACTTCTTTCCCTAAGTTCCAAACGGAGCCGAAGGAGTATTTCAATCTCTTTAAAGTCCCAAAACATTCAAATCTTCCTTGGAAGTTGATTGTTCACTTGGTGAGGAAGTGCTTATTAAAACATCAGTATCCGATCAATATGATTTTTAGCATAATTATGTTATAAACAAGAGAAAACATTATTTCCACCGCCGGCGGAAACAAATTAATAATTGAAGTGGATCCAAAAAGAACACGCAAAAAACCATAACCGGACCATCTTGAAAGGTCCACGTCCAGTTTTTCCCCAGACTAATACACATTTGTCTGAGGAGGTACGCTGAAGAGTTTGAATATTCCGTAAAAATAGAGGTGAAAAAGAAACTTTTAAAACTGTGAATTCAATCCAAATCAATCTAAGCAGACAATCTGGTTCAATTTTTCAATAATGCAGTAGTCCCTATTTTTAAAATGAATAAATAGAATCAAGTAGTTTTGGTCATTGGATTATTGTACTATTTTATACGATCAAAATCTCACGGAAAAGTTCCATAAAATTTTTTAATCAAATTTGCGGTTTCATTACGTTTTCTAGAAAAAAGAAAACGTAATGAAACAAAAGATATTTACCGCAGATATGGAAATCATTGTCTGGCCTTCCCCTCCAAACAACATGCATGGGAAGAAGAAACCGACTCATTTATTTACTATTATTCTTGGCTGAAACTGAAACATTCCACCAAAATTACGTTTTTTTTTTTTTTTGGTAAACTGTCTGCTAATATTGTCTTGAAAGCTTTTGTACTACTTGATTTACTCGCATTGTTATTTGTTCTCACTTCAATGTACCTCTCCGCCGTTGTGGATCGATGCATCAACTTGTTGACTAATCTGCAAAATTACGGCAGAATTGTTAGATAAATAAAAATACCAGAAAAGATCTGCAGAACTCCAGCAGGAGGAGAATTGGAAAAATTAATCTCTTTAAGGTAGAATTGTCAAATGAACAAAAACACAGAGAACAATGTACAAAATTCCAGCAGGCGGAGAATTAGAAAATAAAACTCTAGGAATTAGAAAGACGGATTGGTTTCCAACAAATTCGCAGGAAAAGAAATCATGCCAGATACCTAAAGAGTTGTCTGGGTTTATGAGCAGAGAATGTAAATCCTTCTCCCAAAACGCAATTCCAGAAAAAAATCGCCTGAGGCATTCTTGACAAAGTTGGCATTGGGACATGCCAAACTAAAAGATGGAGATCAAAACACTGATAAAAGAGTGAATCTCTTTTGAGTGTCAGTTCTCTAACTGGGTTTGGAAAGGGATTTTGATGAACGGTGTTGTGTCCAGAAGACCTCAAAACCTAGATGATGAAGCAGCTTGGATAAGCCAGTATGGCAAAGGTAAGAGGGTGAAGCATACAATGGTGATACTGGGTCTCTTGGCCACTATGTATCCTATTTGGGGCGAAGGAGCAGCAGAATCTTTAAAATGAAGAGCCTTAATGCAGAGGGAGTTTCTACTAAGTAGATACAGGTTTGGGGGACTCTTTCGCAGCTTGGAGGAATATGTCCTCAACTGCTGAATATTATCACAATCTCAAAGCAATTTCGCATAAAAGGCTAGAGATACTGAAATATTCCTCGAAAAGTATGGTAGGGGTAGATTTAAGTTGCAAAAGTAAAGAAACTAAATAGTCAATCAAACAAATTCGTGAAAAAATACAAACAATGAGCAGGTAATTCTGCTTCTTAAAACACAAGCTAGCGATAGATATATGACGAGCATCGTTATTTGAATTTCGAAATACAAAGTAAGACAAATGCAAGATTATAGAAGTTGAACAAACCTCTGAATTTCTGGACACAACATAAGTCGCTATGTATCTCATTCTTAGTATCTCCTGATTTCTAATACAGGAAATACAATTTTCAAAAGTCCTGCAAAGAAAAATGCAAGCATTACTGAACATTGCACAAAAAGGAGCACTTCCACAGACTAAAAGCAAAGCAACCCTGTCCGCAACCAAAATAGAAGGAAAAGCCTACATTGAGAAATCTGAACCCCAAGACTAACAGCTTTGACAGAAGCAACTGTTGCTCCAGAGAATTCTGATACTTAAAAAAGGAAAAAAAGACAGAGAGCTCCTCAACAAGATTGGTTCGGTATAGGATATAGGCTTTCTGCCAGACAAGATGCCTAAGGTTTTGAACGGCAACTCCTTAATTATTAAGGAGCAAAATAGCATTGAGGGGTTTGCAGTTGCAAAAAATTCAATGGCCCGATCAATAAGATGATAGAGTGACCTCATAGCTGCATAATTAATCGCTAGTATAAATGAAATAAGAATTGTCCAACGTCTCAGAACAGAGAACCATATTTTAGCAATCATAGTGCAGCATCTATAGCTTCGCTTTTGCATCTAAAAGCTGAAGTCAGGGAGCCTAAGGCATCCAGACTACAAAAGGAAAGAAAATACATTTCCTCCATTGTCATGAAGCATGATATCAAGAAAACTAGTTCTGATTGGTTAGAAGCATGATATCAAGAAAACTAGTTCTGATTGGTTATAGCAATTGATGTTCATCACTTAAACTAACAAATTCATAACACTACTCTGTTGGAGTTTTGGGTTTTGGCACAACATACTCAGTAGCTTGTTACTGAATTGTGAGATAAAAACTTGACTTGCAAAATAGAGATATCTACATTCCATTCTATCGATAACAGACAATCCGAAAAACGTAAACTCTAATGTAATAGGTGCGCTCAGGATTTCGTTTACTCCAAATTTCTAGTAATCAAAGTAATAACAAGGGGAAAAATGGCAAGTTACTCACCCACTTCAACAGTTATAAGGAGCCAACATCCTATTTGCACCAAAATTGAGTCCAGACGCCGCTGTTGCAGAAACTGGGGTGCAACATCTAATTGCAGCTGAATCCCACTCCTTATCAAACTCACATTCAAGACGTCTTTCCAGAGGCCTATCAACAACTGATGCTTCAGACCTATGAAATGGACAAACTACACCATCCTGCTTCACATTCAGAAAGTCTGCTTCCCTGGTAAAAGAAATGATCCTCGCAGAAGAGTAGTTGCGATCAGAATAGTTACTGCTGACGGCTTTTCTGGAAGTCCGCTTCCTTATAATTGAAGGAGTATTCTTATAACTCAACGCTGAATTTCTCAACATAGATCCTGGACAGCTACTATTAACAGACATACTTAGTTCCAGATTAGGAGGAGTAGAACACCCGACATGCCTGTTATCATGGCTAAGATTGTTGTCTACACTTAGCCATTCTCCAGCATTTTCCTTGGAAGTAACAAAATCCTTCAACTGGGGTGGCTTATAAGACAAGCAACCATAATATTTGTCATCTGAATGATGAGGTGTAGCATGGACTCTGTTTTTCTTGTAAAGTTTATCATAGGGCACATTTAATCCAAATGTTGACAAACTCCAAAAGGAATTGTCTGACAAGCTCCCACTTTCCAAATTCACAACACCCACACCCGTGCCACAACTCCTATGCCTTTTGGAAGATTCAAATGCTTTCTCAGAAGCGAAAGGAAGAACAGGATCAAGAAGGTTAGTAGATTTTATCGAATCGGACGCCTGGAAGAAATCATCATCAGAAGAGGCTTTCAGGAGGTCATGCATACCAGGAGGTGAACCATTGCCTTGGCATGGTTCCAGTAGCCAAACCTCTTGCAACCGTTTGTGTCCCATTGAACTGAATCCTCCTGGGTGAACTTATCTGTTTATTCCCCCCTGCTTCAATACCTATAGAATAGGGGCTCAGCTCTAAAGGATTCACAACTAATTTGGCATTTCCAAGAACCAACTCCGTTGAACAAGTCTCATTAGCATGCTCCTTAGCCTTCCTGCAATCAAGAGGCTCTTCACTGAGGCAATGTCTGGCTACTTTAACATCAGCACCCACTGATTTTGTTTCACTTTTGAAAAAATCAGGAGATGCAGTTCCCTGCATGTCCAGCACCGGACTAGGAGGCAAATTTAAGTCGAACTTCTTCTTCACCGAGCAATTCCAGTGATTCTTTATGGCATTATCAGTTCTTTGAATACCCAAAAGATGAAAAACATAAAAAAATCAGACATAATGAATAGAAGTGCACCAAATATAATAATGGATACAATGTGTTATTGAACATTTATTATACACGGAATTGGAATTTTCTCATCACTAGATTCTGCAAGGCAATGTTAAACAAGTAATCTGATTCATCAGTATCCAATTTGGAAACTTCAATTGTCAACCTAACAGACAGGTTTTTTCGATCTTACAACCAACTCATCTGTATGGGCTAATGAGACATCGAGTAATGGATGCCACCACAAAGAGGTCAGCCAACTCATTTTTATCACAATGACCTCGTAATGTTAGATGAAGTACAAACAAGCCCCAACAAGACAAGTGAAAACGTGTACCTAACAAGTGCATAAACTTCGTCCTATTCATCTAGAATTAGTGTAATGGACACAAAATTTCCAATTGAAAAAAACAGCACGACTACAGAAACATTAGAAGCGCAAATTATGCCTTAATGGCACTCTGGGTCTCCACACAAGAACCTCATCCGGTCATCCCATTTACCCAGACTATATTAACCTTGTAGGGCCTATTAATATTTTGATGAGAATAAACTGTATAATCCATTCAAGTAGAGCCAGCAAGTAACCAACATAGACGGAGACAATTTTCGTGGGTTTTTTGGTCGTCCAGCTTATCTTTGTGCTACCATGGGGTAGAGTTTCTTACTATTAATTTTTGAATGGGGTGGACCCTTGCAAAGACATTAATCTTCAATGCGTACCTTCCTGGTAGAAACCTTGCAAGTTCTGCCCACTTGTTACCATATATTTGGTGGTAGTAAGTAAGTACAGCCTCCTCCTCTTGGGTCCATGCCTCTTTCTTTATTGCTGGATCTAAATGATTGTGCCACCTGATAAATCACATACAACTTTAGAATTTTGGAACTGGCTTCAATTTACAAAAAATACACAAGGTCAATGGCATCAGTTTATTGTCGGATTCAAATTCAATGTTTTGAACTATTATTGACACACAAATTCAGACGTAAATTGCTTCTTATGTCCAAATCATCTTAAACTCTTGGGACCACCACCTGCAGAAGATAACTACATAGGTCTTGGCTTTGCCCAGCCTATGGTGTATGGATGGGCGCATATAGAGGGGTTCCTCGTCTCCAAGGAAAAATATGACACTGGGAATACACTTTCAGCAGTCATCTCCTCTCAATTGCTTAACTTTCATACCAATAACACAAATTTGATCTCAACTAGCAAGATATCACATGACAAGAAGTCTGAAAATGTAAGCAAAAGTGGATAAAATATCCGAGTTCAGACAAAATAGTAAAGTGCGTCTATCTTGGCAGTATTTGAATAGCTCACCCGAACATGAAGATGGTATTCAGAAAATAGAATACCAAAAACAACTCTCTAACCTCACAAACATAAACGTAAAGATGGTCTTCGAAAATTGATAATGTGGAGAAAAATAGCAAACAGTGCAAATTTGGTTAAGACTTTTTAACACTGGAGCAGTGGAGCTCCACCATGCATTACTATGTCGACCATTTTATGACCGCGTAACCCATGCCAACCAAGGCCTTAACAACAAAAATGAAAGCATCAAGATTCGTGAAGGATCCTAACAGAAAAAGAACGACAACAACTGATTCCACCGAAGCTTTGAAAGCCTCAAAGATAGTTCACAGAATAGACCTTAGAATTGAAATAAAAAAGTGAGATGAATATCACTCAATGAAAAAAAAAGTACTACGTAGCATTAGAAGCCATCACCTACCTTTCTCGGCACTGCTTGCCTATTCGACCATGTAAGAACTTTGCAATAACAGACCATTTCTTACAGCCATACTTCTCTACTAAATAAATTATGTATTCGTCCTCCTGAAGGTTCAAACAAAAAACAAGGAGTGCAATCAAACAACATTGTCAGCGAAAGGGATTATATGCATTGGTATTCTACTCCCACCAACCCAAGCAAGAAGATGGATTTATACCTCTTTTGTCCAAGGTCCTTTGACAAGTTGAGGATTGAGAACTTTTTGCCAGCGATGCAAACATTGAACATCCGTTCGTCCAGGAATACATTCAGCTAATCAAGAAAAGACAAAATTATTGAGGAAGGTAAATATCATCTTTCCGTATTATTTACGTTTGCAATTCTTGTTTCAACTATAACAGAAACATAAAGACAATATTCTTAGTTCACACAGGAACATTCTTGTACAGTTTTACTCGAGGTAATTCAAAGCAACTATGTTTAAAAATGAGCATGCCCTATCTCAGCAGGCAAATACCATTGCCCAATGTGAAGCCATCTAGTTTGTTTTCCGTAACGTCAACTGCACAAGTTGGGCCACCACGCGGGAACATTTAATGGTCTCGGCCACAAAAAACTTATTGGTAGACAAAAAAAAAAAAAAACAATGACCCTGGCATTTCAAAAGTTCTACTGATAAAAGCTCAAGGATTGAAATTTGTTCTGAATCAAATTATCAATAACCCACAAAAAGGATCACAAACATAGCAGGGGAACTCTAAGGAATGATGCCATGCAGTTCATACTTACCAATTTTCTTCCAGTTTTTTCCATTGTATTTTTCGACAACTTCACTTAACAGATTATCCTGCATTCAAGAAAGAGCAAATAGCGTGAAGGCAGGAAACAAACGATCTAATAGAGATGTTTTCAAATTCGAATTTTTAGTTTCTGGGAATTTCAGCCTAGAACAAGACCGATCACAGTTAACAAGCTCATTCTCAACAGTGTTACAATCAATAAGTTCTTTCAAATAAACTTCACCTGAAAAAAGTCAGACAAATGGTACACTAGGAAAGCTATTTGAATTATAGCAATGTAACTGTGAGAGTTCTTGGAGCTTAACTAAACCAATTGGCAATAGATGGAATAGCTACTGAATTCTATTAACCAGTCTAGGGTGGCTTAAGTTAGGGATGTGGGATCAAGTCAAACACTCCCACTCACGTGCATCGAGGTAGCACATGGAGGTATGGATTGATGAGGTGAGGGAATTGACTCGAGCGGAAACTCAACCATGCAAGATGAGGCATCCCAAGACCTAGCTTTGATGCCATCTGAGATTTATTGGAGAGTTCCTACCGAAAAACCATTTGAAAAGAGGTGGAGTAGCCTCTAGCTTATGTTAACCAAGCCTTGGGGGGCTTAGATGAGCAATCCAGGACAAACTATAAGGTTTAACAGTAACACTAATGACACTTCACCAAGGCAGCAGACAATGGGTATCACCTATCAGTGGCACTGGTAATGTAATACTTCGAACCCCCAATGAAGTTTAAAAACCAGAAAAAGTTATAAGCTATTTCCATTACCAGCTTCCAATGTCCACAAAGGTCACTATGCTTGTAACCAAAGTACAACTATAATAGAACCTCGTGCTACTGACCTCTTCCGCTGTCCAACCTGCCTGTGATGAACGTTTAGCAGCACCTATTATCCTCCTACGACTGCAAACAGCATCCAATCAGCATAATCTATTGGATACATTTTCACAAACAGCTAAAGAAACATAATCAAGGAAGCTATATAGAATATGGATATACAAGCTGTAGGTCCTCAGAAACAGAAGTCCTGATTATCTGCTTCATCACTCATATTTCCAGCCAGCTACTGAACAAATTTTATTCGATTATTCCTACAGTCTACGTACACAGAAACCGGACTTAGAATGTGCATGGATGAACCTGGTTTGCAAATGCCTTGTTGGGTCCTACTTCAAGAAAACCAAGTCCATCAATGCACCACCAACCCTTTTTTACCGGTGCCTTTGTATGTGAAACTATTCAATTTCTTAAGCTTATAACAATACTAATACGGAAATCCATATATTACAAGATTTCTGGCGATTGCTATGTAAACCATGGTGAGTCGGTGACGATCAAATAACTTACACGTAGTGTAATATTACACAACCATTAATCAATTCCAGCAAAGAACTCGAAACAAGAAAAAATATCTTTTCCGTACAGCATAAAATAACTTTGATTTCATAGTTTAGATCCTTTCCCGATGATCAAAATCCAGAAATGAACCTACCCTTGAGCAAATGGAGATATCGGAGTATTCGTATCACAACTGCTATCAGAAACCGAAGAGCATCCAGCGAATCCGACCTCCGTTTTGACCTCCATTTTTATATCCACAATGCACTCTTCCTCCTTCTTAATCTCTATCATTATCGCTACAATCACAAAGACAATACAACAAACCAATAATGCTCAAAACTGCTCACATTCACCAGTAATTCAGAAGCTAAATTTCTAATTGACGATATCGATATATCAAGGTTGAACTTAAAGTAGCTTTCTGATAATAATAATAATATAAAGCCCAACTGAACAGATGATTCTTGAAAAAACTAAACGTGAAAGGGGTTGAAATCCAACAATTCAATCTGATTAACGGTGATTAAATGCGAGACCAAATCGAGGGATTGAAGATTGCGATTACGATTACGAAAACAGCAATGAAGATGTAACCGTCGGGAAACGGAAAAGGACAAAGAGAGTAAGCGAGAGATGTATGCATGTGTAAACATATACAGAGTTACAGACGCGCATATATATAAAGAGAGGGAGAGAGGTGTCAAGGAAACTAACCGAGAAAAGCTTTGATGTTAGGGTTTAGTGGGAGATTGCTGGAGCGAGCGAGAGAGACAGATCGACACGAAGTAGCGGGAAACTGAGAGTGAAGACAAGTAAGAGAGAGAGAGAGAGAGAGAGAGAGTTTAATTTGTGAGCGTTTTTAAACGCCTCCCGAAAGAAAAGCTTACGTTAGAAGCCAACAGGCGTTGATTTAACGGCTGGAAGTAAAAAAAATTTCAATAATGCTAGACACACTATTCAACCACACCTGCATGACACTGTAATATTTTTAGTAATGCTATAGATATGCTACTCCAACACACCAGTCCGCATGGCACTGTATTACTGTGATTTAGCACATCTCCGACTCATTCGCTTTCCTTCAAAATGAATAACGGAAGTAACATATTAAGGGAAAATTTTGTAATTTATGCCCTCTTTTGTTCAAAAAGTTATACTTTTTGGAGGGACCATGGAGAATTGGTTCTTCAAATCTATTTTTGTTCTTCAAATTTGAAAAATGGATGTGACAAAAATGAGAACGGGTCCCTCTAAACAGTACAATTTTTTGAAGAAAAGTGGGTATAAATTACAAAATTTCCCTTTGATATGTCAATTCGGTTCTTCATTTTGGAGATTTGAAGATTGGTAGGAGATGCTCTTAGGCCTGGTTTTTCATTTGATAAAATAGGAGTCTCAAATATTTCAAATGTTTTTTTTTTTTTTTGGAAAACGTTTATAGTGCGGTTAATTAAACTTATGTCCCTAAACTATTCTTTATTAGTTCATTTTCATCTTCAAATGTAGAATTTATCCTTTGGTACCTGAGCTAGCCAGTTCAAGTCTATCGAGTCCCTCTGCTAGAATTTATCCTTTGCGGCGTGATTGGATGAGTTTTGGGGGTATAAAATAGTAGGGGCGTAAGATAATACGGGAATTTATGAAGGGTGGACCCATATTGATCTGACATTTTTGAAAGGGTGGATTAAATAATACTTGGTTTTAAATATTTTGGTAATAAAGGGGATAAAATGATACTTGGTTTGTTTTACAGTTCAAATGGGGGGGATAAAGATAAATAAGAGGGTCTTGGGTGAGTTGCGGTACTAGAGAAGCCTCATCTGGGGTACTAATTAGAGCATCTCTAGTGCACTACCTAAAAAATGTTTGCTAAAGTGTACACCTAAGCACATGTGAGACCCTATTTTGTGTGCTAAGAACTTAGTTAGCTAGCTAAGGAGAAACGCACTTTAATGGAGCTCCCTAAAAATGTTCATTATATTTTAGAGTGGGACCCATTTAAGTGGTGAGGGGTGCCAATTGGTCCCACAAAATTCTTCTCTCTTTCCCTTCTCTCTCTCTCTCTCTCCTCTTTCTCTCTCCTTAAGTCTCTCCCCAAATTTAGGTAGTCACTTAGGGCACTTTAGGTAGTGAGGTGTGCCACTTAGGATTTTAGGGAGTCAATTTTTGTACACTAGAGGCCATTTCTTGAGTTTTTCTTAGGTAACTAGTTAAGACACTTTAGAAAACTATTTTAGGTAGTGTACTAGAGATGCCCTTAATAACTGCCCCTAGGTTGTTATTACTAATTAATATCCCCTGGGCCTCACACTATTTATTCCCAACAGTGACTTGGGATGATTTAATATCCCTGTGCTTTTGCTTGCCGAACCATGCCAAAAACTTCCCATCAACCCCTCATCCCCCTTATTACCTCATACCCGTCCCATATCCTCCACCCAAAAGAGCCCTTAGAGGGATCGACAAACCGTCAATCTTTGGACAAAAGTGATCACCGATGGAGTTTTGGAGTCAGGTTGGAAAACCTCGAAAGAAGCTTTCTGGTTCTGATTATACTTTCATTCATAAAAATCTTTTGTAAATTCTATTTGACGCGTATCATTCAACCACCTTTAGAGATACGCTTTATAATCCAAAAATCTGTAATCTAAAATTTAATTCAGAATCTAAAAAATAATTGACTCTCATATCCTCGTAAGCATTTTCGATTCTCTTTATAGATTCACACAATATCATTTGTAGAATCTTAAAGTCTATAATCTAAAACCCACGATCCTGTACTAATTAGGTCACAAACGTTTCCTAGTTGGGTAAAATTTTGGTGGGTTTGGATTGAAAATTATTTTGCTCTTGTTTTATGAAGCTAAATAGCATTGCACTTTTCTTGTGTTCATGAGATTAATAGTCCATTAGCTAGTTGACTCAATAGACCCACATTCGGTAACTGAGAGATAAATACGTACAATAGACTCAATTGGCACTTCCTTTAGGTTCTACACTATATGTCGGCATTTATGTGTTTTTTATTTATTTATTTACTTATCCGATTTATGTGTTTGTTTGAAGACAAATTTCTGTCTCTCGCAGCACCGGCCCTGGGAGGTGCCCGAGCTTTAGGCCCACCAAAAATAGCAAATTTTAGGGTCCCTCCAATAGGTAGTTGTGTTATGTGTATATTTACTCAAAAAAACAGCCCAGCCCACCTTAATTTAAATTTGAAGGTCCAAAAACTATTATCCAATTAATAGGCCCAAAACTCTCAATGGCAGAATTGTAGTTTGGGAATCAATCGGGCCCCTTTTTCATTTTGAAAGAATAACTTGTGGCATCCCAATTCCCAACCCATTGGTAATTGGACATGAGTAAGGCCTTTGACAAGGTCAACTGGCGATTCCTCGCCTTTACTCTCCAAAAAATGGGTTTCCCGGACAAATGGATCACGTTACTCCACCAGTGCTACTCCACCGTTTCCTTCTCTCTGCTGATCAATGGTGGTCTATCGGAAAGGTTCTCCCCTCAACGAGGACTTCGCCAAGGAGATCCACTCTCTCCTTACCTATTTATTATTTTCCTAGAAACCCTCTCCTGTGTTCTCAATAGATTGGATGAGGAAGGAAAATCTAAGGGTCTGAAACTTTCAAGGAATGGTCCCTCTCTTTCACACCTTTTCTTTGCAGACTGTTTAATTTTCTTTAAACCTTCCCTTGAGAGTTGCGGTATCCTCAACCAGACTCTAGAAAAGTTTAGTAAAGCCTCTGGACACTGCATTAACCATCAGAAATCTTATATTACTTTTAGCCCCAACACACCATCCACCTTTGCCAGGCATTTCAAAAGTTTCTTTCGTGTCTCCATTAGCACAGATCCTACTCCCTATTTGGATCTTCCTCTTAACATCACTGCAGATAAGCGGCTTTGCTTTAATTTCATTGTGGATAAGGCTCAAAAAGCTCTTGCGGGCTGGAAATCGGACATCTCTCAGCCAGGCAAGCTTTCGTTAATTAAATCTGTTCTAGCTGGGCTTCCGATTTACCTTTGCTCCTCTTTCAAAATCCCTTCCTCAATTTGTGATAAACTTAATGCTATATCGGCAAATTTTTTGTGGGAAACTGGGGATCGTAAACCAATCCTTTGGCTCAGATGGAGGAAGATCTGTGCTTACAAAAATGAGAATGGCTTGTGTATTAGAGATATGAGGCTTCTTAACCAAGCCCTCCTTGCTAATCAATGTTGGCGCATCCTCAATAATCCATCCCTTCTTACCTCCAAGATCCTCTTACCAAAGTATTGCTCCAAAGTAGACCTGCAGGTTAAACCCCATTCTAATTCTTCTTGGGCATGTAAGAGCATCCTGTATGGACATGACCTTTTCGATGAACATGTTTCTTGGGTGGTTGGTAATGGAGAATCTATTAAACTCTTTCACGACAAGTGGATTTCGCATTGGAACATGCTTCTCTGTCGCCCGGTGGCTTATGCAGGCCCTGAAGATTTACCGGTTTCCTTCCTCATAAACTCCACACCACAGGGCCTGTTTTGGAATGAAGGAAAAGACCATGATATTGTCCCTCAGTTCCTGGTTTCCAAAGTTCTTGCTATAGCACTTCCTAAAATCTCGCTGCCCGGACTTTCGCAGCTGGCCATACACTTCCTCGGGGCAATACAATACTAAATCAGGATACAAATCCCTTTATGATAAACAAAGGAATAACCTTCCCAATGCTCCATGGATTCACAAAGAACATAATGCATGGCACCTAGTTTGGACACTAGGTATTCCGGAACGCCTTAAAGTGTTCATCTGGAAATGTCTCTATGGAATCTTGTCAGTTCGCAATGGTCTTCATGCCCGTATGCAGAATATCTCCCCGGTTTGCCCAGTTTGTAACACAGAAGAAGAGACTATTGGTCACTTGTTTTGTTTTTGCAGCCAGACTAACAGGGTTTGGAATATAAGCGGCATACCGTACTCATCGCTGGGTATCTCTTCACCTTTGGTTTTTAAGGATTGGCTTATTGACTGCCTTGTCGATCTCCACTAGGACAAACTGCGCCTCTTTCTATTCATCTCCGTCCTTTGGGCGATTTGGAAACATAGAAACCTTTATGTTTTCTTGGATCTCCAGTTTGACCCCCATGCGGTCTGGGCTATGGCAAAAGATACCTCCCAATGGATTCATAGAGCTTCTCGCTGGTGGAACCACAAACCTCATGTAGGCATCCCACATGATGCCCCCTTGCCGATTAACCAACTCTCGGTCTTCACCATCAAACCGTGCTCTTCCTCTACTTCTCCCCTCAGGACTTGCATGCTGCATGTAGATGGATATTGGAAAGAGGACAATCCTTGGTGTGGATTGGGGTTCACGGCATCTTATTCGGATGGTTCTATAATTAAGCAAATGGCCATTTCCTCCTACAGCAACAGCCCCGCTCCAAACTGAGTTGCTAGCTATCCAGGAAGCTATAACTTGGTCTCTAAATAATAATTTTAATTTTGTTCATATTTATACTGATTGTTACATTGCTGTTATGCAGTTAGCAGGGCGACATGAGGTCCATCACAGACACAGATTTTTTATTGACAGCCTCAACATGATGATCCGGCGTCTCATTTTTTGTAGGATCTCGAAAGTTTCACGCCACGAGGTTGTCAGAGCTCACTTGCTCACCAAGCAAGCTCTTTTTGTCTTCACCTCCCATCCGGATACAAGGGACGGAGGCCGGCTTCTTCAGGACTCTTCCTGAGATTTTGTTCTTTATGGCCTTTGTTATTATTGTAGTTCATTTTGTTGTAATATTGGTATCTTGACACTGTATTCCCTTGTATGCTGATTTTCCTTAATGAATATTTCTTTCTTCTGGAAAAAAAAAAAAACAATCCCAACCCATTATACGTATAGCACCTTTTCGGTTTCCATTTGAAATTGGAAATCTGGAGACTGGAGTCTGGAGATCACCAGGTTAGTCGAGAAGATGAAGAAGAAGTTCGGAAATCAGAAGTTAGAAGTCGCGAAGAAAAATAGAGTGGGATATTGAAATTAATCAGGGCTCAATTAGTGCTAAATGCTATTCTTTCTCACAAATCTCAAGCTAATTTCAGGTATTGATTCTATTTTTTTAGGGTTTTGAAATTAATTGTTTTGTTTATGAGGTTTAGAAGCATTGTTTAATTTAACTTGGGCTTGATGACTGACTGAGTAGATTTGTTTATGTCATTGTGGATTTGTTTATGCTATTGGTAGCCTGGTAGGACCTTAGGGGACATCACTTATCAGTGAATTAGGGAAAGTGAAAATTTTAATCTCTTGGGTTTTTTAAATGATGCTTTTGAAATATTGAAATAGTCGATTATTATATTTGGTATTCTTTCTTATTGATGCTATTTTGTTTAGGGAAAGTTCTTAGTTTTTTTTTATGCCCATCTTAATAATTCGTAAAGGGCCCATTTTTTTATTGTCGATTTAAGCCCTTAAAAACTCAGGGCCGACCCTGGGACTCTTTCGGTGCTTAGATAAGACAGTGTAAGAAGCAAAAGCAACCCAAAAGATAGGACGGATTGTAACACCCGTTTTTAATATACCGGTGCTTGGGCTTCATTTACGTGTTTATCTTGTGAACTATGGAAAAAGAAAAGAAAAAAAAGAGAAATCTAGAAAATCGGAAAGGACGTGGACGTAATAGAAAAGGGGATGTTCCTCATTAATTGTTGTGGAAAATTTGGGAAGACTTGGACACCTCATCCTATTGACTCTAAGTCAATGGGAGTAGATTTTTCTTCCCCAAGTCCTCTGCCTCAATCAGAAAAGAAAGAGAGAGGGAGAGACCAGAAGAAGAAGAGAAGAGAAGAAGGAGAAGGAAAAGAAGAAGGAGAAGAAGGAAAAGAAGGAAAATTGGGGAAAACCCAAAATTGAGGTACGAATTGAAGATTAATTTCCGAAATTCTTAAGCTATGTTGTTCATATACAAGTTAATTTGGTATTTTGCATCTCATAAGAATGATTTGGGGTTTGTTTTTACAAAAATTCGTGGAAGGGAGAAGGGTGCTCACTGACTGGGTTTTGATGAAAATCATACTTGATATGGTTTTGGCCGAATTTTTAGATATGGTTCCTGAAGCTGGAATTTTATGATATTTTTACAGTAGCTACCCATGAATGTCTTGTGTGTTGTGTAAAACTTTCAGAGTTTAATTCGAAGTACAAAAAATAAGAAAATTCGTGAATCAATCTGTTGTCAGGATCGTGCTTGGGCAGACAGCACTGACATATCTTGGGAAAACGGTTATAACTTTTAGCTCGGGTATCCGATTGGTACACCGTCTTTTGATTATAAAACTAGAATCGTATACCTTCGAAATGATGTATGGGTTGTGCCTTAATTTCTTCCAGAGAATAGCAGTTTTTATTTTGAAGTTGGAGAAAAATACGTTTTGGGGAATTTTCAGCAAGCTCTGGGTTTGTTTGGGGGTTGTTTAAAAATAGTTAAAGAGTTCAGAAAATTCTGAATTTTTGATATGATGATTATGTATGGGTTTGGAGTTTGTGGTAAAAATTTCCTGGGAAGGGGATGAGTAGATTAATTCTGGAAATTCGTAGAGCACAACACTGTTGGGTTATAGGATGCATTTTCATGCATTTCATTTGCACTTGGGCATGAATTTTGGTAGTGAGCCTTATGGGTACTGTATAATTGGTATTATAGGTGGTGAAATCGTAAGAATGGTCGTGGTTATGCTTTCAGTGCGTTGAGGTTAAGTGCTTGACCGTTCGGGTGATTAATAATTAACTAGAATTTCGTCCCAAGCGTAGGACTATCGACCGGTGCAGCACAATAAATCCGGAAGTACCGGAGTCGAACCACAGAGACGGTCTACGGTGCTTAACTCAAACAATGTCGGCTTTACGTTTGTAATTGGCTCTCAGGTAGCCACCCCTTGCTCAATTGACTTGATTAATTAACTAAGTTAAGTTGATTTAACTACTGGACTCTGAATTTAAAAAGGAGAGCACAGCCGTGGGTACTACGGTGTCCGCAGCTAGACTAATTCACGTTCACTCGGGCCACAATTATTCAATTAATAGATTTAAAAATATGAAAAAGAGTTTCCAACAGATGCGCACCACTTGTCACCAATGTCCGCGCGCATTTGGAATTGGCAATGCCCGGGTTTGTTTGCCAGAAAAGCTTCCGTATTCAAAAATTGCGCATTAATTAAAATAATTCGGCACCGAGGTGGAACATAAATTAGCCTAGCCACGGGACACCTTCGTCCCGCGACCGCACTCGATACGACTACTCACTCATTCTTATAAAGATTGCAGGAGTCAAAATAACCCTAACTCTAGGCATGCTTGAAGAATAGAATATAAAAAGTAACAATGAGAATCGATACCGTAATGGCAAAGGAAAACTTGAACTTGATTAACGATCAGCAAAACAATCGGAACACTCCAATACTCGGAGCAAAGTTGAATGAATAAAACTATGAATGCTGTAGCCACCAAACTCCAAAGTGCAGAAATTAACCTAAAAAATTCGAACCCTAATTAATGATTAGAAAAACGTTTATATAGTCACCAATCAACGAAACACCGAACGGCATCGTTTTGAGCTTGCCCGTAGCTTCTCGGTATCGATACGGAATTTAGGGGTATCGATACCGAACTGCCTTCCTTTGACCCTTGACCGCGTGAGCATAAGGTATCGATACCTATTGGAGAGGTATCGATACTAGACCTTCTGGATAAAAACCGCTCCATTTTAGCTGATTAGTATCGATACGAAGAATAGGGGTATCGATACCGATTGCCTTCGCCTGCATTTCAAAATCAAACTTCCCAAGCCTTGTTCCCCGCGCCAACTCCACTTCAAGCCATGCAAAAGGCGCGCCAAAAACCAAAATACCTGGAAAACTCACAGAAATAACAAGAACACCACTGTGCACGCATTAAACGGAAAATAAACATTAATCCGCACGTCTAACGCGCTAAACCACCCTACTTAGGCGCCCAAAAGCAAGCTTTCCACGCGCCTATCATTAAGTTGATAGCGGAATTTGTCCTTTCGTGACAGGTGAGAATGTACAGCTTCTATAATAAATAGAAATGTTGTGTTTTTTCAAAATTGTCTCGTGATTATTACTGTGCTTGAAAGCTCTTTGATGTTCTGAGTATATGATGGTAATATTCTTGTTTGGATGAATCAGATGATTTTAGTGATGGATCAAATGATTTTTGGTGGGTGGGAAGAAAATGTTTTATGCCTCTTGTGCCAATGTTCTAGTAGTTTGCAAGCTTGGTTGCTGCTTGCTTTATGTTGTGCAAGCTTGGTTGCTGCTTGCTTTTTGTTGTGCAAGCTTGGTTGCTGCTTGCCGGTAAGCTTTGCTTACATTGTGGGTTGCACCTACCATTGGTGATAAAGAATGGCCCTCGTCACCGCCACTATATGTGAGCCTGTGAGCGAGGTAACGGTACCATCATAACTCCTGGTCGTGAGGTAGACGACTCGTTGGCACATTTGGTAAAAATTAATTGTTATTACTTTACATTATGAGATGAAAGTGTGGTTTTGAGATGAGCCTGATGGGCTGTGTGAAAGTGTTTGAGATGAGCCGGTGGGCTGTATTTTTTTAAAATAAATATGGTGAACTGTGTTTTGGAGATAAATTTGGGCTGAGAAAGTTTGTTAAAAAGTTGTAATCCATCTAAATACTTATGCATTTCTATTTATTATATTGCTAAGGTACATTCTCCTGTAACCTTTTTGGTTGCAGATTTCCAGTTGGGCTAGACGTCGGTCCACTACAGTGTCAGAGTGCCAGTCAGGTGTTCCTAGAGGTTGTGTTTTGTTATTTTGTCGGCCAGAGGGTATTGTGGATAATCTGTATTTTTTTGTGAGGTTGCTGTGGTTGTACAGTTGTTGAGGAGGTGTGAACACCTGTGTTGTTATGTCAGTTGAGTTTGGTGTAAAAAATAATCTTTTGTTGCTTCCGTTACAAGTTGCAGTTGAACTTTATGTAATTATCTTTGTGAGTAGTCTGAAAGGCATACAGGTGGTAACAGGTGTCTTGCCACTATATGCAGGCTAAATCCTATCAGAGTGGGGTGTGACACGGATAATCACATACATATAATACTAGTGAGAGTTATTGCGAGCTAGGCCCGTTGCAACTAAATAGGAAATTTATTTGGCCTTGATTTCATAAGATGTTATTAAAAATTTACCATCCATCCAATAAAATTTCTGCTCAATGAAAAAAAAAGAAGTCATAAAGATAGTGGATTGGAGGACAAATATTAGAAGCTATGAGCTCGTTTGGCTGGGGATTGAGGAGCTCAGATGAGTTTGGGTTCGGACGAATAATTCCTGGCCCACACATCATCCATGATTTGGCATACCGAAATTATTCGTGCCCCCTCCCCTTTTAATCCGCCTCAAACACTCTTATTTATCCAACCCTCCATATTTTATCCCTCCAAATACGTTGTCCAAAGAAACCTATGAATCGTGAATCCTGTTCGAATCGAACCGAAATGTATGTTTTAGATTGAATCGGTGGATTAATAGCCTGGACATGGATTAAAAAATATAAAGAATTGTTATAGGGTCCATTATAGCTTTTTATAACACCTCTAGTCCACCTAATGTTTTCATAACATCTCTAATCCACCAAACCACTTTTTTTATTCTCTTAGGTCCATTATATTTTTTTACTAGACAAATGTACCATTACATTAAATTTAATACATAATATTACCTTTGCCGGAAAGACTGCCGGAAAAGTCGACGGAAAATTGGACTTTGCCGGAAAATTTCGTCGGCGCCGGAAAAGTTGCCGGAAAATTGGACTTCGCCGGAAAAGTTGCCGGCGCAGATAACCATATCTGGAATCGCAAGAGGTGGTTATCTGGACACACAAGATGTGGTTATCTTGATTCGCAAAAGGTGGTTATCTGTACTCATAAGATGTGGTTATCTGGGCATATTTTTGTTTAAAAAACTTACTTGGGATCAAGTCCTCAACCAACCAAGCACTACAAGGTAGCAGCACAAACCCTCTGCTTTTAACATAAAATTTTACTAGAAATTTTACTGAAAATTGAATAAAACAAAAAACCATTTTTTCAAAATAGAGGTGGTTATCTGGACTCAAAAGAGGTGGTTATCTAAACTCATAAGATATCGTTTAAGTACCATCACGCTACACAACACAATGACAATTCGTAAGCTACCTGGTTTATGGATGAAAAATCTTGAAAGCTTCACAACATCTTAAACCAAGATCAACAAAAAAAGGAGAGGATAAACCAATAGCTCCCACCTGATTATTTACAAACTCAAAGAAAGAGGCATCCAATAATGCGCTGTCATCATTTCACGGGCAAATAATTTTACAAATAATTGTGAATCTGTTGATAGACGGTTAAAATATCAAAGAGCAGCTTTTCTATTTCACCTAGTCATTTCGTCGAACACATGGGCTACGACTAGATGGCTGGCCATTGGTGAGGAACTTCTTTTTTTTGTTGGCAAATCCAGCCATTTTTGGGGAATGGCTGGACATTTGGCTTGCCACGTACTGAGCTTGCTTCAAAACAAGACAACACCCAACAAGCATCTTATTTGCAGAACGTCACAAGAAAACAACACCTCTTTGTATAAATGAATTGGCAACTTTTTAAATTCTATTACTCAGATGATAACACAGCTTCTTATGTAGAAGTGGTCTACAGGATTCAAGCAACAGACAATGTCAAAAAATATCCGTGTGTGGGTTTTTGGCAAAAAGTTCCTAAAAGGTATAGGTGGATGTCTTGTGTGGGTTTTTGGCAACCCCAAGCAATCTGGTGGATGTCCAACATTGGCGAGGATCAAGAATTGGTGTAATATACAAGAAAATCTGCACAAGGCACTCTTGAAGATCCAATTTCACAGCATCAAATCCACTAATCAAAATGTTCTTAAATATCCGTTTGAAGATCATTTTTAGATGCCTCTGAGTAATTTTAAAAAAAACACATCACAAAACAATTGGATTACATGAATTCACGCAAACAAGAATAAACACATCCATTCAGGCATTTCATCAAACAGTTGCTTTGCCACTAAAACTGCTAACAAAATTAACAAAAAAAAAAGAAGCAAGAAAATCAATTTCAGATGGTGCACAACCTTGCATCTTGGACTTCAACGACGAGATCAACCAAGAGAACTCGGTCCATAATTGCACGATCACAGCTTTCTCCAGGGAGGTAATCGGCGAGATAGTCGGCGCCTCCCATGTGCTTAGCCGATGGCTGAGACCCCATCTCTCTCTCTCTCTCTCTCTCTCTCTCTCTCTCTCTCTCCCGTTTACGCATGAATCGAAGCTCAGAGCTTCTTCTCCGAATAGCAGCCGTCTTTCTCTGTGTTCTCTGATCCAAATGTTTTTGTTACGAGGGGCGTTAATATGGAGGGTTAATTTTGTAATTTGGGAAGGGGAGTGGACTGCAAGGCTTACGAAATTGCATAGTGGACCTGAGGCTTTAGTAAATACCTATACTGGACCTCCCAAAAATTTACCCATTAAAATAATAGAATACCGTGGATTAATGGTCCATAGATTTTCATTATGAAATCGTGAATTAACCAAACCAAAAAAGAGATATGGATAAATAATAAATAAAAATTTATAAAATATATAATATTGGGTAAATAATTACAACTTTACATATATTTATATATTATTTTTAACTATTTACCTTAATGTGATATAGGGTAACCATATAAAACCTGAGAGGTGAAGTGTATTTTATTACTTGGGAAAAGAAAATGTATTCAATGTACTAATATAGAATACATAAGTACATGGTCAAAAGTCGAGAAGTTGATTTTATTTATTTTTTTGGCAAAAAGCGTGAGTAAATATGGTACAGTGTTTCAAATATTACATGGTGTAGGGAACGAAGTATAACATTTATAGGATTATACAAATTACAATGCGTTTAAAACAATTATAGTTGGTTTATTTCAAACGAAATAAAAATCTAATCGATATTAATAAATTTAAAATTTTATGTAAAATTATTAAAATAAATTATTATAGCTTGATTGTTGAAAAGGATAAAAAAAGAAATTCCTTTTTTAATTTGTATAATTGGTGCAATGCATAATCTAATATGGGTTTGTAGGCTTGTTGTGTTGGCTTTACTACTATGGTGTTCGGGTATAATATAAAAAAATTATTATAAAATTAATATATAAATTACAAATAATTAAAAATATATTAGGTGGTATATTCCTAAAATATTTTTTAAAAAACGTTTTAAATACTAAAGTACATAATTTTTCCGAAAACAAATTGTATCGAATTAAAGATTTCTATTAGTAGTTTAATTTGGTGAAAAAAATAAAAAATTATTTTTCGAAATAATTATTTTTTTAATCCGAAGGAAATTGCAAAGACAACTCAACAAGCCACAACAAGCCAACAATGTAAAATACTAAATTACTCCCTCCATCCCAATTTATTGGTTCCTTTTGGGGATTCCAACTTATTAATGGAACGGATAGGGGGTGTGTGCTATCCCTTAAGGTACAACATTCATGTTGACCCCATCTGGATCGTTCGTGCTCGTGGATCAACGACGCAGATTCGTTGGGTCCGAGCAGATCTGCACCGTTGATCGCCAAGCACAGACAGCTCAGCTATGAGGTCAGAACGCATGGTGTCCCCTAAGGGACAACATGTCCCCTGTTTCCTAATGGAACATCATGATTACACTTGTCATATTTTTTCTTGAGTTAATTAAATAATCATTCTCTTTTTGGACACCGCGTACATTTTCATCCTACCTACTTTTTGGGTTTATGTTTCCATCCCCTTCCTATTTGATTTACCATTATTACCCTTATTGTGACATACATATCCATATACAATCAGTTCCTAATTTTTTGGGAGTGTATAGTGGGACTACCAAAAAATAGGGATTATTTGAAATTGGGAGGGATTCAAAATGAGTTAAGATCGAGATCATTTTATTATAACCGAATTGATGATTTTCGAAATTGAAGGAATTTTGAAACAACAGATGATTCTGGGATGAATTCCCATAAACAACTAATGTCTGTAATGCCGAAAATTGGGGGTGTTTTGAAATAATGAGAATTCAAAACGTGGAATACCAGTTTACCAAGAACAACACTACTAGATAATGTATCATTGCAATTACCAATACCAAAAACACTACGTGGAATACCAGTTTGCCAAAACCATCACTTGCCCTATAGAGTGCCCTTGCTTCAAGCCTTCTGATCCCAATGCTAAAGATTTAAGCTTGCTTCATTGACTGTACCTCTCCCACATGTGAAGCCATCTTCTGATACATTATTTTTTACATGCAAAATGCACGCACTCCCACGAGGGCAAGCAAATTGGGACGAAGGGAGTATTAAATAAAAGTGAGCATATTCAATACAAGTGTATAGTTTGGGGTGTCTCATGCTATTAATCTTAATTCAGGCCTCTAGCTTCCGCCTATCGATATCCCTGCAGGCCAGATCGATAAGATTGCTTTGCATCTTTGTCCGAATTGTTATTCATGCTTTTAATCTTAATTCATTGAATCTTTGCTCATTTTAATCTTAATTTAGGCTCTTGCTACAGACTACTACCTTATCTTCCCCATTGATATTCGTCCAAAATATCCGAGGCGCCTTTGAGACCCCGGGTCAGAGCAGGTCCACTTCCCACGAAGGGAAGTTGGTGATCTAAGAGCAGAGTACATTGCTCCCGTTGCTCCCGTTCATCCACGCTCCTCATAACCCCCACCACCTCCACCGGGCTTCTTCTTCTTCTTCGAGCTGGTTGAGGATGACAAGATTCTAGTTGGTGCAGCCAATGAGTTTGGCCTTGCAATTGATAATATCGACCTCACCTTGAATTTGGCGTTGCGAAAATTCACCTGGTAATAATACTTGTTTAAACACACAAAGATAGCATCAACACACTTGATGGTATGAAACTATGCCCACCCATTGTTAATCCTTATTATATCCACCAAGATATGCACAACCATGATTTTCGCAAGGCCAAACTCAAGGCCAGGTCGATATTATCAATTGCAAGGCTAAACTCATTGGCTGCACCAACTAGAATCTCGTCATCCTTGACCGACTCGAAGAAGAAGAAGCTCGGTGGCGGTGGTGGGGGTTGTGAGGAGCGTGGATGAACGGGAGCAATGGGAGGAATGTGCTCTGCTCTTAGACTGTCAACTTCCCTTCATGGGAAGTGGACCTGCTTTGACCGGGGGCTTCGAAGGCGCCTCAGATATTTTAGACGAATATCAATGGGCAAGAGAGGGTTGCAGTCCGCAACAAGAGCCTGAATTAAGATTAAAATGAGCAGAGATTCAATGAATTAAGATTAAAAGCATGAATTAAAATGAGCAGAGATTCAATGAATTAAGATTAAAAGCATGAATAACAATTCGGACAAAGATGCAAAGCAATCTTACCGATCTAGCCTGCATGGTAATCAGTAGGCGGAAGCGAGATGTCTAAATTAAGATTAATAGCATGAGACACCCCAAACTATACATACACTTGTATTGAATATTCTCACTTTTATTCAATACAAAATTACACAAGTACACCGACTTGTACACAAGACACCACTCAAAGACACTTCACTTTGTCACTCACTCACACTTGAGTGTTACTCACATGCACACACTTTGTGCTTTCACAACACTTGGTGGTCTCTCCAACACCCACACTTGGTGCTCCTAACACACACTTACAAATGAGCTCCCACTCCTATTTATAGGGGGCAATGAAACTATTTAGAATAGGAATATCCTAGAATAATTCTACAAGCTTCTGGAGAAGCCTAAATAATTCTATTATACTCTAGAAGATTTTAGAGCAACCTGGAAGAGGGGGAGTGTTGAGAGTCATCACCAACTCTCCGGAAGTCTCTGGATGCTTTCAGAATGTTCTGGGTTTTACTAGATTATTCCATAAAGTTCCGGAATGTTTCGGACTCTCGTAGAAGGTTCTGGATCCTATCACTACTACAATAAACTTAAAAGATGATGGGTAAAAACCGTGATCTTTATAATTTGATCACGGTTTTAAAACCGTGGTTAATGGAGCCGTTATTAAAAGTCTTCAAGATTCAACCACGGTTTAAGTCTGTGATTAAATGTAAGTCTAAGCTGATATGGAAACACATAAGGCGTGATGATAAACAAGATAAGACCACGGTTTGGACAACAAACCGTGGTTAAAGATCGTAAATGATCATGATTTGAACAAAAAAGCGTGTTTAAAAACATTATACAATTACGGTTTAAATGGCAAACCGTAGTTAAATCAACAATATTATCACGGTTTGAAGATAAAACTGTGATGAAATTAGTTTTAAGATCACGGTTTGGACAAATAACGTGATTAAAGATACAATACAATCACGGTTTGCTCAAAAAACCGTGATTAAATTAATTATACCATCACGGTTTTAAAGTTAAGTGAGCCGATGACCCACTGATCTCTCCCTCAGCATCAAACAACAAAATCGCAATTGGCTCTCGTTGATCAAAACTCTGGTCCGATCATGATTTGTGCTCATTTCATTTTTCCGGAGAAAAAATGGTGAAGGATCTTTGGTGGTTGGGTTGATGTGATGTTTTTTGCATTTTTGCCATCGCTTCTTTGCTCGTGGGTGCTTGAATTTCGGCAAGTTCATTATATTTTTACCATATTTTTAGCATTATTTTACCATATTTTTAGCATGATTTTTCGATAAGTTGATGAAATTTAAAATTTACCATGGGTTTCTTGTATTTGTTGCCGAAATTTATCATAATTCATGTATTATGTTTTTACCATACTTTTTTGCATGATTTACCATGTTTCTTGTATTTATTGTCAAAATTTATCATAATTGTTGTATTATATTTTTACCATGTTTTTAGCAAAGTAAAGTTTACCATGCATCATGTTTCTTGATTTAGTGAAGAAAAATCCGATATAAAACGAAAAAATTATATTGCCACACTTTAAAGGGAAAAATTCATAACCTACTTTGACTTCAATGCCTCATCGCCCCCCAAACTTTAAAAATTATCAATTGCACTCCTGAAGTACCATTCCGTTATCAATTTCACTCCTACCGTCACAATCTGTTACTTACCTAACAGAAGACGCTAAGGTGGACTTTTGAGAGTCAAAAAAACGTTAGGGAGTAATTATGGAGGGAAAGTTGTCTGATGTGTCACCCTACTCTCTCTCTCTCTGTGTCCATTTTGAAGAGAAAATGTAAAATCCATAAATTGGCTCCTTTCTTTCCCCTGCACATGTATAAAATAGAGCAATCTTCCTCTTCCATTCTCCATCTTCCCTCTATTCCCTTGTTCATTTCCATCATTTCCTCCAAGTCTTTCACAAATTTCCCCTCAATCTCCTGGCATGAATCCCGAACAACCAGTGACTAATTGCCGATTCCCGGTCCATCAATCTCGAATTTCTTGCTCAAAATTTTGAGAAACTCGTCGATGTATGGTCTATTTTTTTTTTTTTTTGAACATGTCAATTCCATTCAAGGAAAATGCCCGAGGGCAGTACAGATTTCATCACAAACAACAGGGAATAACCAAAACTATCAAAATCTAGACGAATGGCACCCCTGCCCGAGGCAGACCAACAACAAGGCTGGGCTAGGAACCTGTCCACGATCTGCTAGTAGAGATCCCGAGGGAAAACAGCTCAAACCCTACCACTTAAACACAAGATAAAATCGAAGAACAAGCACCCGAAAAGGGGCTAATAAACCACCTGTTTACAGGGGTAAACAACTAAACCAAAACAAACAAACTGAAAAATAAAAATAAAAGCTCCGGTAGAACAGAACGGAAAGTACCATCCTGTCTGAGAATGTCACCGTAGCCGCCGCCACCGTTTCCGGCGACTTATTCGCCGGAGAAGCTCCAACCCGAGCGCCAAACTTCAAGCCACATCAGATCTGAACTCGAACAACCGGAAGAAGAAGATGGAGGTCGAAAGACACGAAACCATGGGAGGGTGGAAGCCGGTTGAGATCGGAAAGGATGGAGCCGGAAAGGTGAGGCTAGGGAGGAGAGAGAGAGGGAGGGGGGATGGAGAGGAGGAGGTGGCGGCTAACCACCCCCCCAGAAAACTATGGAGGCTAGGGTTTAACTTTCTAGAGAGAAGGGGGACTCTCTCTCTCTAAACACGTGTGTATATGTATGGTCTCTTTAAGACATAGAAATCGACTTTTACGCCGTCGATCACTGGCCTAACAATGAAGTCATACTTTTTAGGGTGGCGGGTCGGGTTTGGAATGGACCAAGGTCTCGTCAAGGTCAAGAAAAATGGTGGGTTTGCGTGGTGCTTAACAATGAAGATTCTTCAATCACCAGCCTAGTAATGATGGGTGGTGGGTTTGGGTTCAGAGAGGTCTGTGGCGGAAGAGGGCGATTGCCTGAAAAAAGACACCACACAAGTTAGGCCGCCAGAAGTCAATTCTAAGAAAACATATGGTGTTCACCGAGAAATTTCCAGGCACAAAACGCTAGCTTAAAAGGAAAAAACAAAGTGGACTTTTTTAGAAAACAAATTATTATTAAGAACACCATATCTACTTTTCAAAAAAAAATAAACTTGGGGAGAGGTCGGGGTGGGTTTTTTTTGGTGGGTTTTTTTTTGGGAGAAAGGTATGCGTATCTGGTTGAGTTTTCAGTTGGAGCCCTTGAGGAAGAGAGCAACGACGGCATGGATCAGACCATCTAATTGAAGCAATTAGAGCCCTTGAGAATTGGACCATCGAACATTCCATGGGCAGCGATCACGGAAAGGTCCAACACGTAGTCACTTATCGCCACGCCGGCTGAACCGAGTTGAGGTCTGAACACGCCATAGGAACGGTTTTGGATTGGGAAGTGAGACTCCTAGTGTACAGAAAAAAAAGCTCCGATTGATACTTTTGAATTAGCTTCAGTGAAGGCGAAATTGTGGATGAAATGAGAGAGAAAGAGAGTGCACTGAAGATTGATAAGTGACTGAAAGTGAACCCGCCGCCGTTAACGAAGAAGAAGAACTCTCGCCAATTTCTCTAACAACCAGTGCTAAATTGCTTGGATTTTTGTAAAGTTTTTTTTTTTTCAGACTTTCTTTTTTATTTTACCTTTTAACGTTTTTTGACTTCCGTCCAAGTCCACCTCAACATCTTCCGTTAGGTAAGTAACAGATTGTGCCAGCAGGAATGAAATTGATAACGGAATGGTTGTTCAGGAGTGCAATTGATAAATTTTTAAAGTTTTGGGACGATGAGACATTGAAGTCAAAGTATGGAGTTTTTTTTTTGAATTTTTCCCCACTTTAAAATATGGGATCAAATGTCTTGTTCGTTTTGGTTTTCAAAAATCGGTTTTTTCAATTATTACCCATATTTTTAAATATTATATTTATTTTTCTCTCTATCTCTCTAATCATTAATACTTATTTTTTAATTATTATTCCTATTTCTCCCTCTAATCATTACAAAAACCAAAACTTAAAAGCGAAACCAAACACAACCAAAGTGAAATGGACCTTTTCATTCTGATTAAAGAAAAGAAAAGAAAAAGTGAAGTTCATTTTTATACCGAGTTCAGAGTTTAGAGTTTAGACACCGAGGACTTTTATTTGGAGTATTTATTGTTTTCAGCTGGGACGACGACTAGCTGTGAATAGGCGTTGGATTGCAGTCTTTATCAGGGAGAGGACCACTCCTGTCTCTCTTTCTCCTACTCTGCCAGCTTTTGGGAATCTCTCTCTAGCTGTGGATAATAATAGAGTAGAAAGAGTTCTGCCACCAAACGAAGCAAGAAATGGACTCGGAGGGATCAAGGGTTGTTGGTAAGCTTCGAAACCTTGACTTTCTAATTCTGGGTACTTCATAATTACGAATTTAGGATACTGTTCCGCATTTTTTGGGTAAATATGTGGAACCCTTTTGCACTTGTTATTATGAGGCTTTTATGCTTCATTTGTGTAATACGTGTTTCGTTCTTTCCTCAAATAAGGACTTGGGTTTTGAAAAATTAGGGCTCCTTTAGGTTGTTTATGTTCAGATTGATGTTTTGTGAATAGGGTTAGTACGTATTCCCCTTTGAAATTGAAGTTTTCATCCGTTGAGACGCTGGGCCTATTACTACTTGAGCATTTTCATGTTGTGTGAATTGAAAGGAGAAACGATAGTGAGGATTCTGCGGGGTTGTCATGAAATTGTAATGGCTATACAGTGTACCTTGTGTATCTTATGAGACTTCCTATCATTTAACCAAAAAAAAAAAAATTTTGAAATTTGGAGATGGTAATTCGTGATTTTCAGTGGGTTTATTTAGCATGAATTTTTGTACGGTTTTGTTTTTGGCGGAATTTACTGGTGAAGATTTGGCACAATAGACAACACTTTCATTAGCATGAACTTAATAGTGGTGACTTGGTGCGCTACCAAACTTTTTCGGGCACATGTACCTAGTTACATGTAGTTCAGAACTTAAGAAAGTTAAATTTGAACCATTTTTGCTTTTGGTTAATGTAATTTTTTTGTAAATCAAAGTATCCTTACATCTCGGGAGATTATCTGTGGGTGAGAGTAAATGGTTGTGGTATGAAATGATTAAGCTAGCAATTAAACTTGAAAAAGCAAGGAGTAATGCCTCATTATGTGTGTGTTGAGGTATGGCAGGGTGATTTTGAAAACAATAGCAACAATTTGGATTATAAAAGGCTTGGCTTTACCTTGAACCCTGTGGTCGGGCTTTTTCTTTTGGCTGTAGAATTCAAATAGTGATAGTCGATTTTAGGGGAATGAATGTTAAGTACTTAGCAATTATCACATTTCTTAGGGTTAAACCATCTCACTTTGTGTGTTCTTGAGTGCATGCATATGCCGATCCAGAGAAAGGGGAAATTTATACAGAAATCTATCTGAGAGAGAGAGAGGGAATTTGCTCAGACACGAAAAGTATGTGCCCTTGTGGACATAGATGAAATTGCACATCTTTGAAATATTCCTCTAGTTTAAATAATCCTTATTTTGTTGGAATGTATATACCAAACAAGTCTTGATTGCTTGAGACCAGCGTTCTTAGTTGCATCCTTGAGAAAACTCTAGGACACATCTCCTCCGGCTCCGCTGGTATCCTTCACCACTTTCAGTGACTCTGCAGTATCAGAACTCATGTAAAGCTATGTATTTTCACTTCATTTCTCTCTCTTGTCCCTCTCTTCGTCTTTCAATCGCCATGTGGCTCTGTCTAAGCATGTTTCATACATCTGCTTGCATGTGGTTGATTCGCTTTGTGTTGTCGCGGGTACATTGGGGCGATAGAGGAAGATGGTTTGTATGGAATTAGAGCTGGAGGCCACTGATTGGGAAATATCTGTGGTTATTGGGTGGTTAACGTCTTAATGACATGTTAAATGGGTATTTGGAGATGCTAAAAAGGAGCAAGATAATGGATGCACTCGTGAAAATTGAAGAGTTAGAAGAAGCAGAGCCAAATGCAGCAAAGTTTAGTTAATGCTCAAGTTTGTCCAAGATATTTAACTTATCTGCCCCAAACACACAGCCTTATTAAGTTTTGAATTTGCATGGGGTTAATAGTATTGCTGGATTGAAGTGATTAGTTGCCTTGCTCTCCATAGCAACTCATCTAAAAGCTTTAGTTGTTGCCTGTTGGAGAGAGGGTAACTTTATTATTTATATCTTTAGCACGCTCCCTCACGTGTAGCCAGACTTTCCTCCATAAGTGGACTAAACACGTGCAAATATTTAATTATCAGGTAGGCGGTGAGATTCGAATTGCTCTAATACCATATTATATTGTTAACCACCTACTCATCTAAAAGCTTAAGTTGTTAGAGAGAGAGAGAGGTAACTTTGCTATTTATACCTTCAACAGTAATAAACTCAATAGGGTTAATTGATCCTTAGTGTTTCAATTATCATTACTGTATTGTTCAATATTTAGTATCCGGAAATTTTCTCGTCTTACAAAATAGCATACTGTGGAAATTGGTAGATTATTACTTCCTTTCCTATGTTCTCTTTCTTTGGATGAATTAACAGTGTACTAGAAATCTAGTTCACTCATTTTGAAAGCAATTTCAAACAAAAATTCTGGAAACTGCTGTAATATAATGATGCTGTGTCCTATCTCCCATCGCAATATAATTGTACAGTGAATTTATGTTTTTCCCCTGAATATTAGACTTTTTCTAATGCCATGGATGAAGTATAACTAACACTAGAAAAATACTCTTTATCTTTTAACTATTGAGATGCGATTCGTTTCTATATAGGACATATCATTGAGATGGATTATATGCAAATTAGCACGTACGTCGTTTCTATGTCGAGTTATAGGTGGAAGTAACACGGATGTATAAATATTTTCTGTCGAGATTCACCTGCCAATGTTATTGCAAACGGCTCGTGGCTCGGCTCGTTTAGCAATCGAGCCGAGCTCGAACACTACAAACTCGGCTCATTTGCACCCCTAGTTATTACATGAGTATTCTCTGAATTTTGCTTTTGTTTGGATCTTAGATTTAACAGGAATATCTATTCATTTTCAGTTCCTAGGAATTTTAGACTGCTCGAGGAACTTGAGAGAGGAGAGAAGGGAATTGGGGATGGAACAGTTAGCTATGGAATGGATGATGCTGATGATGTATATATGCAGTCATGGACTGGGACAATCATTGGCCCTCCCAATGTAAGTTCTCTGTTTTAGTCTTCCCGTTTACCTTCTATAAACAAACGTTTCTCCAGTACAATGCATGGCGAGTAGCTACGTGAAATATACTGTTTAGATATAAGAAAATAAACTAATTCATTGTACCTGTTAAGTAATGTCTAATGTTCCTAAATGTCCATAGGTGCGCTCCCCGAATTGTCATTATTTGTAAATCAAGTTGAACATCTTGTTAATTACTCTATTTACCTTCTAGAGAGAATAGGGTTGTTTAGTGATTTTCCTTTGCAAATTTTGATTGGAAGTTTAGAGGTTTTTGATATTCATAAAATAGTTTTTCAAAGGATATGATAATCAAATTTACAACTTTTTATAAGCTCAAAGGGATTTTATTGCTTGAGTAGTAGCAAATTGAGAGTCTAAGATTTCTTAACGAAATACTCTAATTGATGCTTTTCCTTTTCAAGAGGAAGGAAGGAGAGATGAAAGGAGGTGCGTGGGATGCCACATGGGATTTTTTTATTTTCAAAATTTTATATAGTTCTATCCGTACAATTGCTGGAAGAATATTTCTATATATAGGATAGGATGGACTCTTTATGAAATACAAAAAAGAGAGACAATATCAATCTTGTTAAAAATGACCCACAAGCACAAATTGAACTGAATTCAATAATCCGCCAATTAGACAACAACTATCTAAAGGAGACAAGCCAACAAGCTACCATTTGTACAAGCTAGTTTTTTTGGGGTGGTTAATTTGGTCACATTTTCTTCCTGATTTTCTTCATGAAATTGTTTGAATTCCTAGTCGATTGGGGACGTATATATTATTCTTAAAAAAAGACTCAGATACCCGAGATATGAAATGAAATAAGAAAGAATAGCAAAGCAAATAGTCCAAATCCCAACTTCCGATCACGATGAGCATGAGTCCATCACCAAAGCAAATTAAACATTGAAGGTAATGTTTTTAGAAAGCTAGAAACAGTACTATTCTGGTTTTAATTGTAAGCAATGTTGTCTGCTTCTTCATCCACTATGTGAGCTGTTTTTCTGCTTGTGTGGGGGGCAGACTTGTTAGAGATTCATCATGGAGAGGAGAGTAAAGGAAAAGGCTGAAACATGTAAAATCCAGCAAGTAAAACTAATAACATTATGCATGCTTCACTTAATGTTGATCAGTATCATGGATTAACCTCATTTGTCGATTATAGTGCAGAGTATAAAAAAAGTACATAGAGCTGAGGTCAGGGACGAAACCAGGGTTTCTTATGCGGGGAGGCCATTATAGCAACAATTTTTTTTCCAAATTTCACGGTTGGGGATTACAAAAAACTTAATTGATATAATACCCGGTACTAAACACGTTATCAATGTGCTTTTAACATAACATAAACAATAATAAAGTGAAAAAATAAAAGTTTCTCAAAATGTTTCCTCAACTATATATCAAAATGGAATGCGGCGTTCTTTTAGACGCCATAAGTCATCTATGATTGAGTCCACACAAAATTTCACTCTTAGAAAGATGTTTGGGTTTTTGTTTTGTCCTGAAAAGAGAATTGGATGGTGGTACCAAGTGAAAAAAAATGTTTTGAGTATAAAATGTATTTTATAATTTTGAAACTTTTTTTTTGTAAATAATGTTTTTACATGGTATTATAAGGGGGCTGGACATGGTAAGTAGAAATATATGTAAAAAAAAATGCACTAGATAATTTTGGGGTTTTCCAGGTTGGGGGTGGCCTTGGCCCCCCATAGCCAAAGCATAGTTCCGTCTTTGGGTGAGGTGTCTGTATATATGCATATAATTACATAGTATGTATGCAAGCACAGATATGTGTATGTGAGAGAGAATCTTTTAGCTCATCTCTTTTAGTCCTCATTGTATTTTGCCGATCTTCACTAGCTAAGCCCATCATGAATCCACAGACACAATATAGCTCCACAGTGTCTGATACACAGACTATTTTTTGCTAATCCAGACAATATTTTTTGCAGCTCCACAGTATGGGCTATTTGAAGCTCTCTTATACCTCCAAAGAATGTCTCTCTTGGCATGTGTGACCGTAGTGTGGAAGAAATACCTTTATATAGAAAGAAGGAAATCCATAGGGTAATAGAAAACAAAAATCTTGAGTAAATCTGGAAGCCTTATGAGAAAACACGATAAAGATGGGTTTGTTCAAACAAATTGAATCGTGCGGTCGAACTGTGAGCTGGAAAGTATGATCAAATAGGATTATAAAGCCTTATTCTCAATCTAATGGTGCAATTTGCCTTCTGATAAATGCAGCTATACCATGCATGCAAACACGTAACACTTGTGCATTCGCATGCGAACCTTAAAATAATGCTTTTGCTTTGAGCCTGTAAAAATCTTGTCTTTTACACTATAAGGCCAAATGCACAATACGAAGCCCTAAAACCTATTATATGGATTCCAAAAGTCAATCCCATCTGTTAGAATAGCTTATATTAGTTTGTCCCACATTGACTAATTAAGTCTTGTACTGAGATCACTCATAATATAAATAAGAATATTAACACCCTTACACCTTCTCTCTCTTCTCTCTAATAACATGGTATCAGAGCCCCCTTAACCCTAACCCTAATCCTAATCCAATCCTATCAAACCCTAACCCTAAATCATCGTCATCCACGTTGGGAGGTTGTTCTCAGAATTGTGAAGTATCTTAAGCTACATCCAGGACGGGGTTTGCTATATCGAGCCAGTGAGAACAGCCTCCCAATGTGGATGACGATGAGCGGACATAAACTGACTCACTAATCTAACTGCAAATGAGATATCCGGTCGTGTAATCGTGAGATAGTTTAACTTACCAACCAACCGGCGATACTGATCAGGATTGTGAAGCAGCTCCCCCTGGTCCACACACAGCTTGACATTGGAATCCATAGGCGTCTCAACAGGCCTAGCTCCCAACAAACTCGTATCCTCAAGGATATCCAGTACATACTTCCTTTGTGATAAGCTAATACCTTCTTTGGACCGGGCCATTTCAATACCTAAAAAGTACCGAAGTTTTCCCAAATCCTTAGTATGAAATTGCTGATGTAAGAAGGCCTTTAGCTCATCAATACCTCGCTGGTCATCACCGGTAATGATAATGTCATCCACATATACAATCAATAATACTTTCCCTTGATCAGATGTGAGGAAAAACACAGAATGGTCAGTCTGACTACGATGCATGCCAAATCTCAAAACTGCATCACTAAACTTGCCAAATCAGGCCCTAGGAGACTGCTTGAGGCCATAAAGAGCTTTACGAAGCCGACATACCTGATTACGCTCCCCCTGAGCAACAAACCCAGGTGGTTGCTCCATGTAAACTTCCTCTTGAAGATCCCCATGGAGAAAGGCATTCTTGACATCCAGTTGAAACAATGGCCAACCAAGACTCGCAGCTAGAGAAATAAGAACTCGAACAGAACCAAGTTTAGCAACAGGAGAGAACGTCTCCGAATAATCAACACCATAAGTCTGGGTGTAGCCTTTGGCAACAAGACGAGCCTTATAGCGCTCAACAGTGCCATCAGGGAGATACTTGACAGTGAATACCCAACGACAACCAACAGTTGTCTTACCAGCAGGAAGAGGAACCAGTTCCCAAGTACCATTATGATGAAGGGCAGACATCTCATCCTCCATAGCTGTCCGCCACTCAGATACAGATAAGGCCTCCTGAACAGATTTAGGAACAAAAACGGAAGAAGCCGAGGTAGTAAAAGCTCGAAGGGACGGTGACAAATGATCATAGGAAACAAAATGAGCAATAAGATGGAGAGAGTGCAGGACCGAATACCTTTACGGTGGGCAATAGGAAGATCAAGATTGTCTGGATCCCGCAACGGAGAAGAAGATGGCGCGGTGGGTAAAGGTGGTGCTGCTGGCTGAGATGGCTCTGGCTGAGATGGTTCTGGCTGAGGCTCTGGCTGAGACGGATTTTTAGAACGACGATGATATTCCTGCAAAGGTTTTGGTGGAGGAACAGTACTAGATGGGACGGCTAGAGGACACACAGACTCATATGCAGGCAAATCATTAGTGGTGACGGACTCCGAATAAAAAGTAAGAGACTCATTAAATGTGACATCAACACACACAAAATGACGATGTAAAGATGGGGAGTAACATTTATACCCTTTCTGAGTGCGAGAGTAACCAAGAAAAATACACTTAATGGACCGCGGATCCAATTTACTCTGGTCGGGATCAAGAGCATGAACATAACATGTACACCCAAAAACCCGAGGGGGTAATGAGTGGAGAGGACGACCAGGAAACAATACTGTATGGGGTATCTGACCCCCAAGGACAGTAGAGGGCATACGATTGATCAAATGGCATGCGGTAAGAACCGCGTCACTCCAATAAGACTTAGGAACTTTCATTTGAAATAACATGGCACGCATAACTTCTGATAAGTGTCGAATCTTGCGTTTGGCGACTCCATTTTGCTGTGGAGTCCGAGCGCAGGATGACTGATGAATAATCCCATGATCCTCAAAAAACTGAGATAAAGTACTAAGAAAAAATTCGCGTGCATTATTAGACCGAAACATACGAATGCAAGTATTAAACTGAGTCTTTATTTCCATGTAAAATGATTTAAAAATAGTCTTCAACTCAGATCTCTCTTTCATAAGATAAAGGTATGTAATACGAGAGAAATCATCAACAAAAATAACATAATACTGAAAACCAAAAACATTAGGCACATGAATTGGCTCCCAAATGTCTGAATGAACTAACTGAAAAGGATGTGATACATGACGTTCAACCCTAGGATAAAATGACACTCTATGATGTTTACTAAACTCACAGACTTCACAAGAGAACTCCTTAAGAGAACTACACGAAGGCACTAGACGCTTCAAATTCTGAAGGGATGGATGACCAAGCCGACAATGTTGCTGATATAAGGACTCTGATGACTGAAGGGCAACTGGTTGAGTATCACCACTGGTTAGGTAATACAGACCACCACGCTCAACACCGGCACCAATATTCCTCCCCGTCTTGAGATCCTGAAATACGCAACCATGAGGAAGAAATGCGACTGAACAATTTAATGATTTTGTAAGTTGACTAATAGACACAAGATTAAAGGGTAAACGAGGAACATGCAACACAGAGTGTAAAGTAAAAGGACGGAGAGACAGAAACTGAACCCAAACCAGTAACCTCAGTGGTAGAACCATCTGCTAAGGTAACATGAAAGGTTTTATCCATGGACTGACAAGTAGAAAAGAATTTAGAAGTACCAGTCATATGATTAGTAGCACCAGACTCGATAACCCAAGGAGAAGAAAAAGATGATGCAACACAAGCAATGGAGGGACCTGTCTGAGCGAACGTAGCTGTGGAAGAAGAAGCTGCAGCAGCAGAAGGCTGAATGGACATGAGACGCTGGTACTCCTCTGTTGAGATAGTCACACTGCTATCGGTAGAATGAGTAAACTGCCCAACATCCTCAGAATGAGCAACCTGATGAGCCTGGGGAAAACCATGAAGATCATAACAATAGTCCACTGTATGATTTGTACCCCGACAATGAGTACAGAATCTGGTACCACGGCCACGACCAGAACCAACGCGACCAAAACTAACTCCCCCTGACGTGCGACCACGACTATTTCCACCACGACCACTAGACCCAGAATCACCACGACCACCAGAACTGGTACCTGAATCATAGCCACCAGAACTTCGACTACCAGACCCACGACCACGATTGCCAGACCCAGAATCACGGCCGCAACCATGGCCACTACTTGATCCAAAACCACCAGAAACGGCTAAAGCAGAACGATCAGATGGTGGCTGAGAGACAGAGCCAACATCTGAGATAGAAGCCTGGCGAAAACGACTAAACACCTCATCAAAGGAAGGCACCTCATTGAGGCGTTCACTGATTCTGATTGGGCAGGAGGACCGTCTGATAGGAGGTCACTACTGGATATTGTGTTTTTCTTGGTGGAAATCTTGTCAATTGGAAGAGTAAGAAGCAAACAATAGTGGCTCGGTCTAACCCATACCGCTGTATTGTGATAATCAAGCACCTATTCACATTGCGTCCAATCCCGTATTTCACGAGAGGACTAAGCATATTGAAGTTGATTGTCATCTAGTGCGTGAGAAGTTGACTAGTGGTGTGATAGCTACTCTGTATGTGTCTACGGGTGCTCAGTTGGAGGATATGTTTACTAAATCATTGTTCAAGCCACGGTTAGAGTTGTAATGTGACAAGCTGAGACTTTTTGATATTTATTCTCCAGCTTGAGGGGGAGTGTTAGAATAGCTTATATTAGTTTGTCCCACATTGACTAATTAAGTCTTGTACTGAGATCACTCATAATATAAATAAGAATATTACGTGTTGGGGTTAATTAACACCCTTACACCTTCTCTCTCTTCTCTCTAATAACACCATCAATGAAGTTAGCTTGAAAATCTACAACTAGATTATCTGAGCTAAAGGTTTCTGTTAGTATTAAACCCAACTACGTACAGATCATACCCGACATGACTTGCAAATTCAACGCCCTTTTGTTTTACTTTCCCTTTATGCTAATTTTGTTTTCGAAGGGTCAAACTCAATCTGTTGGCTTGATAATGTGTCACTCTGGAACTTGTTTGAGACCCAACAAAGCCTAGAGAGTAAAATATGATCATGGACAAAACTTTGGAGTGGAATTTGGCACAAATGGCTAAGTCTTAACGGTTACCTAGACATCTTTCCTGAGAGAAGAGAAAGAGCAGAAATAGGATCATGATCTGATCTACAAGTTGCGATCGCCAATACATATTGGAGGAAATATTGAACTTGGCAGGTGATGTATTGGTTCAAACAAGAGGAAGCTTGTCGTGAGCTAGTACTGTTGCATATGCACGAGAAACATGACTGATTGAAAACTGTCTTCTCCTGCAGCCAAAATTTTGCCCTCAGCTTATAGCTGTCAGGAAAGGAAAGCAAATTGCTGAAAATGCACGTTCTCTGTATTCTGTAATTGTTCACTCCGAGTTTGCAGAAAAGTTACGCGACTCGCATGTTTGACTTTCGTACTAGGATTGATTTTTCCATCCTCTGCATTCCACTTTAACGCACCAGTGCCGGTGTGGTCATGTCTTTACCACACCTGCTCAACAGTTAATCGCAAACATAGGGAAAACAATCATGGTAGGAATAAATGCATTAACTACTCTTAGTTATTTTTTATGTTTTTATTTTTAATCCAAAAATACGATTGTTGTTGACCTGTGGTGTCATATGTGATAAATTACCGTATGCTAAAAGAGAGTTAATTTTTCATTGTTGACTTATGGTTGCTTTCCAGACAGTGCATGAAGGCCGAATCTACCAGTTGAAATTATTTTGTGGTAAAGAGTATCCAGATGAGCCACCAGCCGTTAGATTCCAAACTCGGATAAACATGACGTGCGTAAATCAAGAAACTGGATTGGTAAGTTACACTAGCAAACAAGGATATCATATACCATGAGATACTTTTGAAATAAGCTTGTGAGTGGTCAAATTACCAGGTTTTTTTTTTTTTTTTTGGTTGGTAATTTTGGTAATTCAAATTACCAGGTTGAACCTAGGCTTTTCCCTATGCTTGCTAACTGGCAAAGGGAGTACACAATGGAGGACATACTAATGCAATTGAAGAAAGAAATGTTCTCTCCACAGAACCGGAAACTAGCCCAGCCTACTGAAGGTGCGTCCGTTGGATTTCTAAGTTGCAGCAATCTCTTCTGTCTTTATGCATCTATTCGGTACTAGCTTTTTAGGAGCTGTGTGTTCAATTAACATTCATCTTTATTTTGAACGAAGTTCATAAAAGTATTAAAGAAATTTGTTAATTGGAAAAATGCCAATAAGGCACACAAAAACCCATTGAAGAGGTGGTTCTAGACGAAGTGTACACACAAACACACATACTCAATTTTGTACATGTAGATTTTTCTGTTTAAGAGATGCTCCCTTTTCTATTCCTATGCATAGTGCTGATATACATTTCTCCTACCCATACAAAAGTAGGAAATAACTGGCAAATGTTTAGAAACATTGGAACCGGTTCTGATTTTCACAGATGGCTTGTTTGTCAAACTACAAAAATTTGCCGACTCATAATGTATGTGCGCATCTTTCTTTCTCCCCGTAGAGTAGACAACCCGGGTTCATGGCCCTCCAATAATAATTTAGTATTTCATCTTATAATACGTAGATAAGCTCTGATTAAGGAAGCAGGGAGTCGATTAACGCAGAATATTTGTAATTTTCAGGAAATGAAGAGGCAAGGATGGATCAGAAGGGACTGATAGTAAATTGTTGTATTCTGTAAGTTTAAGGGATAATTGACTCATTGAGCATTAAATTGTGTATATGAAACATATACCTTAGACAGTTCCCTCCGGCTTAGTTTCTTCGACTTCATATAATTAAGCTGCTGTTTAAAATAAAGAGAATGGAATTTAAGACATCAACTCTCAATCATGGATTCATTGAGAATTTTATGTTTCGTTAACGTCAAATTTGGCTGCTTAATTAAGAAGTTCAACTCCGGACGGCAATTTTGATCCTCTTACGTGATCTCCCATGATCTTCATGTGAGAAGAAATGAGACCCAGATCCTTCCATTAATCTTTTGTGAGTTGTTTATTTTTCCAGTTCTAAAATGTGGAAGTCATTCATGCACAAATTTAGGTTAACCCTTAGAAAGTGTGTGATCGCATCATTTTCCAAAGTGAAACCTATTACTAGAATTGAAATGGACCTTTAAAATTCTGATTTTATGTTTATCTCAAGGCAAAAGTAATTTCGGTTAATTGAGAGTATTATGCTTTGTTTTAGGAAAAATAATAATGCTATGTGTCACTTTTTTTTTTTTTTCCCTTCTTTTTTATCCAACTTATTTCTAGAAGGGTTAATATTCCCTGTCATGACTTTTCTATTTTTCTGGAGATCGATATGGAAATTCAAGTTTGGCAGTGACGTGAAAATGAGGTAAGAATCTATGAATTTCACATGATATCCGTGGAGGCCAACTTTTGGGAATTTAGAATAATAAATTACTACTTTTAGTTGTGTTTATGGTTCCAAAAGCTCTTAAATCGGTCAAATAAATTTTTTTAAAAAAAAAGTAAGGTCAATTAATAATAGTCTAGTCACGTCTTGATTTTTAATGATAATCCTACGATCCCTGGCTCATTTAAAGAAGAAAGAATTAAAATGTTGATTCTATAATAAAACTACTGAGTTAATATAGACATTAGAATAAAATTACCTCGTCACGTCTTGATTGACAAAGTAGTTTTCAAATAGTGAGAGAATACAAGTATGGATTATATCAAATTAAAAACAAAGTTTACAATCTTATATATTATTGCAGGATAACTTTTGGTGAGGAGGAACGTGGATTCGACAAGTGTCATCTATCCTTTGCACCTTCAATTTTATTTTATGAAATGTAAGAAAAATTCGTAATGGTATTATTTTCTAAACGGAAAGGTTTTCCACGGAATTGTTACATAGAGGCTTCAATAAGTGTGTGATTTTTTTTTTAGGAAACAGAAACATACTGTATCACATATAGAAAACAAAGAGTATAATGACACTACGGTTATGTTTGGTAACACTTCTGTTTTCTGTTTTCTATTTTCTGTTTTCTAATTTCTGTTTTTCGTAAAAAGGAAGTGAAAACAAAAAATATGTTTGTGTGAAATTATTTTCAAAAAAAAAAAAGTAAAAACATAATTATGAATCGGTTGGAGGTGTGCCGACGGGAGGTGGTGCGTGGTGGTGGGGTGGTGGCGGTGATGGGTGGTGGGTGGAGGTGGTGGTGGGGTGGTGGTGGTGGGTCGCAACGGTGATGGTGGGTGGTGGTGGTGCGTGGTGGTTGGAGGTGGTGGTGGGTGGCGGTGGTGCATGGTGGCTGGAGGTGGAGGTGGTGGTGGGGTGGTGGTGGTGATGGGTGGTGGCGGTGGTGATGGTGGGTGGCGGCGGTGATGGAGGGTGGTGGTGGTGCGTGGTCGCTGGAGGTGGTGGTGGGGGGCGGTGGTGCGTGATGGGTGGTGGCGGTGATGGTGGGTGGTGTGGTGGTGGGTGGTGGCGGTGATGGTGGGTGGTGGTGGTGGTGGTGGAGGTGGTGGGTGGTGGGTGGTGGTGGTGGTTGGTGGCGGTGATGGTGGGTGGTGTGGTGGTGGGTGGTGGCGGTGATGGTGGGTGGTGGTGGTGGTGGTGGAGGTGGTGGTGGGGTGGTGGGTGGTGGTGGTGGGTGGTGGTTGGGGTGGTGGCTGGGAGTGAGAAAACAAAAACAGAAAGTGAAAGTTGAAATTTTCAACTTCCCCAAATTTCATAAATAGTGGAAGTAAGAAGTAGAATTTGAAAGTGAAAGTGACACACAAACAACATTCTGTTTTTAAATTGTCAAAATTCTGAAAACAAAAACAGAAAACAGAAGTGCCACCAAACAAGGCCTACATGTTCGAAATTACAACAAAACAAAGACCAACAAAAAGAAAAGCCGCAAAATTGTACAACAACGTTGATGGAAACCACTGATCTGCTTGTGGATGTGGTCGGAGGAAGATGGAGGATTCGCATCAGCAATTGAAGCTCAACGTTCCTTCGTCCCACAGCAGTCGCCGCTGCCAAGCGCCACCACTACCGCTATTAAAGGACCCACAAATCCGCCACCAAGGCTGATCAAATGTAAGGGCTAACAGACCCTAGATTAGAAGATCTGGGTTGCCGCTGCCCAAAAATGATGGGTTGGCAGGAGAACTTATCTTTTAAGGACGAGAGTTTCGAGTCTCGACCATCACACAACCATGGAGGGAGAATAGGAGAGGAGAAATTGAGAGGGGAGAGGAGATCCTTAGGATGGGGGGAATGAGAGGCAAAGATGAAGGAAAGGAGGAAGAGGGGCCTAACGAAACCGGGGTAGAAAGGAAGGGGGAGGCGGTGGGGGAGGGAGGGGAAACCCCACCCATGAACTAACTCACCCTCTCTCTAGAACTCTCTCTCCCACCAAATTTTCTCCTTTGGTGCACTCAATAAGTGTGTGATTGATTGTACGCAAGTGTTTGGAAATATCAGAAGAAAAAACCCGATTCTTTCTTATTTTGTTTCATTTTTTCAAATTCAACTTTTTACTTTCTATCTTCAATAGATACTCCATAAAAGCACGGACAACCAGAATTTTAGATTAGCGGGGTCAAATTAGATTTATATGCGAGTTTTTTTCTTATTTGCTAATGCAAATATGTAAATAACTAAACTACTATTAAGAGACTAACTATAACGTTGGTATACAATGATACATATATTTTTGTTTTATAATTAGTCCCAATGATATATGCTACCACGTTTCCCAAACATACGTACTATGGTACTGATAGGAGGAAATAATTTTGAATTGACTAGGGGGTGGGATCGGGTCAGGATTGTTAAACATTTCGTCCTGTAAGAGCATCCTCATCAGGCTCAACAAAAATTGGGTCAAATTTAACCTCAAAAACACATTTTATAAATTAACAAGTCACTTTTTCAAAAACTCACAAAATCAGACTCTCTATTCAGGAAGTCAGGCGAGAGAATTGCTTTAACCTGTGAATAGTGCCTCAAAGGATTTACCGAGTTACTGTAGCAAAGTTATAACTTTTGTAGATTTACAAAAAATTTGTTGAGTCTGATTTTGGGGGGTTTTTTCCCCTTTCACTCAACAACTTAGCCACCAGGGAGATTTGTCTCCTCTGATGAGGATGCTCTAACGGCAACAATTTGGCGTCATGGGTGACAGCCGGTGACAAAAATAATGCCCCATTCCCACTCTTTAATTTAAGTTACTTATTAATTTGGATGCTCTTACAGCATATAGGAGTAAAGCATTCTTCCACGGGCATATACTTGTTGAGGGAGCGTTTGATTCCCGCTATAAAAGCTGCGGAATATTTGCCTAATCCTAAATTAAAAATGCTCGAGAGGAACATTGAATGGAAAAGGCTACAATTAATACACACCCTTTATTTGGGTGTGTATGAAATAAACCCTTATAAAAGTTAAGATTTTTTTTTTTTTTGTAAAAGTTACGTTACAAATTTTTTGTAAAATTTACGATTTTTTTTATAAAAGTTACGAGACACACCAAAATGTTACGAGACATACCAAAATGTTATGAATCATATTGCTGAAAAGTGACGAAAAACTAAAAAATGTTACGATTGCCGATGAGGTGGCACAATCTGAACCATGCAAAACGTGCATATGGTACACCCAAATAACGAGTGTGTATTGTTGCCATTTTCATATTGAATTATTTTGATACCAGTCCATTGGTCATTTAATGAGTCCATCGGACCTTAATTTTCCAATTGTTTTATGGAGATGTGATAAAATGGAGTTGTTTTCCCAACTGATAAAATGTAGTGGTTTTCCTCTAGATTTTAGGAGGATTTTATGAAAATCTCATAAAATCACTTTTACATTTTATGTGTTGAGATTGGAGTGTCATAAAATGTGAGATTTTATGAAACAAAAATCTGTTTAAGAACGAAGTCTAATTATACCACCGCGCCATGCAAACAACTACTAGTAATTTAGTTATGAATATTGGCTTCGATCCGGAATGCACTCAAACAACGGATTCCCTCTTCTTTTTTTTTTCCCCTTCACAAATGAAAAAAGAAAAAGAGAATAAGTTGAATTAAGTGGTAGTAGTCCTGTCCCATGGGTTGCAAACTTGCATTATTAGGCTGAACAGGCTCAACAACTGTTAAATGTTGTCACCCGATATATGTTCTTTTCATAAATCCGTAGATCATTTTGCACATGAAATGTGATCCGAGTAAACTAGCCACAAGGATGGGAGCCAGGGAGGGGCTAGTAGGGGCAGTCGTCCCCCCTACATTTTAAAAAAATAATACTATTACATTGAAAAAAAGAAATTTATCATCAAACTATATAGTCTCGTCCCCCCCTCCGTTTTTTCGTTAAAAAAATAATAATACTAACAACTTTAATATTTATCAAGCTACGAAACAACTTTGTACTAAAATTGGTTTTAATGAAGTTTAATTACAATTATTTTAAACAAAACAAGGCCCCAACTCACTTAAAGTAAGGGACCCAAGGCCCGTTCATTTTTAAGAACTAAGGCTCATTGAAATTTTGGAAGCCCAAAACTCTTTAATGTGGTCTGATGCCTGATTTCAATAGATACTAAATAGGATTAGATAAACGTTAATATCTTTTGCAATCTAAGTTGATATTAGAAACATGTTTAGTTTCATATATATTGGTGTTATTTTGTATATTTTTTTAGTCAGCAAAAATTCATATCATTGTCTTATTTTAATTTTTTTAATTGTGTATATTCGTCCCCTCTACGCCAAAATCCTGGATCCGTCCATGACTAGCCATGCTTCGTATAATCTCCTGAAATGTTATTAGCGAAAAAATATTTCATCACTGTTTTCTTGGATGATTGTGTTCGTTCTAAAAAATGCCATGTGACCAAAATTGCAAGATTAATCATATATGTCACTTGGCAGGGCATGCATTTGGTGAAATAAAATCTCAATGAAATTGCGACTACTTTTCTTGTCAAATAATTGTTCTGAAAACTTAAAATGTGTTTGAACATGCACTGCTGCAATCTGAAAGCATTTCGTATGGTGACCCTGCGCAATTTGTTGATCTGTTAGCTTCACATTACCTCCCAAATTGAACGTTCGAATGAAAATCTAAATAAACAATGAGATTGGCCGGTCACTCCAAAATTAGTTGAGGCTAATATGATTATGCTGGTCCGAGCACCCTGAGTTATATATAAAAACAAAAAATTAGCAACACGGTACCTCACAAACCGAACTTCCCTATGAAAATCTAACTGAAATGTGTGTCGCAATTCGTAAAAGAATTTGAACGTTACGGGACCGAAGTTTTCTTTTCCTAAAACCGGAATTAATTGGAAAGCAAAAGTTGCTAGTTTTATTTGTTCCTTTACGTGTGGGGCAATTTTTGATTCCTTATTTGGTTGAGAACATATTTGGTTTGTCCACACTTCAAAGAAAGGGCCTCATTTTTCACCATGTTTGGCCACTTTACGCTAGCTTCTGGAACTCAGAAAAATTCATACTAAAGTCACGTACCATCTTTCCTAACCCCTTTCTTATTAAGAAAAAAATAGCCATAATTGTAAAAATATTAGTATTTAAACACGAGAAAACCTTTTTCATGGATCAACTGCGAATGACGTTTTTGTGCCGAGCAAATCTGGACCGTTGATTCCGAGATCAAACGGCTTGGATAAATAAACTCTCTCTCCTCATTAAAAGCATATCAGAGGGAAAAAAAAAAACAGAATCGGCGCATTATCTGAGCCGTTAGATCTCGAAATCAACGGTCCAAATTTTCTCGGCGCAGACACGCCATTCACGTCTGATCCGTAAAAAAGTTTCTCTCTTTAAACACACATTTCTCACATATCAAAATAACAACCCAAATGTGAGATTTGTCCAGGCTCCTTCTGTCTTTTTTTTTTTTAATACTTTGGAAATATATAAATTAAGCTAGGAAAGGAACAGAGTTATGCCACGAGTGCATGATGTCATAAATTAAGCTAGCGTGAAACCCGCGCTATGCACGGGAATTAAACAAAAGTGTTTGCGTACTATTTTTCAAAATAACGTCTATGAAAGAGGTATACTTTTGGTATAAGTTGGGGTTGAGGTTGTGTGTAGGTTATTTTTCCCTTTGATTGTTTGTTTGTCTTCTGATCAGCCTTCCAATCTTTTGGGTCTCGAGAGGCTTTGTTGCTTTTCTCTTGCCCTGTTTAATATTGTATATTTGATATTTGATTAATAAAATCCTTTTTTGTCGTGCAAAAAAAAAAGTATACTTTTGAAACCTCTCAATCAGTATAAACCTACACTAATGGTAGAAATTTTATAGATTACAATAACTCCAACCGGTTAACAAAGATGGTTATCTCACCCTAATTAGTACAATAATCAATTAAGAGGTTTAACTTCCCAAGTCTTCATACAATAAATGGGTAGTTTTAGAGTCATATCACGCAATCAACATCAAACAGTTCCATTTAGATAATTGGAACATTATTTTCAATTACTCCCTCTGTCCCATATTATTGGGTCTCTTTCCTTTTTTGGACGTCTCAAAGAATTGTCTTTAATTTTTAATTTATTAAGTTTTTGTATTCAATATGTATTTTGTTTGATAGATCTCAATTAGTTTTATTAAACAAAGTTGTTGTAATGACAAAAAAAATCATAGATTATGAGATATAAACAACTCTTTGAGACGTTCAAAAAGGCAAACAGGCCCAACAATATGGGACAGAGTATTGATGCCAACAATTCAACGGAAGAATGGCCTAGTAGTAGATTGGGTTCCATTATAATGGATGCCTTTGCACTTTTTTCGTTTGACTTTGCCCTCGAGTAAACAGATTCGTAAAATATTATATACTTTCATCTGTTAGACAACATGAAGGATCGCTGGTTGCATAGTAAGTCGAGTGAATAGGAGCCTCGTTGATTGCATCGTAACCTACCCAAAAAAATAAAATTAGACTGCAACAATTTATAGAACGTATTGGTTTTAAATAGTTAAATTCAATTAAATGCAGTTCATCCAAAGAAACAAAATCTAATTCACTTGCAAATTCTAAAAGAAAACATATGATACGGGAAAAGTTTTTTTCTTTTGCAACACTTGTTTAGTAGATATCTATGGCTTTTTTATTGGTAGAGATAATAGACGCTTTACACATTTTCTTTTCAAATATGATATTATTCTGCGGGTTGTATAGGCATTAGAGTTTTGATTTTGAAATAAATGAATTCACTTTTTTATTATGACCAAATTTTCAATATTTTTCCAATAGTAGCATTTTTTTTAAATGTCTAAACAATTAGAAAATTTCCAATTGTGTCTTTTTCAGATCTCTCATTATGCAAAGTCACCTTGCATTACTGTAGACTATAGATTTCCTATAATGAATGTTGGAAAATGGCTTGAAAATATATTTTCTCTCTTTTTTATAGTAGCATATAAGTCCTCTCTTAATTTCTTTAGATTTAATCCTAACTTCCACCTCCCTCAACCAACAACATCAAACTTTATCAACTTTATGGAAAAGAGAGAATGGTTAATTTATAGCACAATGAAAATACATAGCACTTGATTGACGTTTAATTACAACTATACAACATAGTGTGCAGTCAAAATTTTCCTATCAATGAGAGCGTATTAACTAACTATTGTCAATGTCACTAAAAATTACCATACAATAGAAATCGCAATATGTAGTAAAAAACTTTGGTGTGAAATAACAAAAATAAATTGACACAAAATACATAAACCCATAGCACATCAACATTTTATAATGCCAAACTCAATTCTAACCAAAAAATAAAAAATTGAGACGACTTTACAAAAAGATAAGAACGAAGAAAGAATAAAAGTTTTATCAAGCAATTACCCAACATGAGAAATAACAGGCGCGGTCATGAATTGCTCTGGAATTACATTAAGCCGTTAAATACTAAATCTTTTGAGACTATTCTCTCACACTTTCATGTTTTTTTCTCCCAATTTTCTGCAAAAGAAACCAAATTATGAATTAAATTAAGAACTCCACTTATATATAATTACATCAGTGGTGTATATAAACACATTCCTACAAATCCACATATTGTATACCTGATTATGTTACTTGGTCGATGTTTGAATTGAACACCAAGTCCAAATAAAAACATACCTTTCATGTTCCAACACTGAATCTTTGGGATTGCACTGAAAAACCAAAAATACGTAAGTTAAAGAAGTAATTGAGTTAAGGATAGTGTTGGAATAAAAAACTTAACGATGTGTTTGACGTGTAAAGTTAGTTGGCCTGGATCCTGATGGATAAATGGCGTTCTAATGAGTACAATATTTTTTGGGCTTTTAAGATATAAAAGGTGGGAGGGAGAATTGTTTTGGAAAAATAAACAATCCCAAAAATCAAGGGATTTAGTTATTAATTGGATTACTCGGGTGTCAACTGATATCTTTGATTAATTAGGTGATATCTTTGATTAATTAGGTAATAGGAGGAAGGGATTATATTAGGTATAGGAATTCAAGTTCAAAAAAAGGTGTCATATTCAAAATTTAGTAAAAATAGCTTTTAAATTAGGAATTCAAAATTCAAATTTCTAATCAATTCCTTAGATACGTACAACATTAGGTATATGGATTTATTTGTAGATGTTGATTATCAAATAGTCATTTAGGTTTCCTTTTCACCTTTTCTTTTGAATTTTCTAGTTTAATATTTACACATTAATTTTTTTCTTTTCCCATTAAAAAGTTATAAGTGTCACTTGTCGCTATCACGACACTCCTCACGAAAATCTATCCTGCAATACTATATAAGATGCAAAGCAAGAAGAAAAGAAATGATAAAAGGTAATCAGACAAATGGGTAACTATCTAACGTGTAAAATTTTTGAAATTTGTGTATAGTACTCAATTTCCATATAGGAATGGGTGTATTTCTATAATATAGATTGTGTACTATAGGTTTCAAAAAAAAAATTAGTCGATTATGGAAAGGGTAATTAGAATATTTATGGATATACACTAAGATTCATGGTTTGAAATTTCAAAAAAGATTTATGGAATGTGTTATATTTACTTAGATAATGCTACATGCTTCCTTTACAATTTTCATCACAACCTAATTAATTCATGCCACTTGTCGCGCTCACGGCGCTCCTCACGAAAACCCATCCTGCAATACTATAATAGATATATAAATTAAGCTAGGAAAGGAACAGAGTTATGCCACGAGTGCATGATGTCATATTACACAAATAGCTAGCAAATTATGGGAATTGATATTGACACTCTTCATTTTGTCTCTATTAGGTGAAGTTACTAAATCACCCTTGCACTTTATAATTACATTTTTTTTCTTACTTTTAAAACGCAAATGTGGTTTCGTAACTTCACCTAATAGAGACAAAAAAGGGAGTGCCAATATCAAAATGGAGAGTGTCAATATCAATTCTCCAAATTAATCAAGAAAATCCCTAAGAAAGATGGAATGTCTTTCTTTTTTGGCTGGGCAAGGGGATGGATTCCTCTCGTCAAAATCAATTACAGTAATAATCAACAATAATTTGATGCAATTCTTATAAAAAAAAACAATAATTTAATGCAAAACTAACAAATATTCATAGGCGATGAAACAGACGTTAAAATGACCAAGTCGCAATAAATTTGATTAATAGAATATTCTATCCCCAATTTTCAACACCATAATTAATTAATACATTATACTCTACTAGAAGCATGAGGCTACCACGCTCTCTGTTTAACGTTCCTTTCAATGTAGAAGAGGTTGCTTTGCTGCCAATAATTCTCCGTGTACCGATCCTTTTGGACCGATGGTGCTCAGATTGGTATTTAACGGGCCCATTTTTAAATTTCACATCAATGATTTAAATCGTTCGTTATTTTTTTGAGTGGTCTTGTGAAAATTAGCTCTTAAAATAACTATACGTGCTTTATCTAATACTCAAAATTTTCATTTAGAATGAAAGATTTTAAATTCTGAATGTAAAACTAAAAAATTATAGTACATAAAATTATCCAATTAAGCTGATTTTCCACTACACCACACAAAAATATATTTTAAAAATTAATGAATAGCTTGGATAATTCATGTAGAACTCGGAAGTGGTACTCACACCTATGTGCACCATCAACAAGGGATTAGCAACCGTAGAAAATTTTGGGTGCAAATAGGGTATTGCACACGTGTTGTCTGAGCGGGCATCTAAGCTGTCCCAAAGTGTTTTAGACGGTCTAGATTTCTCTTTCATTCTCTCTCTCTCTCTCTCTCTCTCTCTTTGTCCCTACTCTTTCTTTCTCTTTCTAAAATCTTGGCCGTCTAAAAGAGTCGATATTTGCATCAGATCGATACTACCACGTAATATCCAACTGACACGCAATAATTCCTCACATAGAGTGGCGGTACCGACTCCGCACCCAAAATTTTCTCCCATAGAAGAACTGCTTTGTTACTTTCCAGGTCTACAAAGATCCGATTCTCTCTCTCCCTCTTCTCTTATACTAGGAAGTTCTACTTTTCAACTACTTCTAGAAAACTGCAAATGGACTCCACTAATGGGCCCAATCCAACGGTTGGACGTCTATTACCCACTAATGGGCCCAATCCATCTTATACATAAATACTTAAACAAATACACAAGCATGGTGTATTTGTGGCGCAATTGATCACCCATTTTAAATGCATTTATACCAAAATAGATTGACAAAATCATTTCCTGGCGCAATTGATCACCCATTTAACAAGATTGTATATAGAATTTATCTTATTATTTAGAGTCTCCTTATTTCAGCCTATTCGAATGAAAAGTTGTATATTTATGTTGTTTGAAATTGTAACCACGCGTAATTTTAAGATTTTATGTTGTTATCTATAGCACGGTTCAAACGATTGAGGTGAAACTTGTTCTTAGATTGCAATAATTTAAAAAAATATATATATATATATATTTTTTGACCAAGTAAAACCGAGAACAAGGGAAAGAAGAAGCAAAACAAATTGATTCATTTCTTTAGAAAAGTGTTTAGTACTTGCTCTACGACTAGAATGGCATAACAACATACGTAAACCAAATACAACATCATGCATGACAATACATGACTGGCATCCGAGATTCGGATGTCGCGTCTAAGGAGCGCACACTAGGGTCCCGTGTTTCCGATGCGTAAACGTGATTACCGGCCATCATTTCAGGTGTGAACCCTAAACCCATAAAGCAGCCCCGCCCCCTCATGTACAGTTTCAGTTTCTGTTTCTCCATTCTTTATCCAAATACTTTTACACTACTTTCCCCTCACTATTTATACACGCCTTCCCATATTCCATTAACAAATTATATTCTCCACACACATAACAGAGCACATTCGTTCATCTCTTTCTTTCTCGCTCTCTCTGTTTGGGCACAAAGAAGATACACAATCGATGGATTCCAAAACCCCATCAAACGGCATTCAAACCCTGGGTATGCAAAATTCTTTACAAACCCTACTTTCTTGTTCGATCATCTGCTTACGCAATTACACAGTTACCCAATTTTCCAATTGCAGGAGTGGATCATGGTGGTAACGATCAGAACGTTCTGAAGAAACACGTTGCTTTCTTCGATCGGAATAAAGACGGGATTATTTATCCTCGGGAAACTTTTCAAGGTTCTTTTCTTTTCTGTTTCTCTCGTCTCATCTTGTTCATGGAGTACCATTTTGTTCAACCTTCCTTTCAATTTTAACACATAAATCCAGACAGTTTTTTTGGTTTTAATTTGTGAAATTAATCAATACTTGTTTGTTGTTGTTGATCAGGTTTTCGTGCAATTGGGTGTGGTATTTTCTTGTCTTTTTTTGCTGCCATTTTCATCAATCTCGGTCTCAGTCGCAAAACTCGCCCTGTAAATCCCTCCTCTCTCTCTCTCTCTCTCTCTCTTTCTGTATGTGTATGATGCATATCTTGATTTTTGAAGTGAATTTTATATAAAATACAGTAAAATTCAAAGATCACAGCAATCGGTTATTAGGTAGGAGATTTATATATATATATATATGCTTTCTTTGTTGTTAAGTATGGGGTTTGCTTGTTTCCTCGATTAAGCCTCTTGGGAATGTAATTACTATTTATTTATTTGTTTCCTTTGTGTTTTTCTCTTCTTGGGGTGGCTGGTTGGGTTGTTCAATCATTAGTATATTAATAAGTACACTTAGGGTGAATTAAGTATAAATAAATGACCTGACATGTGTTTATTACTCCTCCCTTTGATTCCTTTGTTATTTTTTTCCCTTTTTAATGACTTTTTTTCAAGACCATAACGATGATTGTGCAGCAGTGATGATTTGGCTAATTTGAAAGAAAAAAAAAATTGGTTTTTTTCGTTTTGTCCTTATTTATTACGAGGTTACGGGTCCGAATCATACGGAAACGAGTTTGATATCCATTATAGTTGGTTGAGAAGAAATTAAAGTAAAACTCAATATTTCTATCCTATGACAAAAAAACATAAAAAAAGGATCCTATGACTATTTCAATAATTCGATCTCAGCCATATGTGGGCCCCTAACGTTTTGGACGGATATCAATCTGTAAATGCGTCTGCTTTATTATTTATATGTGAGTCTGGTTTCCCGTTTGTGATTCGGCCCACCATTAGCCATGCTTTATGGACCGGAGAAAAATCTCCTTAGGTTCTGCTTGTCGGGTTCCATCAATTTCGCTGTCCTTTTTTGATTGGCAAACCAAAAAAAAAAAAACTTATAGAGTACATGATGTAGCTTGGTGCGCTGGGGAGAGTGGGTCCTTTGGGTTGCTACAATCGGAAGCAGAGCCCGGTAGTGAGGTAACTCACTACAGGTTTGTAGTGAGTTTCATTCAGACGTTCGTCTTGGTACCGATGACTCGGATTTAATTTAAATTCCAAATGACCCGAGCCGTCCACTGGATGGATTAAAATCCGAGCATTCGTTTATCGAATAGACAGCCAGATGTGCTCACTACAACCCTGTAGTGAGCCCCTCACTACAGGGACCCGGAAGCCTGCTACAATCTTAACCAAATTAAAACTAGATTATTGATGGATTAGTTTTGAGAATAAATTTTAGATAAATACTTCTTATCAAAAAAAATTTTAAATTTTTTTTTATGAAGAGCTTATCATATGCTGTTATTGTCTATCTAGTGGACAACGGTCACGATCGAAAAGTTGAAACTGGAGGTATGAACCCCGGGTACACAAAAAACCAGCCTCATCTTGTCGGAAGGAAAAAATTATTGAATGGCTGATGGAAAATGTCAATTTTGTACCCCTCAATATTATGGAAATTTTATTGAATCGCAGTACTCTCAATTATTCTTTTTGATTTGATTTGATGGGAAGCCTTGGTTTCACTCATTCAATCTAAAACAATCCAGCTATGGGTCTAAAACAATCCAGCTATGCGTAGGCGAGTGTGCGTACGCCACATGCATGAACACCTCTTAACCGTTCATTTTAATAAATCGACGGTTCAGATTTTAAACACTTCTTGACCAGTAAGAGTTAACTCTTACCGGTTAAAAAGTATTTAACATCCGCATCATCGAAAATACTTTTGAACCATTAACATGTACCGTCCATACATTTGACATACGCGGGTGTGCGTACTCATAAGATTTTTGGATCTAAGAATATCGAAAACATGGGATTTGTAGAGGGCCGGCTGTGCATTGTTGGCAGTGGGTAAAAAATTGTTGGGTTTTTGCACATGATTTATGATGTTTTTGAAAAAGAAAAGGAAACAAATAAACACTAGTTAATGTGGCATTGGAAATATGGTTCGGTGAATGGTTTCGGTGAAATTGTAATTGGCTTTGGAAGATGCATTTGTGGTGAAGCTTCTTGTGGGAATTTCAAGAGTCAGCCATGCATTGTGTATTTAAATAGCTTGCATGTGTGAGTGCAGTATGTGTGTGTGAGAAATAAGAGAAGAAAGAGAGGGCTGTGTGCCGTGTGGGTGAGAGGGCAGCCCCTGCGGGGGTTTGCCGGGCACACCAGTCAAGAGACTGAGATGATAAGAGTGAGAAGAGGAGAGCAACCGGAGAAGGGCATGAGGGAGGGCAGCCCGTGGGGGTTTGCCGTGCGCTCCGGCTTGTGGGTTTGAGAGGAGAAAATTGTGAGGAAAAATAGAGTGTGGGTGGTGAGTGAAAAACTATGTATAGAGCCATGTGTGAGGTGCTCTTTGGGTGAGTTTTTTCACGTCACATTGTATCTCTATTTTTCCAAATATAGTGAAGATATCTCTCTCTCCCGTGGACGTACCCAATTTGGGGAACCACGTAAAATAGCTTGTGTGTTCTTTGTGTGCTTGCATGTTGTTGTTATTTTTATTGTGCTTCCGTTGCGGTGGGATTGGGGTGTTGAAATCCCCAACAAATATAGCCCAAAATAGTTGTGTGCAATTGTGCATGGTAAATCAGTCTAGATATATTATTGTAGCTATAGTATCTATTTATACAAGTATACCATAATACGTATGATTTACAAATAGATCAGAATATTAAAGGAAAGTGTCCGAGTTAATCAACATATTCCTTATGACTCTGCAGGGTAAATCCATTTCTCTATCCTTTCCAATTGAGGTCAACAACATCCACAAATCCAAGCATGGCAGTGACTCTGGTGTCTATGACTCAGAAGGAAGGTACGTACACATCTGTTTCCTAATTTTGATGGGGTAGTTTATGTGGTGCTCTGATGATGATTTGTGTATGGTTTCCCAACATTTTTAAGGTTTGTTCCTTCGAAGTTCGAGGAGATTTTCAACAAGCATGCGCGTACAAATGCAAACGCCTTAACATCCGATGAACTAAACACAATGCTAAAGGCAAACAGGGTCCCAAAGGACTTCGCAGGATGGTTCGCTCTTTTCTTCACATAATAATCAAAATCATATGCTAATTTCGTTTGAATTTTTCTTATAGATAATTAAAATTTCTGAAAACCTGTGGTTTTTAGGCTTGCAAGCTTTACAGAGTGGAAGATCTTGTACATTCTTTGCAAGGATGAGAAGGGGTTACTGCAGAAAGATACAATCCGAGCTGTCTATGATGGAAGCCTGTTCGAACAGATGGAAAAGGCAAAGGCTTCGTCCAGGAAACAAGCGTAAATATAACCGAAACTTACATTATTTGACTGATCATTTCTTCAAATGTCATATACACACATATAAAAAGTAATATGTACATATATTTATTCTGAAACACAAGCAGGGCAAAAAATTATAGTGGGATGTTTTTATCTTGTCATTGCAGTGTTGAATCTGGGTAAGAAAGGCAAATTTGGTTGGATATCTTCATAAAGTTGGGGGAGTGATGGTTTGCAGAACAAGAAGTAGACATAGGTTTGCAGTGTGTAACAGTAGTTTCAGAATTTGTTGATATATGCTGATTTATGAGTGTATTGAAATAGCTATTTAGCTAATTGACTATGTTTTTAGATCGACGGAATATTACATAATTGGAACTACACTAACGTGGATTAATTACGTGTAGTGGCGGAGCCAGAAATTAACGATAGTAGGAGCACCTTTTAAACACACTTCAACCAAACAAATGCCTAATAAGCAATGCCAAAATAAAAGAAAGTTTGAGTTGAAAAAAAAAAAAAAAAGAAGCTAACATATTTACTAAGAAAGTTAGTAATTACGCACAAAAATTATCAAAACTTTCCAATTGCCTGATTTATCTCAACGTATCAATTCTAAGAGCAATTCAAAACACAACAACTAAAATGTCAATATTTAGCAATTTTTGAAATTTGAAAATTATACATTGAAGAGTTTCAAATTTTTTAGAATTAGACATCTCGTTCTGCCATTATAGTGGAATTTTTATACTATTTGAAATAAAAAAAAGTTTAATCTCAGGAGTGAAATATATAATGGCATCTCTGCCTCTCAAAGCCACCTACCTTCTTTTTATTTTATTTTTTATTCAAATTTTTCTCGCATTTGTTAGTACGTTCGTGTTAAACTTTTGTGAATTATTGGTTCTTCTCAACAAAAGAAACGAGAAAAGTAAAAAATTATGATCCAAACTTAATGTTTTTTAATAAAGACAAAAATCAGCCAAAAAAAAAAAAAAGATTTGGGGACGGAGGAGGGAGTACTAAAATTCGTGATTTAAAATAGAGCATGAGGTGATGATTGAGAGCATGAGCAAATAGTATCTATGAGGATTTGAAGTCAAGATCTCTCCCTTAGAAAAGAAGAGTAACGAACTAACCATACGTGATAAAAAAAAAAAACTAACCATACTAGATGTGGTGTTATTTATTTATTTTTATTGTAAATTGAGATTCACGAAAAGTTCAAATCAAATCAAGTGATTAGAAGATGATTAATTAAGAATTAAAGCTCACATTCGTTATAGCCAAAACCATTTGTCAGTGGAAGGATTGTGAAAATATAAGCTCGATCAGTGAATCCCACATCGAGAGACGAGGAAAGAAGCTAGAGGATTAGGTGAGTACAAGAGGAGAGAGAAAAGGAGTGAGAGAGCATGATCCTTCAGGCAGTCTTAAGGGGAAGTGATGAGTGGTCAATGCTCGCAATGAAAGATGCGAGAGAAGGGTGTCACAGCCCAAAGCCTGGTTACGACAAACCATGGGCACTCTCATCTTTAACCAATCTGATCCCTGCCTTCTTTCTTGAAGGAAAACCCCCCCACCCCACCCATGCAATTCGAACACCAAAGCTTTTTCGTCTTTCAATTAAGGTTTGTAGACAATTCTAAGGTAAGAGACCCCATAATTTCGACAAGTTTTCCTTCAATATCACGAGTTGCCAGATTAGCCATAGTATCAGCGCACCTCTTCTCTTAATTTGGTATTGGTTGCTTTCCTCGATCGGTTCTTTGTTATCGACAAATGTTAGTTTCCTTCTCTTAATTTGGTATTGGTTGCTTTTCCTTCTCTTAATTTGGTATTGGTTGCTTTCCTCGGTTCTTTGTTATCGACAAATGTTAGTTTCCTTCTCTTAATTTGGTAATTGGTAATTTGGTATTTGCCCTGGTTAAGCCTAGGTAAGGGTCTCTCAACCACGGATGGAAGGGGACCAGGCCCAAGCCAATTGCCAACAAAAGGAAATGCTCTAGCTTTGGTAAGAACTCAACCTTTCGGACCCATGAAAGAAGATGTGAAGACCTTTGGTAAGACTGCGCCAAATGGTGGATGGACGAGGTAATTCTGGTACCCACTGTGTTAGCTTTATTTGTGAAGATTTTGGCCCAAATAGGGTTGGTTGACCCTCTAGAGCCGCAAATTGGTGGATTGGGTAGGGTTTGAGCCGGTTGATATGGGTCAATACTAGTCGGGTTGAATATAGATGGGTCAAATCATACCCCATCCAACTCAACTCGTTCCTCTCCCTTTTTCGTTTCCTTCTCTGTATCAGTATTCTCACACCCTCTCCCCATATCTCAATTTCGAGAGTTTAATTTTCCAAGGTATTCCCGAAAAACCAATAAAATTCACTCACTATTGAGGCATCAAATTAAGAGAATTAAAATCCCCCACTCTCCCTCTTCCTCTCAATCCTGCGTGAAACGCACCCCTGTCTCTTACACACACACACTTGAAATCTTGACTTACTCAAATTAAATCAAAATTCAAGCCAATAACCTTTAACCTTTTAAAAAAATCTAACGGTCTTTGGGTTCATAGTGGATTGATGAATTAGCATCTCATTGTTGTTCAATTTTGTTTTGATTTGACGATTTTAGAGGGACAGAAAGAGAGAGCTGAAATTGAGGTCTAAAACTAGAAGGAAATGTATGAAGGAGAGAGATGGGGAATGGGATCAAGTGTTGTCACTGCTTCCTTAATTCAGAGGTCCCTCCTTCGGAATTTCGAAAGGACACATATAGGATTTGGGATAATTCTTCATTTTATTTTTCATTTTGATCAAAGATTTGGGATTTTTCCACTGTATGTATATTCGTGAATGCAGGGTCGATTTCAGGATTTTCATCTACTACATACAAAAATACATAGCATGTCTATGATGAAAAGTTATATGGAGAGAGAGAGAGAGAGAGAGAGAGAGAGAGCTGTTTGATTCCCTTTAATTTTTTAGTGTTTCGGCATTGAATCAAATGTTAGACAACCATTATCCTTAAATATGTCCTATATATTGTGCTCTCATAATTGGGCTAAGCTTGTTTTGTTTGTTTGTTTGGGCTATAACAATTTGATTAAAATTCAGTTGGAAACATTTATTTTAACCTCGTACGAGTAACCTAACACTAACAATACTAAAAGAAATTAATTTATATTTAAATTTAAATTTTTTTTTCAGTGCATTTTTTGAACCCAACGAGGACCTCGCTGGTTCTATATGTTGAGTTACCCATGTGTGAATGCAACGTCAAAACAGAGAGAACAAAGAAAAACGATATCAGCATGTTTTTGTTTTTGGTTACAACCCATTTTAAATCCACGTAAACCCATATGTATATGGGGTAAATATGAGTTGACTCATATATGACTCATATTACAATATGGAGAGATGAGGTTGAGTTATAAGTAGGCAAATTTGGGCGGATTAATGAGTCAGGGGTTAAAAACTGCCACCTAATTCCCAAACTTTCTGAACCCTTGGGTAGTTAGGTTTGGACAAAATGTCCCAACTAACAGGGTGTGTGTATGTATGTCTTTGCTCTGCGTGGAACCTCAAAGAAAGTCCTGGCTGAGTTTGTCTTCGAGCAAGTCCACCCTTTGAGAAATCTCATGCCAAAGGGCAAAGACAAACTTTGACATAAGAATGGCAAAACGCTCCATACCTTTGTGCCAAATTTAATGTCAAATTTCGATAATGGCATTCTTGGTGCCAAATTTAATGGGCTTCTCACTGCCGGCCCAATTTTTTAGCATCTATCCCATCCAAATCCACCCATTGTCAATACCATCCCAAACAAACTCTGTTTTAAGTGATCTCCCAAAACACCCCCAAAATCAGGACAGGAAGTCGGGTATTTGCGTTGTGTGCCAACAACAATCGCTCGTACAAAGGATGTGCCAACACATCCACGCCGATACTCTCTCTCTTTTCGCCACAATCATCGCTCCCACTGCTCCTACTCGTCGTGTCAACTCCAATCTACAATGGCGACTACCACTAATAGAGGAATCCGTTGCCGCCGCCGTACTGGAAGTGGTGGCCCTGTTGGCGGAGGAGTAAAATGGAATATTGATTGATGAGGGACAACGAAGCGTGGTGAAAATTGTTTCCAGTGGAGACAATAACTGTCCTTCTTCTTTAGGTATCATACTCTCAGATTTGATCCTTGTAAAGAACAAAATTGTTCCTTGTTACTTTATTTTCTCCCTTTATTTTTGCTTTTTTTTTTAGATTGGAATCTTTGTCATTTTTCTTCGCGTTTTATTTTTTTTGTGTAATTTGGGAGTGTGAATTTTGTGGATGGGACGTGAATTCTGGATTTAGATGTGTGATTCATGTGAATTGTGTAATCTGGGGTGGATCAAAATAAATTGAGTGATTTTGTGTGTGAATTGTGCAGATGTGAATTCTACATTTAGGTATGTGAATTGTACAATTTGGGGGGTGTGAATTGTTGAGGGTGTGAATTCAGGAAAGGGTTTCGATGGGATAGCATGACAAAAGAAGGTTTAGATGGAAGCCCCCTCAAAAACTGGGACCGGCTTGTAATTTCCCGAAATTTAATTAGCTTCTAATTTGGCAATTGCGAAACTTTCCACGTCATCCAAGCCGTTTAATGATGCAGAACCAGTAGCGGCCCAGTTCTATGATCAGTTGGACCGGTCGAAGCCTAGGGCGCCCAAACAATTTTTAATTGAAAATTGCCAATTTCGGCAATTATTGGCGAGCCCAGAATCGGCCCAAACTTGATGGGCTGAAGCAGAATCGCGACGCGGTCATTACTCACTATCCTAAGTTTGTGATTGATGGTGGATTTCGGCCAAATTCATTCGTTTAGGCTTTCAATTTAGTAATTTTGATATTTTAAAAAATAATTAGATTACGAATTACTCTCAGCGTGTAATTCCATTTACATTGTTTCCAATTAGGAATTTCTTATTTTTCTTTTTCAGTTTTCAATTTGGGAGTTTCCCCAATTTCTGGGATATTTTATTTTTTAGTAGTATTTGCTAGGTTTCCCTATAAAAGGGCATGTAATAACAATTTCGGAGTTAATCTCTCCGTTCTTGTGGATTCAAGAACTCTTGAGGATTCAAGAACTCTTGAGGATTCAAGACCTATCTTCGTTTGAACTACTACGCTAACTAGTTTCTCGTGAATTCAACGCGGTTGTTTTGTGTGCAGGAGGGAGGGTCAAGTGGAGGCACTAGACTTGGGGTGCTCAGGAGGGTCAGAAGGCTGAGAAAAGGTGAACCCAGAGATCGTGGTGACTCTTCAATTTGCTAAATCAATAAAATTGTAGTAGGTATAGACGTGTGTTGTGCTATTTTTAAGTCATATATAGTCTATTAAATGAGGATTATATATGATGACAATATTTCATTTGATTTGTATATAGCTTGAATCTCTGCAACATGATACATTAGCTTTTTTAATTCTAGAGGAAATTGATAATAATCTAGAGGGAGAGAACTTAAAGATACAGCAAAACACTTGGAAGCAAGAAGATTCTCAATCATGTGGGGGTTATGGAGAGGAAATTGATACCATGATCAAAATAGATACAAATAAAGACATCCCAGATAGTTGCAAGAAAAAAAAAAGGTGGCTGGTTAGTTGAAATTTGCACATTGACAATGCTATGGGTACCGCATTGACCGGTAAGAGTGCATTTTAAATCTGGAACGTCGAAAAAAGCGTTTGGAAGGTCCGGATGAGGTGGTGTACATTTGGCGTACACTTGAAGGTGTACCCAGATCAATTTTTATTAGAATTGTGTAACGTGCTAGTCTATAAGCCCGCTAGATCTAGTGTTCAACGGGGAGAGAGACATATGGTTAGGGGTGCAAACGAGCCAAGCCGGGTCAAGCCAAGCTTTGTAGAGCTTGAAATCTGCTCGTTAAGTAAAAGAGCCAAAAATCAAGCTCGAGCTCGACTTGTTCGTAAACAAGCCAAGCCCTTAACGAGCACAGTTAGGATAATTTACTTAACGAGCCTTCTTAAACGAGTCAAGCCTATATAAACTGAGCTGAGCTTTACCAAGCTCGTTTTACTCGAGTTCGAGCTAGGCTCGATTACTAGACGAGCGTAACTGAGCCAAGTCCAAAGAGTTAAGCCACGAGCTGCTCGCGAGTAGCTCGGTTCGTTTGTAGCCTTACTGACATGGTTAATGTTGTGATATGCTAAGAAATTCATGGTTTTTGCCTTTTTGGTGAAATTTTTCTTAAACTCAAGGTTTAATTTGACAGTTGTGTCAAACAATAGGGTTATAAAAGGAGTGCAAATTTCTTTTTTTTTGGTAAAACGGAAATAGATAGAAGGAAAACGCAAATTTCTACCCCTTACCTAATGACGGTGAACAAAACTCTCACTTTGATTCATGGAAAAGGCGTGATGTCCACACAAAGTGATATCATGTTTACTAAAAAGTGATGAGGTCCAATACAAAATGATGTGATGCTTACCAAAAAGTTATGTGATTCTATCCACTATAAAGTGATGTTATGCTTACAAAAAAATGATGGGGTCCACCACAAAATAACGTCATGCTGACGTGATTCTGTGGATCATACACTTTTTCTACCAATCAAAATGGAGTTTTGTTCACTTTCACCCAATGAAGGTGAACAAATTTGCACTTCTATAAAGAACGCTGCTACGTGCACAGACCGTGGTGCACCGACCACGTACCGACGGCGTCGCCGACGCCGTTGTGGGTCCCAACCGGTCGATCCGAGCCGTTCATCCTTCTCAAAATCAAATTCCGAGTGGGCCTACGCGGGAATCGAGGCAATCGGACGGCTGTATGAGCTCGATCCAAAATCACTCCCATTTCGATCCAAAATTTTGAATGAAATGGGGGTGATTTTGGATCGAGCTCATACAGCCGTCCGATTGCCTCGATTCCTGCGCTGGCCCACTCGGAATTTGATTTTGAGAAGGATGAACGGCTCGGATCGACCGGTTGAGACCCACAACGGCGTCGGCGATGCCGTCGGTACGTGGTCGGTGCACCACGGTCGGTTCCCTTATCTTTTTCGTTCTATAAAAGTGCCACATCTCTTTTTCTCTGTTGACTTCGGTAAGAACACCATACTGTAACGCATCCCCATATTAATTAAATAACGGGAGCATATATGAGTATTAAAACACCTCCGTAAAGCAGCCATCCACACTGCTTCTGTTCTGCATTATTCTTTTTTTTTGGTACTTTGTTCTCCATTATTAAAATCAGATCAATTCAAAGTAGTTACTATTAGAAAATTGAATAATAGCTTTCATTGATATATATTGATGTATTTTAACATGTATGTATATAGACTGTGACCAAGAAATCGAAACCAACTAAGGAAATTAATATACATAACAAAATGAAACCTAAACTAACTTGGAAACCGGAATAATAATCTATTAACAACAAAATAATCACAATATTAGAACATAGAAACATGGTAACATAATATTAAGACTAGGTGGGAAACAACGTGCTCTGCACGTACGTGTCAACTCATTAATGTTAACCCGTTAAGTATAATAATTTTTCATCAACACCACCATTAAAATTTCATTAATAGCATTCTTGAGAAGTGATACAAGCATGAGTTTGTAACAACGAATATTCCACCACCTACCAAAATTGCACCTATTTTTTTGAAATTTGGAATTTATTTATACTCCACCACCTACCAAAATTACCCAACCCTTGCATTTGATGGCCCTTTTTTGGTATCTAATGGCAAAAATAATTTTCACGAAATGTTTGTTAAATTATCCACCTGGAGTGTCTAAATTGAGATCGTGTCATTGCAAGTCAAGTTTTCCAAAAGAGAAAAATCTACACTTGATAAAATATAACTCTCGATTCAATTTACTAAAGAAGACATGTGATTAAATTAAAGAAGAAAAATATTTCATTTTGCTTTAATTTAATCACACGTCTTCCCCATTTGATAAAATCAAGTGTTAAATTTTATCAAATTTAACGTCTGTCATTTGGGAAACTGGACCAAAATACGAGAATTCACATCCTTAAAGCCCTTCCAAAAAGGACGACAACCTATATTTTTAATAACTACGGCCGCCAATTTTGCAATTAGCGATGGTAATTTTACTCTTACATAAAATAACTACCGGGCATGCATGGCTCGAAAAGATAGCGCGGGAAAAAAGCCGACAAAAGTTTTAATTTTAACATCCTATTCTTTATTTTTCGCTTCTTTTTTTTCTCTCAATTTAAACAAGAGAGGGGAATTTTTAAGCTTTCTTCTCCTCTCCTCTCAAACTGCATTGTTTACAGAAATAGATCGCCCAAGAAATTGCTAAGGATGAATATTTCTACAATATTGTAAGCCAAATAGTCATTGATGGAATTGATAACAGTGTTCAATCAACTTGAATTTTGCTTTGATCACCTAATTGATGATATTGGTAAAATAAGAGTTTTGGATCATGCAATGAAAAACGGGGTGGACTCCTAAGGAGTTACACTGCAATGCACCCAGTTCATAGCTCCAACCGAAGGCGGAGAGACTAAACAACAATGATCAATTTCAGCCAAGATTTAAATTTGATCCTGTGACAAAATTAATATTTTCTGTGACAAAATTAATACTATTTTCCATCACGATGGTCCATTTGCAAAAGATAGTAAGCAAATTAGATCACATTTTCCAGGTCCCACGACAGTAATGCCATCCTCGTGTGTCCAATAAAGAATTTTTGAAGTCGAGCTGAAAAGAAATCACAGCTCGTTGGAAAGTAATTCAAACACATGAAAACTTTGCAAATTGCACCCAAACGGAAGGAATTAAAATTAAGGGTGGAAACAAAGCACTATTTTTTGCCTGCGTAGAGCTGTCCGATATTTTGAGTATGAAGTAACAAATATGAAGAGTCAATATCACATGTTTGAACTTACCCCACGACAGATTATCTTTCCGAACTACACGAATCCATTTCCTGAACTTAGGAAATTTCTCCCGACAATGGAGGCAAACTAAAATCTAGCCCTGAACACACAAGGAAGTCTAAAATATTCAAAACACCATACATAAGTGTAGTTATAAATTCTCGCTGAGAAACAGTGTAATAGTAATTTCTCACTAAGAAAGTTCAAGCGCCAAAGAAAAACATCGCAGAAAGCAAACCGCAACCCAAAACAATTCCTGCCACAAATTGCCCCAGAATAACGTTGTCAAAACCCGTCAACAAAGGGAACCATCCGCGCACGAGTGTCCATCTTAATCTTGATTTCTTGCAACCCAGTGTCTTGAAACAACTGGCTCACACAATTCTGCAGCTCCTATACAGAACATCAATAACAGCAGCCAATAAGCAAACCACCAAAATACCAACCTCCAAACCTTACCATGAGAATTAGCATCAGGTGTAAACAACAACATAAACTTCAAATCAAGCTGTTGCCTTTCAATGTCGAATTATGACTACAGAGGCGAGCTCGGAGTTCATTCTATTTGATGTAATTGACTTAAATAATGAGCATATATTTCATAATTGACTTAAATAATGATCGTATGCTTACCACTTCCAAAAAATTAGTGTCGAGTGTCTGCCTTTTTGAAGATACACTGCAACCAAAATATAAGACACTGATTAACATAAGGAGTTCAAATAAAGTCGATACATATTCGTAACACAAGGCATCTGTGTTACACAGAACTTCTGAAAAGTTTAGAGCAAACAGTATTAATATTAAGGAGGCACAGAGAAGGGTTTTATTCATATCTATGTTGTAACCCCATGTACGAATTCTTGGAAGTCTGGATTCCAGGTTTTTAATAAGAGCACTACACTGATCAACCTATAAGAATTTGATCGATTCCAACCTATAAGAATTAGGATTCCGAAGAATTCTTGGAAGTCTGTATTCCCTCTCTCTCTCTCTCTCGGACTATAAGTAAGGTCAAATGCTTGATTTCTCATGGCAACATAAGTTGACGAAAAAGAAAATCAACATATCCCCACAAGCCTTGCACCAGCAAATACAAACACTAACATATACCTTTTGATGATTTACATAGGTTATTCACTCAACAAGTAATATCTCCATTAAGGGATTTCCTAGCCTCAAAGTAATGGCATGCATTGCGCACATTTCAAATAGCACCAAAAATAAATACACAAAGATATAAATTCACTTTAGATATGAATCCACTCTCCTTTAGAAAAACTGAAACCAACCATGAACTTTTCCAGCACCTAAATGAGGAAGGACGAGTGAGAAATTACCTCACATCTCTCATTTTAAAATCAATTTCTTTTTCTCCAAATTTATTTCTCTTTCTTGATTACCATCAGGCCTCCTCAATGACCTCAATGTCTCATGCTTACTCATCTTTCACCTTCTCCTTCTTGCTCTCCCTCACTCTGTCCATTCCTTTAGTCCGTCACTTCTCTCGCTGTCTCTGTCCTTCTCCTATCCTTCTCTTTCTTCATTCCATCACCTAAAAAAAAAAAAAAAAAAAACCAGTTGGTGGAAGCAAAAACAAAGGGGGATTTCAAGGTGGTGCACCCTCATTGATCAAGGCATTTTAAGAATGCCGTGACATCTTAATAAATGAGACATTTACAGAAAACTTATGTGTGTGACAACCAAGAGAAAATGTTCTTTCTTAGAAGAAATACCAATATATGTTTACTCAATAGTATTGTACAACTCTACAGACTACAAGCATCATTCAAGATTTAGAAAATATACCCAGTGAAAAAAATACGTATCTACAGACTACAAGTATCATTCAAGAGAACAAACAACAATACGTTGCCAAAAAAACACTCTTACCTAAATACATATAACACTACAACTCCCTGAAACACCCAGAGGCTAGAGCTATATTCGTCCATGATGAGCAACAACAGTAGAAACGGGCTACAAATCAGCAAGTGAACAAAAATTTCTTCTTACAAAAGCCACAATAAATAGACTGCGAATACAATTCGATACTCTTCAGAACCCTTTTTTGTTGTTGCTGCTGTTGGTTTTTTTTTTTTCCTGCGTCAAAAAACAGCACAACACGTCCTGAAAGCTTTTGGGCTTGCTTATTTGATTTCCAAAGCACAAAACTCTGATAGAAAGATATGCCTTCAAATTGATTAATGTGCTATCTTGCAATTAGAATGTGTATATGTGCCCAAAATAGCGCATATACAAATATAGTTCTCTGTGTAGTGTTGGGACCCTATTGCTTTTTGAGAAAATTGGCTTCCCTCATAGCAGCAGTCTTCCTATCCACATACAGCACATACTAAACCACTTGATCATCGAACACATACTCAAGTAGCAACGTTTGAACTCAAAGAACACGTCCACACTTCATACTTGACAACTTGATCATCAAAACAAGTTGTATCAGCAAGGCAAACAGCACATGACAGCAGAAAATGAACTTTCATAACCTTTCATGAAAACCATGTTAACGTAATATAGTCTCATTTTTGAAAAAAATGTCAATCAAACTTTTTCTACAACGAGGGAATTATAAGATTAATTTTCTCGAGGTTTTCCTAAATTCTAATGGATAAGAGTTTTGTCCTGTGAATTGAAGAACAACACAAATAGAACACATACCAATCAAAATGCAGAACCAAGGCAACAATGAAGATAGAACACAAATTGCATAACATAAAGTTGTCTTTCCCTACCCAAGTCCAGAGCTCCAATATGGGCACAAGCCAAAAATAACATTTGCCATGGTCACTTCATCAGGGTTGACCCCTTGTTTCTACTTCTCATTAAACTGCCAATGCTACTACATATTTCTCGTCTTCAGCTTGACAATAACTCATTGTTCTTCATGAGATTAAATCGCTTTTTAGATATTCATTGAACAATAAAGCCGTAGCCTCCACATCCCCCATCCATCGATCTGGAATTTCAAAAGCCCTGTTTCATTCATTCAGGCACTTCATCAAGCAGCCTTCTTGCAGAACCAAAACTCCCAACTCCATCAGCTGTAACCACAGTAGTCTACACAAAACCATCTCTTTCAGGCATTTCCGGTGTCCCAACACAACTATTCTGCACAGAATTTGCGTGAAAATCAATCAAAGTTTCCCAAACAAGTAAGGTACGCAAACCCAAATTTCCAAAGGGAACAGTAAAGTGCAGTTTTGAGCCAGGATCTTAGAGCTATAGGCAGAGTTATAACCTGCATTGTAGAGCAGTTAAAGGAGTGTAGGATTGTACGTGCTGGGTCCACTTCCATTAATGTTGGTTTAGTTCACTTAGATCTAGAGTTTCTTCCATTACCCAGAATTTGAAACAACACAAATACCAACAGATAAATAAATAACACTACAAAACATGACTATCGAATTGCACAAAGAAGAATCTATATACATATACCAGTCTCCAAATTAATGTATTACCATTCTAGAAAATCTATGAAATAAAAAAAATACATACGAATAGAAATGGAAAAAAAATAAATCAAAATCATAGTTTAGGGACTCGCCTGCTTCGATTGCAGTCTAGCGAACTGGGTTTCGTCGGAATACCCTGAATCAAGAGCTAAAAGCGTACTCAAAAAAAAAAAAAAAAAAAAACAAAAACTGCTAAAATGAAGATACCCAGAAGCTAAAAGCGAATAGTTTTGAACCAATTTGAGAGAAGAATAACAAACATACCTGCAACCCCGTATCTCGGTTTCTCTCGATCTCAAACCTGCTTCGCTCTAGAATTTTCTGACGCGTAGAGGAGTGGTATAGATATATTTCTCTCAATCTCAAACTGTACTTTAAGGTTTGAAAAACGAAAACCTCTAATCGAGACTGGATGAAAGAACGGCGAACTCACCTGTTAAATCTCCGGCGAAATCAGTCTTCAATAGTCCGTGGAGAGAGAAGGAGCAGGAGATCACTGCAATGGAGGCTAAGAAGAGTGGTAGAGAGTGGGAAGATAGAGATAGAAGACGAAGACGTGGCCAAGGAAAGAGGGAAAAAGGGAGATCTCGCACTGTCGCACAGCTGGACGCCTTTAAGGCTTTAACAGCAACTCACGCATACCACAGCGCGTGCAACAAATACCCCCAGCCGAAATGTCAAGTCTACCCCACAGCCCCCAACGCGAAGGCCTCGAATTGAGGGACTTAATTGGAAAAGTTGGCGCAAAAGTGGAGAACGCCTCAATTTCACTTAAGCTTCTTAGGGACTCTAGCGAGCTGGAAAAAGATTATGTTAACACAACCTTCCCTTCCCTCTCTCTCTCTCTCTCTCTGTGTATTAATTTGTATTCCTCCCTCCATGATACAAACATATGAACACAGCAGCCACAACTGTCCATTCAAATGAACACAGTAACACTGCCCAGAGTGCCCTTAAACACTGCCAGCACAAGACACAGCAAACCACAATCCAAAAAGCCCAATGTAGGAGTATCTATGGCAGCACAACCAATAACCATAGCACCAAAACTGTGCAGCAGCAATTAGAGACTGCCAACTGACTTGCACGTGATAGAACAACTCAGTGCAATTCAGAGTAGACCAATCAGCTTATGCTCATTTCAATTAATGCAACACAAACCATCACAATATCTCTGCCCAGAAGAGCAGAGATATCAACAGTGCACAATACACAACAATAGCAGGCAGACACAACAATAGCAGGTACTCTTCTCTACAAGTAAAAAGCTCAAGACTCACAAGTATCTCACTGGACTTGCTCTTAGAACATCTCCAACGCAAAGCCATTTTTGAAGCACCATATTTTGTTTCAATGCCAAATTCCCCGGCTCCAATGGGGAGCCGTTTTGGCGGCCAAAAAATAGATCATCCATTTTCGTGCCCAAATTTGGCAGCATGATTGTTGCCATTTGTGCATTAGCTGACCATGAGAGTTATTCTAAGTGACAATGAATCAATAGTTGCGATTATCAAAGCAAAAAACCACGTATCAAGCCTACCAAAAACTAGCCAGAACCATTGCAGTTGCCAGTTGCTCTTACCCCTTTATCTTCAGATATAAAACTGGCTCTCATGTTTCTCTTACTAATACATGCACTCTACTTCTAACTTTTAAGAAGTTCCTTGCCCATTTGGTATTTTCACATTCAAACCTCCGGCCCCAATATCACATGATCACAAACGACTGGAGCGGGCCTCATTCACATTAAAGAGTTTAGATGGATGATTTCTACAGCATAAGATTTCATCCAAAACAGAACACCTTTTTTCAGTGCATATTACAGAGTTCACTTAGAAACACAAACCAAAATTGGTCAAAATTTTGTACAGGATAGATTGGTAAACCAAAAGAAAATGGACAACAAGAAGCTTTATGATATAAACTCCATGTATTATTTGAAACACCTAGTGCTTGTCCTCTTTAGGAAGATCTTTCCCAGACAGCTCCTTGGGTTTTGCCTTCTCCATTTCCCTAAAAGCAAAGATCAATTAGCTAATTTCATTTTCAAATGATAGCCTCAATGAAAAAGGAAACATGAAAGAAACATCCATAGAAGTTGCAATAAGATACGAAGAAATACAGAACAGCTGACTGAAGACAGCTTTCACCGTGGCAGAAAAAGAGGGTTTCTAAACATTCATTGACATGCAAGATTTACAAAATGGTTAAAGTGGAGACCGAAGCCACCTACCTGGCCATGTGCTTATTTCCCTTCCCAAACAATTTATTTCATGACGACACGAACTTTTGTTTGTACGCTAATAATTGCCACATAATGTACTTCACGAAGACATAGCAGACAATAATTTTTGGCAGTACTGTACATAATCAACCATTATGTCATGGCCAGCTTGAGAAGACCAGAATGGAATAGTGACAGAATTAGTCTGTGTGAAGAAATGAGCTCGAAGCAAGGTAATTGTCCTCCCAACTGTTAGTTTACTTTTACCTTCACTTTAGATGTGTGATAACCTAGACTCCACTATAGCCCTGAAAAGATGTAATGAAAACAAAAAGGAAGCTGAAGGCTTGAAGCTACAATAGATAAAGAAAGAGGAAAATGAAAATACAACTAGGTAGATAAGCAGAAATGCAACGTTGTGAAAGGAAGCTGAAGCTATCACAAATCCGTACTCTTTCCTATTGCCACTGAATAAGTCTAGCTAGTATGGAATTACCTACAGTTACACCAATCAAAGCATAGATTTATCTTGAACTTAGCATCTCCAAAAAGGTCCTATAAGCTCTTTCTATGGAAACAAAATTCTCTCTCCTATCAAGAAACTGACTTGTCTCTCTGTGTCTCATCTTCTCCAGCTATGGGTTCTCTCTTTATCCAAACCCTCACATTATCTCGCCATCTAGGGGTCATAGCTGTCAAAATCGTACGATTTAGTGGCTAACCAATACAATTAGGTTGCATCGGTTATCTGAATTGATGAATCGGTGAATCAAATCGATGAATTGTTTGATTCACCTTCAATTTCCTGAATTCAAATTTCCCCCTTTTTTTGCCTTTTTTGTTGTTGGATAAGGGTTCAAACTATTATTAAGGTCTTTAGTATTGTTATATGCCATCTTTTGTCTATGTTTCTCCTTAATTACAACAAAAAATAGATTTCTCTCTTATTAAGTATCAAATGTAATAAGAAATGGAAGATTTATTTTGAAATACAAAATGGCATACAATCACCCTAAAGACCTTCAAAGGGTTTGCCTTGTACTTTTAACTCTTTTTCACAAAGAGGACTAATAGTAGGATTCATGAATTCTCATCTCCTACAAGTTGCAATAGAAGCAACTTACCTATTAATCCACATGATTATCAATCCATCATTTAAAACAAGCTTTCTATTTGATTTAGGTCTAAAATTTGCATTTATAGTATGCATTTTTGTCACCCAAATCAATAAATTTACTTTCCCACGTGTTTTTGAAATAACGACCGAATTGGTGTGATTCGCGATTCGAAAAAGGACCATTTCGATTCTCAATTCGACTCATGATTTGTCAACCTTCTAGGTTTCTCTGTCTCATTTTGGCAACCACCTGTGGTGGCCACAAAATCTCGAACTGAAGCAAGTCTTTGTCTCTTAGTTGCAGGAAACGCCCATATTGAAGACGCTCCTCCCCAAGAAACGTGATTCGGCGTTTCTTACTCGGCAACGTGATGGGAGCGCGTTTCCCACGAGACGGGATCGCGCTCCAAAGGAAGATGGGAGCTTACGGTTTTTTTTCTGGTCGCCGTCGTCTTTCCTTGTTGTCGGCGTTGTCGATTTGTTCCAATCGGAGTCGTCATCCCCCTTCAATCAACATCCTTGTCGCCGTTTATGTCTCCGATTGGATTGTTGTTCCTCGTCGCAGTCGTCGTCATCTTCCATCGCCGGCTTCATCTCTGATGTTACAGTGGTGCTGGGTCGTGAAAGAGAAGAGAAGGACCAGAGGGGAATGATAGGCTGTATGTGATGTTTTATTAGAGCTGTATATGTATCTCATCCTACACGTGTAGGGGTAGATGGGAAATAGCGTACATGTGGTGCAGTAAGAAGACTCCATTTTCTTCATTTTTAGTTAATAAAAAAAAGGACTCTTCATTTTCCACCAAACATCTGTAAAGTTGTAAACCTTTGACAGTGGTGCAGTAAGAAGACTCTTCATTTTCTTCATTTTTAGTTAATCGGAAGAAAAAAAGGCTCATTATTCTCCACCTAAAGGCTCATCACTCCACACCTAATTTTTACTCCTCTTTACGGGTATGTGTGCGCATGACATTGGAAACAATGAAAAATCAGCCCGAATTTATTTTAAATGTTGTATGATAGTGTTTTTTTTTTTTTCCCTTTTTCTTAAAATGAATAATAGAGAAACAAAGGACGAAAAAGAACAGAATAAATGAATTTGGGTAGTATTTGGGAGAAACACAATAATGTACTCCCTCTGTCACATTTTAAATGTCCCTTACGTAAAATAATGTCATTTTGACTTTAAAAGAAAATATATTTCTAGATATTTTTTTCCATCGTTGAGATCTTTTGAACGGTACAAATAAATTTAAAAGTAGTTCCAAAAGTATTTTATTTTTTAAGGTCAAACTTGCACTGTCTACCGTAGAGGACATTTAAATTGGGACGGATGGAGTATATCCTTTTGCAAACCTTCGTGATTTAAAAAAATAAAATAAAAATAATTTACTTCCACATGGTAATATATGAAACAAAGAAAAGAAACAATATATGAATGTCAGTAGTAGTTGGGAGAAGCTAAGTTAATTAGCCAAAAAAAATTACGAAAATCAAAATTTTTATGTATACTCCAGATAGTAATGTATATCTAATTTCGTTAAAATAAATGTTAGTCTCTCTGTTCCAAATTGCTGGATCCCTACGAAAAGTCGTGTAATTTTGAGATGAAAAAGTAAAATATTTCCGTAAATTTTAAAAATGATGCAAAAATTCGTGTAATTTTGAGATGAAAAAGTCGTGTACTTTATTTATTAAGCATTTTCCTAAAAAAAATTAAGGATTAATTTTAGATATGGCAAAAATTCATAAGATTATATTTAAAAACGAAATAGTAGGAGCATAGAAAATAGGATTTCGACGAACAACAAACACAAGGGGAATTAACTAATTGAATATTTCTCCTACAAGTTCACATTATACTCTAACTAATCACCGTCACATTGAATCTTACATTCCTACTCTATTTCTCAATCCTATGTTATGATCACGAATAATAATCTCTATTTGTCATACTATAACCAAGCTAAGTTCAATCTATAATGTCGTGATCACAGATAATGATCTCCCTTAGTTACACTTTAACAAAACATAGTACAACTAACTAATCACCGCCACGTTGAATCTCACATTCCTACTCTATTTCTCGATCCTATTGTCATGATCACGAATAATAATCTCTATTTGTCATACTATAACCTAGCTAAGTTCAATTTATAATGCTAACGATGTCCCTTAGTTACACTCTAACAAAACATAGTACAACTAACTAATCACCGCCACATTGAATCTTACATTCCCACTCTATTTCTCGATCCTATTGTCATGATCACAAATAATAATCTCCGTTTGTCATACTATAACCAAGCTAAGTTCAATCTATAATGCCTATACTAGTCGTGATCACAGATAATGATCTCCCTTAGTTGCACTCTAACAAAACATAGTACGACTAACTAATCACCGCCACATTGAATCTCACATTCCTACTCTATTTCTCGATCCTATTGTCATGATCACGAATAATAATCTCTATTTGTCATACTATAACCTAGCTAAGTTCAATTTATAATGCTAACGATGTCCCTTAGTTGCACTCTAACAAAACATAGTACGACTAACTAATCACCATCACATTGAATGTTACATTCCCAATCTATTTCTCAATCCTATGTCATGATCACGAATAATAATCTCCGTTTGTCATACTATAACCAAGCTAAGTTCAATCTATAATGCCTATAGTAATCGTGATCACAGATAATGATCTCCCTAATTAGTTACACTCTAAAACACAGTACAACTAAATAATCACCATCACATTGAATCTTAAATTCCCACTCTACTTCTATAATGCATATACTAGTCGTTATCACCTATAACAGAACAGAGGTGCGAAATATAAATATATGTTATAGATTATGCGGGTGTAAGTGTTATATTCCAAAATCAAATTTTAGAAGTAACAAATATTATGTGGGTCTAAGTGTTATATTCCAAATTAGATATATTTCTACGTTTATTACCTTTTGTTTTTGGATTGGGAGAGTAAGACCGAAAAAAAAAAAAAAAAAAAAAACAAAACAAAAGACTTTAGAAAAGTGGCTTCCCGCCTCTGCATCATTTAGAGTGAAGATTTGGAGGTTCCCAATATTCTCGAAAATGGGCAGCAGCCGCCAAGGAATATCTACTCTATAAACCAGATTGTATTTGCCAAGGAATCCCTGTCTCCATCGAAAACCCTCTAAGGTATGTTGAGTTGATTTCTAGTTTCTTCGAAACTTAAATTTGCGATTTTGTTGCACAAATCCCTAATCTAGCTTCTAATCTATTTTGATTTGCTATGGATCTTGGCCAAAGCATCCACTCCGAGGAAGAAGATGATCATCAAGAGGATGATATTGAAGAGCCATCAGCTACTCCACTTTGGAAATATGTTACAAAAGTTACTGGTGAAGGAAGTTCCAAAGGTGGAGGTGGATCAGCCAAGTTTACTTGTAACATTGGCTGCCAAACTAAGCCTTACACAGGGTCTTATTCGCGAGTTCGGGCGCACTTGATAGGCGTACTAACTGGCGCCAGAAGAAAAAAGGCGTGCATCGATGTCCAATCTTTGTCCAAAGAGGAGGTGGAATTGCTAAAGGAGGAGGAATCAAATGCACAACGGTTATTCGGAAATTCAAAGTCCAAAAGACAACTCCCCATGGGGCAGCTGGTACGAATACTGCCTTTATAGATAACATATCATAGACATGTACAAGCTGCCTTTATAGATTTAACTAATACAGAGTTCATAAATTAGGTGTCTCATGCTACTGTCAAGGGAACAGTTGATAACATGTTCCATTTTAGTACGAGGGAGGAAGTTGATCAAAAGATCGCAAGCATGCTTTATCAAAACGGCGTACCCTTCAATGTTGTGCGGTCTCCGTCGTGGGCAGACATGGTTCATGCCATCAACACTGCACCTAAAGGGTACAAATCCCCTAATTATGAAAAGGTGAGGACTTCCTTGTTGGACAAAGAGCAAAGCAAAGTGCAGCAGGCCCTCACCCCTTTGATGCAAGATTGGAGCACACATGGAGTATCCATTATTTCGGACGGCTAGTCTAATGTGAGGAACAAATCCTTGGTTAACGTCATGGCTGTCTCAGGTGGCAGAGCCATATTTATCAATGCGTATGAAGTTTCTGCGGTGGGAAAAAATGCAGCAAACATCGCTGACTTGCTCTTCAAAGCCATTGATTATGTTGGCCCCTCAAATGTGGTGCAAGTTGTAACTGATAATGCTTCGAATTGCAAGGCAGCAGGAGGACTTATTCAACGGAAACATCCCCATGTATTCTGGTCTGGTTGCTTGGCTCACACTCTGAATTTGCTGATGAAAGATATAGCAAAGTCCAAGGATGCATCTCTATCTTTTGTTGCTGAGAAGTATAAAAAAGGTAAAGATGTGGTGAGGTACATCAAAAATCACAGCTCTTCTCAGGCCCTATTCAAGTCTTTCTCTCAACTACAACTCCTGAAAGCGAAGAAAACAAGGTTCGGGCACCACTACATTGTGGTGCAACGACTTGTGAATGTGAGAGCAGCCTTGGTTTCCATGGCTCTTAGCAGCCAGTGGGAAAACTTGAGAAGGAGTTCATCAGACCCGGACAAGCATGATGCTGTTCAAGAGACAGTAATGAATGACGATTTTTGGAGAAAAGCAAAAAGAGTCCTTCGAATTACAAAGCCAATTTACAGGATGTTGAGGTTCTGTGACTCGGACAAGGCTGTTATTGGTGAAGTGTATGAACAAATGGATACAATGCTGGGGCAAATCAAGGATATCCTTTCAACTGATCAAGTTGTTTATAACTTGATTCACAAGCTTGTCGTCGAAAGATGGGACAAAATGAATATTCCTCTACATTGTCTAGCATATGTTCTGGTTCCCAAATATTATACAAATGCTTGGCTTTTAAAGCCTGCCCCAGGTGGTGAGAAGAGGAGAAAACCTCATTCTGATTTTGAGGTTCAAAAAGGTTATCTTGAAGCAATTGAGAAGATTATTCGTGATCCTATTGAAGCTGGTGTGATACGACAACAGATTAGCGACTTTGTGAGCAACAAAGGGGTTTTTGCGCAACCACAAGCGGTGCACGATAGAGGAACCCTGTCTGCACTCTCATGGTGGCATCTATACGGTGGTGTAGCACCTGCGTTGCTCTCTCTAGCATTAAAAGTGTTGTCTCAAGGGGTTAACAGTTCTTGTGCGGAAAGGTGCTGGAGCACATATTATTTTATCCACAATGGCACAATGTGAAAAGGAATAGGTTGAACAATGATCGGGCTGAAAAATTGGTCTTTGTCCACTATAATCAGAGGCTGTTGTCAAGGTATAGGAATGATTACGAGCAATACAAGAACTGGGATATGTTTGCTGACGATGCCAATATTGAGGAGGATCTCATGACAATCGAGGAAAGAGAAAACATTCCACTTTCTGAAAGTGACGATGAAGTTGCCCCTAATTTGGATGTTCTCAACCACACAACTCTGTTGCAACACCATCATCATCTTCAACTCCAACCCTCCCAAGTCCTTCACCAGAGCAAGCACAAGCACAAAGGCGACTTGAAAGAGCAAGAGGGAAAAGGCAAAAGAAATGAGATTTTTTATTATGGAAAACGCATGGGGATGTATTTTCTTTTAGTGGGGTCAGTTCTCTTGTCCTTTGTTATTGTTGGGTCAGTTTTTATTTTCATGAGTCTGTTGGTTGCAATTTTTATTTTGGTGCTTAGAAGTAACTATGTCTTCCCTTTGAGCAATTAATGAATGATGATGGATAATTTGGCTAGATATGATCATTGTATGTGCTGTTATATTTGAAATAGGATTTCTTAATGTTTATGATTTTAAGTTAACTGTAATTTATATAAAAAAATATACATCGGCGCTCCCAACCTTGGGAGCTTCTAGGTACCTCCGCTCCCGCTCCCGCCCCCGCCCCCGCTTCGTGCAACTAAGCTTTGTCTCATGTTTGTTTATGTTTCTCTACGAGCTTCTGTCAGCTATACTCTCTTAAGTCTTAACAATGGACGTCTCAGTCCAGGTTTTTCTGGCATCATGCCCAAGTGAATCTAGGAATTATAGATCTATTGTCTCTTCTTCACCGGAAGCAATTTCTGTTGGATTTTTTTACTATTCCTCAACACAAATTGTTTTGCTAGGAACTTCGATGATTTCTAACTTGGTAACTTCAGGTATTTTACAAGTTCATGTCTCTCTCAATTTTCGTCAAAGTTCTTGATCGGCGTAGACTTGTAGTTGTTCATTGGGAAGGTCGACAGTTCATTGGGAAAATCGGCGATGCAGCGAAGCCAAAACTGACTGAAGAACTGGCCAAGCCATTATTTGGCTGAATCCTAAATACATTGAAACCCATTGGAGCTAAAAAAATTGGGACGGCTTGCCAAAAATAATTCCTCAAGTTACAGCACTGCTATTGAACCATCTCTTTCTAGGTTTAAGGAGAATGAATGCTAGTTGAACCAAAGAATGCTCAAAAATAACAAGACTCCAATGTAGTAATGCTGCTTTAGGGTTGTTTGGATCTTAGGGAAAAGAAAGGAAGAGAAGGGACAGTTTAACATTTTCCCTCCCCCTGTTTAGTTTGGAAAAACAGGGAGAAGACAAAAGGAAATCATAGGTTTGAGCACACTACATTTTCTCCACACTTTCTTTCTTAACAGTTTTCTTTTTCTTTCCACAAGTTCCAAACTGACGCTTAATACATTAAAGCAATCGCCAGCTATACAGAAGCCCGATTGGAGCTACTGTCGCAGAAAATGTAGCTCTATGTCATTTTTCACAACACCATAGGAGAAGCTCTAATGCAAAGCAAACACAAACTCCAATTACTACTACTACATAAAGCACTGAAAGCAGAGACCAGTATGAAAATCAATATACTTTCAAAGAAGGGGAAGGAAAAAAAAACTCCAACCAATCCAATTACAAAAGCACCTTATGAATTATACATATCCATATTTACATACACCGACATAAGCTGATATTGATGATAATTAACCTAGAAAATGCTAGGATTAGGAAGCCTGATTCGGTCTAATTTGCGCTTAGCTAACTATTCGGGATTCCACCTGCACGGTCAGGTCGTGAGGTGTAGGGGCAGTGCCCACTGCGGGAAACAACACAATTGGGAAAAATCTGGTTTTTCTTGTGTTCTTTTCTTGATTGTGCAAAACCAATTTCTCAACATAAAAAGCAGATACAAAAAGAGAGAGAGAGAGAGAGAGAGTACTTAGCGGCAGTGGAGGACTCTTGTTCAAGCCAGTGTCGGATCTGACGAACGTTGCGCTTGAAGATTGAAGCCGATTGTTTGACATCACTCCTCATCAGTAGAATCACCGCGCTAACTCCGGCCACCGTCAGAATGAAGTTCGTTAACGCCATTTTCTCACCCTAACCCAACCCAATTTCTTCAGCAGGCCTACGGAGATCTGGTTCAAACTTAGGAAATAAAATTTAGAGAAGAACATATCTCAAATAGAGAAGTATTTAAGTCATATGACACAGTAAGTCAGTAACAGTTCCAAAACTTTCTGAACATTGTCTCTACCTGGTTACAGTTCTCTTTCTAATAGGTAAACAGAGATCCATTTGGGGCTTTCCACTTTATAAAGAGTAGTAAACTAATGGATTCTGTATTTACTTGAAAAATAAAGTGATTAATCTGTATTTACCATGCTAATCCCACCATACATTTCGATCGTGAGCATATAACATAAAGAACAAATAAATAAATAAATAACATATTCATATTTTTGCCAAGTGAATGAACAAAGAAAGATAGATTAATCAACTTTAATTATTGATGACTACGAACGAATGCGAGGTGAAGTTTTACATGGAAAGGGTTCGAATAATCTATCTTTCTCTGTTTACAATGTTCAGAGTTACAGAGTTACAGTGCTCGAATAGAACTTAGTCACTTACGGAGTTACTGGTTACAGACTTACAGTGCTCGGAGAGATCTCGAAGTCTGGAACAGTCGAAGACTCGAAGTGATCTCGAATTCTTGATTACTTGATCTGATCTCGAAGAGACGAACGGGTTGCTGGGTTAGGCCGTTAGGGTTAGGGGGAGAGAGTAGAGAGAGAGAGAGAGCCAGAGAGGTGATTCGCCGCCGCAGGGTTAGGGTTAGGACTTAGGCCCCGATTGGATGGCGCTAAAATTTCAGGGGATAAGTTATAAAGGGGATAAGATAAGGAACAATGATACATACACTCCCTCCCAACCACTCCCTCTCTCACATGTGGTGGGACCCATCACATGTGGGACCCATGGTGGGACCTACCACATGTGAGAGGGGGAGTGGTAGGGAGTGGTTGGGGAGGGAGTGTATCTATCATTTTTGTAAGATAAGAGGGGGTATTATTTTTTGATGGTTGGCCCACATTGATGTGATGTTTATGGAAGGGGATAAAAAAATAAATAGTTTGGATGAGGGATAAAATAAGGGGATAACTTTTGACTTGGTTTGGATGTTTTACAAATAAGAGGGGGTAGATGATAGAAGAAACTGTGAAATGACTCTTTTACCCATGTACAGTTTTAAACTTGATTATGTATTAAATTAAATATATAAATGTAAAACCCAATATATTTAATTAATTTTGGATAATTTGACTTGGTTTGGTTGTTTAATATATTTTTTTTCATCTCAATCACACATACACAATTGGATTTTTTTCTATTTGGTCATAGTATTATTTGTATCGTACATTGTAATTTATTTGTTAGAGCAAGGAAAGAGATAATTATATACCAAAGGGGTGGGATCCTAGCCATTGGATCAAAGCCCCTAATAAAAAGAAAAAGATCAAAGGTGATGATGTATACGAACAAAAAAAGGAAAAAAAGGAGATGGTGTATTGGATCAAATCTTTGTAGATTGACATCTGGGGTGTATTCACCCAGATCTAAAATCTCACCGACCTCTCCTCAGTCCTCCCCATCTCTCTCTTTCTCTCTCTCTCCATCAAGCAAAATTCACACTGAAGCATTGCCAAAATCACCAATACTAGTAATCATGCCAGACGTTTCCGGTGACCATGGAGAAGCGGACAGTAGTAGAAGGTGAGCAGATCGATCCTCGCCTGATCTGATTTTGCTTCGTTACTTTTTTTTTTCTTTGTCAACTGCAACGAGAATAAGTGGGTGAACTGCGTTTGGTCGTGGTGGTTTGTGTTGGTTAGTGAAGGAGGGGGATAAGGAGGGGTTCAATGGTCAAAAAGCCAACCTTCTACTCCCGGATAATTTTTGGGGACCCCAAGGGGAGCCAAAAAATTATCAGGGAGAGAGCCTCTGATGGGTGAAAAAAAATCAGGGGTGAAAAATAATCCGGGGAGAAATTTTGTTTGCCAAACACAGGTAATGAGTGGGACCCACCCCTTATCAGGGGTGATAATTTTGGAAGGGGAGTTTTAGCTCCATCCAAACGGGCCGATAAGGGTGAAAAAATATATATATATAGTATCTATTAAAAAATATAAAAATATATATATATATATATAATTATTATAGGTTCGGTTCGGTTCGAACCGGTTTCAAAATTTCCCAGAACCGAGAATCGAACCGATTTTCAAAAATTTAAATCTCCAAGAACCGGACCGAACCGGGATACATCAAAAAATCAAAAAAAAAAAACCGGTTCACACCGGTTCGCCGGTTCGGTTCGGTTCGGTTCTTCCGGTTCCTTTCTTTAGCCCTAAGCAGTAGTGATCTAAGATCCAAATCTGGAAGCCCGAATATTCTCTCTCGACCAAATAAGGGGTTTTTGAGGGTCCTTGGAGGAGAAGAAAACAACTATAGTACAAGCGCTTTAGATCGAGTTTGTCTTTACTGGGTTGGACTGGGTCCAAAACGTACAAGGGCTTCTTATAACCTTTACACGAACAAGCTGAGATCGCGACAGTAAATCAGTATTCAGTACATGACATCACGATTCACAGAGAGAGAGAGAGAGAGAGAGAGTGAGTCTCACCGGAGAGGAGATGATCGGGAGCAGACGAGCAGTCACCGACTCACCGGAGAGGAGATGATCGGGAGCAGACGAGCAGTCACCGACTCACCGGAGAGGAGATGATCGGGAGCAGCAGAGATGTCGATGACTCGATCGCCTTTTCTCCCTAACCCTAATCGTCTGTGGTGGGCGGGCAGCAAATGAGGTGTTAGGGTTTTTTATGGTGTAAATGGTATATATATACCCAGGGGCTCATATGCAATTACCATATATTTCAAGGGTAAATATGTAATTACATGTTTCGGTTCGTTTCGGGTCACGGTTAGGTTCGGGTCACGATTCGGTTATGACCTAAAACCATACCCGAACCATACCCATTCGGTTCGGCCATATCCCGTACCATACCCATACCCACGAGGAATATTTTCGGTTATGGTTCGGGTAAAAATAGCAGTTTCGGTTTGGGTACCCATCGGTTCGGTCGCGATTGCCATCCCTATAAGCCGGCCCTGTTTTGTACCTCTCTATCCTTAAATTCTTGGAAGTAGCGGCGTCGGTGGAAGAATGGTCGATGAGAGAGGGCGAGAGGGAGGGAAGTGGACGCAGAAGACTAATCAAAACTCATTAAGGAATAGATGTAAAATAAGGAATAGATATATAAGACTAATAAAAAATCCATTAAGGAATAAATGCATCTATATTAGTAAGATACGTATATAGACTGATATGGTAAACATAAGGAAAGTGTTAATACAAATGTCATTCCATTTCTTCTTCTTCTTCTTCTTTTCTCCCTAATTTGGCATCTGATAGTGTATCAATTAAAATTCATAATGTGATAGTGTATCAATTAAAATTCATAATGTGATAGTGTATCAATTAAAATTTACTGAAATTTCCTAAAATTCTTAATCGTAAAATTCGTAATATGATGGTGTATCAATTAAAATTTACTGACATTTTCGTAAATAATACAAATGTCATTTCTCTTTTTTCTCTTTTTCTAATTTGGCATGTGATAGTGTATCAATTAAAATTTATTTCCGTAAAAAAATAAAATTAGTTCAGGATGACATTTCCTTAAATTCGTAATGTGATAGTGTATCAATTAAAATTTACTGACATTTCCTAAAATTCGTAATGTGATAGTGTATAATGTGATAGTGTATCAATTAAAATTTACTGATATTTCCTAAAATTCGTAATGTGATAGTGTATCAATTAAAGTTTACTTCCATAACAAATAAAATTAGTTCAAGATCATTCCATTTTGATAGATATTTTATTAGAAATTAGAAAAAAATGAAACTAAAATTCTGGATGGACACTTATCGCGCCTACGACGCTCCTCGCAAAAACCCATTCTGCAATACTGATATAGATTGGATCTTATCCAAATCCTATTAAATTCAGACCGCGTGTCCTTTTTTTATTTTTTGTGACAGACCTAATTTGATGATTGATTAAAAAAGATTTATACGTACTTGATTTATGTATGGAAATCAGCTATATATAAAAACGGATTGGGTTGGGACATGTAAATTGAAAAGCGTTGCGTTTTATAGCGTTTCCTCTAAAGGAGAAAATTTTGTGTGCCGGACGGATACCGCCACGAGTACCTGGTGGCGCATCCGAACCATCCAAATATAAGGGTGGCATTTTTGTAAATTTTGGGGGCAAATTTACTCTAATGAATTTGGGTGGTTCAACTCAGTGTTTCTGATCTGACGCACGCAGTAGGGTGACTCAGTGAGGTGAATCGGTTGCACTTTTTTCTGAGTACAAATTAGTTGTGTCTTTTATTTTATTTGCTTTTGGGTATTTAGTTTATGTTTTTTTTATTACATTTGCATTGTACTGTGTAAAGGGTTTGAGCTGGATACCCGTTGGGTTCTCTACTGCTAACTTTTGATAGGATTCATCATCTCGTCCCGTAGGTGTTGGGTCTGCTTCGGCAGGTGTGTCTAAGAGCCGGTGACCTTGTAAGCCTTACCAAGCCGTGTTCATATCAATTGTTGGTGGTTATGGTTTCATTCTTGTATTTGGATGTAATCGTTGCCGGATGGCGTTTATAATGAAATTCTTGACCTTATTTCAAAAAAAAAGAAAAAAAGAATTTGGGCCGTCCAAACATAGGACACGCCATCGAGTACCACGTGGCGGTACGGCACACAAAATTTGTCTCTTCCCTTTGGCAATTGGCTGCCACGAGAAAGTTCAAAGTCGTTACACGGTCAAAAATTGGAAACTTCCTCCTCCAATAGTGGTTTGCTCAAGTCTAATTTTCATTTGATAAAATTGGAATCTCCTAAAATTAATGGGTTAATTTTAGTTGATTTGATAAAATGAATGGGATGATCAAATT